>OY757018.1:33614414-34214414 GCA_963580285.1 Lucinisca nassula
CTTCTTAACAAACTGTCTTAGCGTCAATGAATCTATGAGTGACGTCATAAAGCCCCAGCTTTCAATAACGTTACTCGTCATGTTTTTCAACCCCGTGATTTGTTGCATAATGGATTATATATCATTCCTTTTGTCTGCATAACCACTGTGTTAGAATACGACGTTGTACGCAGGTGGTGTACACTCTGGAATCGAGCCTTTATTACACAGAAAACTCAAAGTCCATGTCAGCGCATTCTTTAAGTCACGGATATTGGTGAAAGCCTATTGTGGCATAACGTTGTTGAAGAAATCAGAAAGCTACCTACCTTGACAAGTGAAAACTATCCTTCCATACGCCGACACCTGAAATCAAACCCGACCCGAAGCGGTAAGAAGCAGTATAACTCTGAACTATCCCAGAACAAATACGAAAAAAGAGCCAAAAACAATTTCTCCTCACTCTCAAATTTGTAAACAAAGATGACGCATTGTCAAACGCAAATAATTCTATTCGACCGGAATTTGAAAACGTATACGAATATTTATCAGTGACAGGCTTGTTTTTATGTACTTAGTGAAATTTGCCTTTGTAGATTATTTGTTTTGCAACAGGTTGCCTTTAGATATGGGACAAAGAAAGACATTATTATGCAACATTAGGTTTCAGTTTGATTCTCCGGTTTCCTATTGCGAAGTACGTTTTGCGTGCGCAGGGCGACCATGACACCTACAAGAAAATGTGTGTGGTAATTCAAAGTACATGAAGCCAATAGTACTAGATCCGATACAGAAAACTCAAACGAACATCGAAAACTTTGATCAGACTGATCCGAATTTTCGCTGGTCGTTACCCAGCCAGTAAAACATAATGGGTCAATTGGGAAAGGACTTCATGTAGTTTAGTTTCATGTCCGGGGCTGTATGCAAATCGATGGTTGCGCACTTTATTAATATCGTATTTACCCGTAGTTTTCGGGTTGCTGGTGATTCAATGATTCGTTGTGTTGGGACTTAACGACTCGCCACCCATCGGATAGGAGAGAAATGTGAATGACATTAGTGTTTGTTTAAATTTAGGTTTTACGTAACCGTCAACCTTTATTTCGGTCATTTTTGGAGACATTGCTTCCAAAAAATGACATTTCAAGCCCTGCCGCCCAAACACACCAAACGGGTTATATGTAGGGACGGTCCGACTCGCATCACTTTGCCGTGGCAGACTTAATATTTCCCTTTGGTGTCCCTGGTGGGAGCTGTGGGTTAATTGTATCGATTCCTGATCATTGCCTTCACTTACATTTTTTAAATCCTCTAAGCAGTTTACCAATACTCATGTGCGGTCGGTTTTAGCTCTGCGTGGAAGCTTTATGCAGCCCAGTTTATTTCCCCAAGCCCCGTTCTTCTGGGGCCAAAGATAAACTGGAAAATGAATGGAAAGGTAGAACAACACCAATTACCCACCCCCCCCCTACCCTAATCTGCTACAAGGACAAATGGCTTTGTCCAACTGTAAGCAAATACTAGTTGGATATCCAAGTGATGCAAGGTAGACATCATCTTCGCCTCTGTCCCCACCTCCACACATACACCAATACGCATACAGTTAAGATTGAGAAGAACTTTACAGCGCACACGCATTTGTTTCGCATTTGTAACGCGCGAGATTCGCACTCGTGATTCACGCGTTTCACTTGCGAATGACATTTTAGCCAATCAATTGCTTTTATGAATAACGAGATATTGCGTGTAAATCGCGATTGTTGACCAGCCAATCAAACATGAGTGTCGAAAACGCAGATAGTGCACAGTCGCAGACTGCTTCGCGTTTCAAAAGCAACCAATCAGTACCGCGTAACTATTTCACACTTATCCTTCTTTTTTGTTTCTTGTTTCTATTTCTTCAAATTTTCCTTATTCCAGATATTTTTTTCAGTTTGAACATAACAAATCTGGCGGACTAGTCAATTATCCATTTACATTTGCCTGGGGGTAAAGGGTAAAATACAGGCACTGAGTCGTGATTGAAGTTGACTGTCAAAATGCAGGATGTTTATTGACCAAAAGTTTTATGACACCCAGGTGCAACTGGGGGGCTATAAAGATATCAGTTTAAAACAACATCTCATTATCGTCATTTATTCTAGATGTCCGAAATAATCAATGTTCTTTCACTCACAGAAGCGGCCAAATTTTCAATTAATTATTTTTGTAATTTTCATTTATTTTGTTTAATTAACTCGGAGAATCAAGTTGCATTTTCTTCGATATTTATTTGGAAATGCCTGAACCTTTTGCATTAAATGTAGGCCCTGATCAGAGGCCTACGTCTGCTGCGTCCGATCTGGGTCTGCATGTTTTCTTTTTGCCATTTGGCAACAAATGGAATCGTCCACCTTATTTGTTTTCTTTGTTTATTTTGGCATACCGAGTAGGTCCTGATCAGACGCCTACTCCTATTAGGTCTGATCTGGATCTGCACTTTATTTTGCCATTTGGATCTTTTACCTTGTAAAAAGCACATGATCTTTTTCAAAATTTAAGGTGTGAGGGTGTGTTTTCTTCAAAATTTATTTTGAAAATATTTGAAGTTTTTTTAAACAATGTAGGCCCCGATCAGGTGCCTATTTCTGTTGCGAATGATCTTGGTCTGCACAGTTTGCTAATTGGCGCCTAATGGCATCTTCCACTGTGTAAATAGCACAAAACCATTTCGAAATATAAGAGTGTGAGGTTGTCTTTTCTTCAAAATTTCCGAAATAATTGATGTTCCGTCACTCACAGAAGCAGCTCATTTATTTAATTACTTATTGCTGTAATTTTCATTTATTTTCTTTTCATTAACACATTTGTTTTACCAAATGGAATTTTCCACCTAACATACATTTTTTTTTCGAAATTTATTTGGGAAATAACTGAACATTTCGTTATCTTCTATAATCTAGGCAATGATCAGACGCCTACTTCTGCTGCGCCTGACCTGGGGCATTTTTACTACTACCATTTTTCCCATTTTCTTCAAAATTTAATAAATTTGGAGAAAAAAAATTCCTGAACTTTTTCCAAACAGTGTAGTTCCTGATCAGACGTTAGTTCTGTTGCGTTTGATCTGGGTTTGTACTTTTTTGCCAACTGGCGCTAAATGGAATCTTCCACCTTGTAAATAGCACAAGACAAGTTCAAAATTTAAAACAGTGAGGTTATGTTGTTTTCAAAAATATTATGAAAATGTCTGAAGCTTTTGGAAGCAATGTAGACCCTGATCAGACGCCTAGTTTTTCTGCATCTGAACTGGGCCTGCACTGTTTGCCATTTGGCGCTAAACTTTATGAACTTTAAGAAATGTGCGTATTTCAGCCTTTACCGTTTCCTTATTTTTTATTTATGTGCTTATATATTCATTTATTTGTCTTTGATCCAAACAGAGATTGTTGGAACTTCATTGCGAAAATACGCCTATACAAATCTATTGATTTTTTTACCACCAAAACTGAACATTTTCCGTTATTTTAATATTTCTGCACAAGACATAGGTTATTTTACTCGTTAGAACCGACTCGGCGAGGCGGTTCTGACGAGTACCCACAATCTATATTTTGTGTAGAAATAAGAAGAATATATACCCCCTTAAATTCCAATTTTACTATTTAAAATTGGGGATTAACGGGATCAAATATATATAGGTGTGTTTCAAGATGTGTTAGAAACACCATAAACACCCATTAAATAGCGGTTCTGATGAGCGCCCACAAACAAGTAAATAGACGTGACTTGTCAAACAAATATCCCAGGATAAACGATTACCCTCTTGGTTCCCTACACCATATGCATCAGAATACCCCGAGTGTTTATTATCTCTAAACTGCCAGACATTAAGGTGTTATGCAATCCAAAATATGTCTTTAAATGTAAATATTATTGTGTGTGTTTATCCGAAGAAATCACTACTGATAAGAGAGGCAAATACCGCCATTAATTTGTGAATGAATAAAAAAAATAAAATAAAGAATATTGGTCAAACATACGAGCTAAGAGGATTTTGATTGGTCCATGCCCTTCCGCATTCACGCGGTTTATCTTCGCTTACCTGTCTTATTCTTATTGGTTGGAATTCTATCGCAAAGAAACGCGTATTGAGTTAACCTAACGCGTTACGAATAATCACTTTCATTGGCTGATATTAAACGCGTTGCAATCGCGTATGAACGCGATGAACCGCGTATTGAAACCCGAAAATTTTACACGCACGCAATGCGCGTATGTCCCGCGGACAAAACGCGAAAATGGTTAGGTTCTTCGCGAGCTTATCTGTACCGTTAGAAATCAACGGACCCAACAGAAACGTTATCAGAGAGAAGGCAGAGCTAAGGCATAACCAAACAGAGGATTTTTCTATGACTCCCCATGCTTTTCTGACATAACGAAAAAAACGCCTATATAATTTTGACCCCCTTGAACCCCACTTGTATATAGTAAAACTGGGGTTTCCGGGGGTGTACCTTATTTTTCTTATTTCTGCTCTAAAATATAGATTGTGGGTACTCGTTAGAACCGCCTCATCCAGGCGGTTCTAACGAGTACCCACAATCTATATTTTAGAGCAGAAATAAGAAAAGCATCACAATTTTTCTTCTTAAAATTTTCATTGTTTCGGCGATAAAGGTGGCAATATATTTGTATAGGCGTGTTTGCGTAATGAACAGTCAATTTAGAGCTAAGGTTGGTCTTATCAGCCATCTTACAAACAGAAGTTCTCGCTAATTTGATTTTTTTTTTGTCAGATAGACGGACAAATTATAATTACCACTACTTTTACTGCTACATCTACTACTACTCCTACTACTACTACCAGACTGATGCTCATATTCGTATCTGCTTCCTCTTTATTTATCAGCTCAATATGATGCTGATTCAAGCCGACATAATAAAAACACGCCTATACAAATACATTGTAACCTTTACTGCCGACAAAAAAAAAGAATATTTTAAGATGAAAAATTATGATACTTTTTTTTTTTATTGGTGCTCAAAATATAGATTGTGGGTACCCGTTAGAACCGCCTCGATGAGGCGGTTCTAACAAGTGCCCACACCCTATATTTTGGAGCAGAAATAAGAAAAAATAAGGTATATCCCTGTAAACCCCAGTTTTACTACATACAAATTTGGGTCACGGGGGTCAACATTATATAGGCGTGTTATCGTGATAGAAAGTAGGTGACTCGTACTAGTCTACTAGTAGTAGTTATTACTACTAGTAGTGCAGTTGTGGTAGAAGAAACAGCAACAGCAGTTGCAGCGAACGTGTAGTGATAGTTATTATTATTAGTAGTAGTAGTAGTGATGGTAGTTCTTGTAGTAGTAGTAGTAGTAGTAGTAGTAGTAGTAGTAGTAGTAGTAGTAGTAGTAGTAGTAGTAGTAGAAGCAGTCTGGTAGAAGTTTGTATTAATTTTCAATCAAGTGTCAATTATTTTTTATCATTATTATTGCTGTTGTTGTTTTGTGGTAGTTGCTGTTGTTATGTTGTGCTAATAAACGTGACAACCCGGTCAGTCTTTACACCTAATTATATCATTTTATCTCAAATTTCATGATTATAAGTGTAAGAGTTCGTGTCTATCAATTTTGCTTGCATACATTGCATGTGTGCATTTAAGTTTTGCGGAGGGAACAATGGACTAGATTTTGTTTTTGTGTATTAATAAAGCATTTGTAACATTATATACCACTTCCTCAGTGAATAAATATACTCTAAAGATAGGCTATTCAGTTGTTATTGCACGACCCGCAGAAAAAGCGACCGACTGAAGTTGGTTGATTTTCTAAGAGTGCCCTAAAATCACCGTGTCATTCTGTCAGTCTGTCAGTCTGTATGTCCGTCCGTAACCCGTTTGTGAAAATTGGTGATAGTGACTTAACCGCTTGGAATATTAAAACAATTTGTGGCATAATGATAGATATCAATAGAGTTCTAACCAATGAACTTGCGAAATATTACATTCCATTTAGTATAGCCTCGCCGAGGCGAAAAAAATGTGAAAAATTTCGAACTGCTTCTCCTCGGAAACCGTTGGGCCGATTGAAGTCAAATTTCATATGGAGCCTCTATGGGATGGGGGAAATCAAAATTTGCTCATAGGGTCCAGGTCACATGACCAAAATGGCCGCCAAGCCATATATGGTGGTATGTCTGTCCGTTTGTGAAAATTGGTGATAGTGACTTAACCGCTTGGAATATTTAAACAATTTTGGCATACTGATAGATATCAATGAGATCTAACCAATGAACTTGCGAAATATTACATTCCTTTTGTATAGCCTCGCCGAGGCGAAAAATGTGAAAATTTTCGAACTGCTTCTCCTCGGAAACCGTTGGGCCGATTGAAGTCAAATTTCATATGGAGCCTCTACGGGATGGGGGAACCAAAATTTGCCAATGGGTCCAGGTCAAATGACCAAAATGGCCGCCAAGCAATATATGGTAAAAACCCTTCAAAAATAGTCTTCTCCAGAACCACTGGGCAGATTTCCACGAAACTTGATAAATAGCATCTGGGACGTAGGCCCATCATAAATTGCTAAAATGGTGACCCTAAAGTGACCTCGACCTTCTTTGTGCCCAGGTCAAACTTTGACACATATGCTTTTGTATTGGAAAAGTGAAAATGCATTTTATCCTGCAAACGATTCAGAATACAGTACTAAAGTATAAGATATATTTTTGCTCCTTACGATAAGGCGCATTTATTGGGGGAACCGTTTTAGGTCCAGGTCACATGACCAAAATAGCCGCCATACCCATATATGGTAACACTCATAAAACTAAAAGCATCCGGCGGGTCGTGCACGTCAGCTGAAGCACTGGTTTTATTTTATTAGTCATTTACTGATATATCTCAGTGAATTATAACTGAGTGAATTATTTCATTTCGAACGTTTTGACGTCATAATTGCTTAGCGACATTGCTGACACCGTTTGTAACAACAATACAATTAGCTGGCGTTTGGCGGAAAATCGGATAAAATCATAGAAATCAGACTTCAATTTTCGCGTTCATTTGAAGTCTTTTAGGAAAGCCCTGCAACACGAAGATACACGATTCCGGTGAAATAATTCACGAGTGTTCTAAGGCTTCACTCGTTTTTCACTCGGAAGCCTTAGAACACTTGTGAATTATTTCACCGTAATCGATCAAAACAAATAAGCTCTATTTATCTGGTTATACGACATCTCAAGATCATTTCACTTATTTCGTGCCGATCGTTAATCAAAGGTGGGCGAAAATCGGAGTACTCGAAAAAAAAAAAACAAACACCTGTCCTGCCGTTGTCCTTCCGTTGCAGAACTCCGCGTCTCACATGTGAGCCTCGCTCGGAACCACATAGGTGAAGTATCTGATGATTAAGAGTCAGCGCTCTGAACTACGTATTGTGCAACAGAGGCCAGATTTTCGGCAATGAGATGTCACACGTTAACTCTCGCATCACAGGGTATCTTTCTTTTTACATGAGGGACCACTTCTGTAGGAAACCTATACAATGTATATGCCCAGTTTCCAGAACAAAAGAGGACCTACATCAGGTTAATAAGTCCCTATAATGAACAACCCTGTAAACTCCACGTTTTATGGGGAACAGTGGGGTTTACAGGTGTGTACATTATTTTTCTCCATCATGCCTGTTTAGTTTTTATCCCCATTAACCCCACTTTTACACAGTAAAAGTGGGGTTCACAGGGGTAAATTTTTGCTCGATGTAACGTGTTCTAACGTGTACCCACAATCTATATTTTAGAGTAGAAGTAATACAAAGATCAGGAATCGATACAATTAACTTAGCCCACCCATCAAAGACACCAACGGGAAAGAAACACAAACATGAAGCGACCAGACCACAATGGAAACCTAAACAAAGGAAGGCCATAAGGACAGTTACTTTCCCACAAAATGGCCAAATGGCCATCAAAAAAAAAAAAAAAAGGACCCAAGTGATTCACATAGTAATTAACAAACAACAACATAAATAAACCGCCTCAGAAGAACCGCCTTGGAGCAGATATAAGAAAAATATCACAATTTTTCATCTTATTATTATTATTTTTTTTTTTTTTCAATTTTACGGTGGTACAATTTACAGTGTATTTGTATAGGCTTGTTTTCGTAATGATTTGTGCTAAAAAATTTAGGCGGTTCTAACAAGCACCATAAATCTATAGACACTAAATCAATGTACAAATTATATCAAATTTTCATCTGAAAAATGCTAGTTCAAGAGTTATGAAAGATACCAGTTTAAGACACGGATATATATTCTTAATTAACAAACCGTTAAGGGGAATGGGAACACCTTCAGTGGAGGAAACTTCTGCAAGAGTGTTTTGTCTCCCATGTGTGTGTGTGTGTGTGTGTGTGTGTGTGTGTGTGTGTGTGTGTGTGTGTGTGTGTGTGTGTGTGTGTGTGTGTGTGTGTGTGTGTGTGTGTGAATTCGTCTGTAACGTCGCTTTCAACAATTTTTCAGTCATATCACGAAGGTGTCTGGTTGCGACAGGGAGCTCAATGCTCACTTTTATAGTGCTGCCTCACTGAAGTATCATGTCCCAGACACATTACATGATACCACACCCAGCACATTATCCTGACACTGGGTCGACCAGTCCAAGCTCTACTCCTTAAATCTGAGTCCAAGCGAGGTGCAGCTAGTACCATTCTTAACGACTTTGGTATGTCGCGGCCCGGGATCGAACCATTGACCTCCCGTTCCCCGGAGCGGACACTCTGCCAATTGAGCTATCGGGGCCGGTTTTGTCTCCCATGTAAATAGGTGTCAACTCTTAAAGAAAAGAATTTGCTCCTGAGGAGCAAATTCTTTCCTTTAAGAGTTGACCCCTTTTTCAATGGGACAGAGTTACATCACCTTAGCAAGTCCGTGAAAAGAAGACCCCTAAACCCCACTTTATATAGAGAAAACTGGGTGAACCGGGGTATAAATTATTTTTCTTATTTTTGCTCCAAGACGTAGGTTGTGGGTAGTCGTTAGAACCGGGTAGTCGTTGGAACCGAGCACCAACAACCTATGTTTGCAGTATTTATAAGAAAATATCACGGATTTTCATCAGAAAAGTAGGCAATTGAGAGGTGTGAAAAAATGCACTATGTCGCGCGGATGTGTTATCGTAATGATAGAAAAGCGAACAGGAAGTCCCGAAAGTTGTCTCCATTTGAAAAATGGCGGAGAAAATCTGCCAGGTGTTCCCATTCCCCTTAAGACATAGATCAGACGCCACAGTCTGATTGAACTACAGAGATTGTGTAGAAATTTACAATTATTGACAAAGGAAATCTTATAGCCCTAGACCTGTGCAAATGCAGTCAATGTCAGTAACTCGAATAACCATGGATTATTCTTATTCCGTTGTCATCACGAAAACACGCCTATATAATTTGGACCCCCTCCAACCCAACTTTTATATAGTAAAAATGGGGTTGACAGGGGTAAACCTTATTTTTCTTATTTCTGCTAAAAAATATAGAGTGGGGTATTCGTTAGAACCGCCGCGAAGAGGCGGTTCTAACGAGTACCCACAATCTATATTTTGAGCAGAAATAAGAAAAATATCAAAATTTTTCATCTTAAAATTTTCATTTTTTCGGTGATAAAGGTTACAATGTATTTGTATAGGCGTGTTTTTTGTTATGGTAGCCGTTGGCATCGAAATTGATACATGTATTACTGGCAAGTTTGCTCAGATGGTGACCTTTGGTTAACCTTGACCTATTTTATGTCAAAGTCGTATTTAGTCGCTTGGGCATTTCTAATGGGAAAAAGGCTAAACAGTGGATTTTTCCGATTCTCTTGTAGCCCATGCCATCATCATGGATGTTGATAATTATGTCCAAGATGGCTGCCATGCAATGATGTATGACAAAAAGGACTGAAACCTCTTCATTTCAAAAACAGACAAGATTTTTCAAGCCACAGTGGTTTGATGAAAGCGAGGCTGCCAGGGGCCGGAGAAGTTTTTCACACTTGACCTTTGTTGAGCGTAGTGGCCCATCGGCATCTTGTTTTTATTTCTTCTCCAAGACATAGGTTGTGGGTAATCGTTAGAACCGCATCAATTAGAACCGCTTTAATAACAGAAAATGACAAATTTTCATTTTGCATAGTGAAATAATGCTATATGAGACATGGAGATCTTTCGTATGATTCTCTGTCTACATAGGATATGCATCGGACTATGTAAGTATTTTGCCAAGTATCAGATTCAATTCTATTATGGTAATGCATCTTCGAGATGAATTGTAACTGAATTTACTTTTGTAATTTGATGGGTAGACGTCCTACAATGACTAATTATTGTAATATAATGACTGGGCCCCGTCAAGCGATTTTGGTAATTTTCGCCTATGCGAGCAGCAAAGGTTCAGGCGAGCCTGTGCATCCGCGCAGTCTCGCCAGAACCTTCGCTGCTCACTCATACGAGCAGTGAATCAAGAGGAACCTTCAGACAGAAGGCTGGCTGGCTGGCTGGGCATGCGCAGTTAAAATTTGTCATGACGGAATGCTCGAAGACACAAATTCGCTTGGCGGGGCTCATATAATGTAATATTCACTGAAGTACACTATGTATAAACAGTATGAGTGTCTTGAAAAGTGGGACCATTTGTGATACATTGGGAGAAAACTTGTTTTTGCAATAAGCGAACAACAAAGGTGCAGATCAGACTGCAATCGACCCAAAGATTAAGAGTGCAGTAGCTTTTCGGGGTTGAAGTCCACGTGATTACCACTCCAGGAAATGTGTTGTTAATACATAAAAAAAACGCGCGATTCTAATCGCCTTGAGGTCAGAGTGTTGCGTAAGATGGTTATCTACAGAATTTTGGCTGGAATCATGTTAGGTTTGGCAAACAGTGTAGACCCAGATCAGACGCCGCAGACAGCGGCGTCTGATCAGGGTCTACATTGTTTGCTTATAGTATAGAAAGGGTTTAAGGTCAGACGCCGCAGAACGTGGCATTTGATCAGGGTCTACATAGATTGCGTACAATACAGGACGGCCCCGCCCATCGGGGCTTAAAGAAATAAATGGGCTGCATGATGCTTCCACGCAGAGCTGAAATCCGACCGCACACGAGTACTGGTAAACCGCTTAGAGGATCTAAACCTGCCCAGGCAAAGCGGTGCGAGTCGGACCATCCATGCTTATAAACTCTGTTGGTTTCATTGGGCGACAGGGCTTGAGACGTCATTTCATCTCAACGTCGGGTAAAAGTCCAACAAATTTGGAAGCAACGTCTCCAAAATGACTTATACAGTGTTGGCGGGGACGTTAAACCTCAAATCAAACAAATAAACGATACAGGAATGTAATAACTGTTAAATGCAATGTTAACGGTCTAAGTACCCGCTCAGCCTACACTCAGTGACAATTGACCCACCTGTACTGCCAGTCGTTTGATTCCATTTATATCTGATTTTGAGCAGTACCTTATTACTTACTACGTGACGTTGACAGCCATTACGAAAAAAACGTCTATACACATGCATTGAAAAGTTTATCGCCAAAAAACGAAAATTTTAGGTTGAAACATTGATATTTTCTGTGACCCAGGCTTTTTTAGCAACTGTTTGGATCGACTGTTTATCAATTGACTCAAAGTTACAAAGCGCAGTAGCTTTTAAAAACGGTCCACGTGACAAGTTTATGATTATTTATATAGGTAGCTCAGTCGGATGCGCGTCTGACTGGTGATCAGGATGACGCGGGTTCGATACCTGCCGGGGTCGGCAACATTCCTTCGCAGAGATTGATCATGAAATCTCAGGCTTTTCTACGGTCATTCTCTCCCTTCCACTGATTAAAGAAGGGCAGTTACCAGTTTCTGGCGAAAGAATGCGCACTGTACTGGTTAACCGCTTACGTATAAGCCTGCCAAGGAAAAGTGTGGATATGTAAACTGGCTGGCTCATAAATGACTTAATATTGCTGACTGGGCCGTGAAATTCCAATACAAACAAACAAACATATTCTAAACGCTGTGAGATCAGAGTGCCTGGTGATATGTGTTGGGTTTGGCAAACAGTGTAGACGTAGGTCAGACTCCGCATAACGCGGCGCCTGATCAGAGTCTACACTGTTTGCCTACAGAACAGGAATTTCATCACATGAACAAGTCCGTGGGATGAAGACCCCCCTATACCCCACTTTATATAGAGAAAACTGGGGTTTACGGGAGTATACATAATTTTTCTTATTTTTTGCTCCAACACATAGGTTGTGGGTACTCGTTAGAACCGCCTCAATGAGGCGGTTCTAACGAGTATGCACAACATATGTTTCCAGTATTCATAAGAAAAATGTCACGGATTTTCATCAGAAAAATGGCCATTTTGGAGATGTGAAAAAAATGCACTATGTCGCACGGGTGTGTTATCGTAATGTATAAGCCAGCAAAGGAAAAGTGTGGATATATAAACTGGTCGGCTCATAAATTACTAAATATTGTTAAGTGGACCAATACAAACAAACAAACTTATTCTTAACGCTCTGAGATCAGAGTGCTGTGTAAGAGGACTATCTATAGAATCTAGCCTGGAGATATGTGTTGGGTTTGGCAAACAGTGTGGACGTAGGTCAGACGCCGCATAACGCGGCGCCTGATCAGAGTCTACACTGTTTGCTTACAGAACAGGAATTTAAGGGTGAAACGAAACAGTCTAATTCCCCATTCAGGACGAGCTCAGTGCTTTGATTATATGAGCCCCGCCAAGCGAATTTGTGTCTTCGAGCAATCCGTCATGACAAATTTTAACTGCGCATGCCCAGCCATTCAGAGGGGCCAGGGATATGGCTTTCTGTCTGAAGGTTCCTCTTGATTCACTGCTTGTATGAGCGAGCAGCGAAGGTTCTCGCGAGACTGCGCGGATGCGCAGGCTCGCCTGAACCTTCGCTGCTCAGGCGATAAGTACCAAAATCGCTTGACGGGGCCCAATTATCTGTGTGTGTGCCTCTATGGCAAGTGTTTTAAAAGTGCTTTGAATATATCATGTATGTGCCTTCGTGGCACGTGCTAAGTGCTTTGATTATAACTTGTGTGTGGATCTATGGCACGTGTTAAGTGCTTTGATTATATCCTGTGTGTGGATCCATGGCACGTGCTAAGTGCTTTGATTATATCTTGTGTGTGCCTCCATTACACGTGCTATATGCTTTGAATATACCTTGTGTGTGCCCATGGCACGTATTCAGTGCTTTGATTATACCTTGTGTGTGTCTCCATTGCACGAATTTAGTTATTTGATTATACCTTGTATGTGCATCCATGGCACGTATTTAGTGCTTTGATTATAACTTGTGTGTGCCTGTGCCTCCATGGCATGTTTCTTGTGTCCCTCCATGGCAAGTGTTAAGTGTTTTGACTCTGTCCTGTGTGTGCCTCCATGGCACGTTTTAAGTGCTTTGATAATTTATTACCTGTGCCTCCATAGCGCATGTTAAGTGCTTTGATTATAACTTGTATGTGCCTCCATGGCACGTGTTAAGTGTTTTGTTTATAATTTGTATGTTCCTCCATGGCACGTGTTAAGTGCTTTGAATATAACTTGTATGTGCCTCCATGGCACGTGTTAAGTGTTTTGTTTATAATTTGTGTGTGGCTTCCACGAAGAGCTGAAACCGACCGCACACTGTTAAACCGCTTAAAGGATCTAAGCCTGTCTATGCAAAGCGATGCGAGCTGGACTGTACATGCTTATAAACCTTATTGTTTTCATTGGACGACAGGGCTTGAGAAGTCATTTCATGTCAATGTCGGGTAAAAGTCTAACAAAATTGGAAGCAACATCTCCAAAATGGTCTATACATTGTTTACGGGCCGTTTAACCTAAATCAATCAAAATAAAAAAAATGCTCTTGCTCGTTTGCTTGCTCACTCACTCACTCACTTATTTAGCAACTCGCACCATTTTTGCCAATACAGGCTTAGACATTCTAAGCAGTGTACCGGAACTTATGTGCGGTTGGTTTCAGCTCTGCGTGGAAGCATCATGCAGGCCAGTTTATTTCTCCAAGCCTCTATTGTTTTCGTTGTAGGGTGTAGGTGGTGACAACCATACTTGTTAAAGTAGATATTAAGTGTTCAAAGTCAAAGTAGTTATTAACTGTTACAATAGCCTTGTTATTATAATATCTGAAAATACAGTAAAATTCCGCTATTAAGACCACCTAAAATTAAGACTAATTCTGCTTTAAAAAGCTTATTTAGAAGGGCGCAGTTAGTCGTTCTTCGAATGTCCAGCACACAATGCCCTCTGGTCAGGGACCACCTTTGGAACTGTTCAAAAGTGGTCTTAAAGACCACTTTTGAACAGTCCAAAAGGTGGTCTTAATATAGGAACTTTACAGTAGATTCCTGTCGTCGCAGATAGGACAAAACCATTACTTCTCAATTGTGTGTGAGGGGGCGGGGCGATGTCTTTCCTTGATCGTCATCTTGTACATCTTAATTCCTGTCAAACCATAGTTCCAAAAGGATCTGTGTAGCGCTATTGTATCAAATGAGCCTGGGCATGACAAAATCTAAAAGAAGGCTTGAGCGACCAGCAAAGACTCAGATCAGCCTGCGCATTCGCGCAGTCTGATCAGAGTCTTTGCTGATCGCATGTACCTACTATAGGCTAGTAGCTATGCAAAGAGGCAAAGGCAAAAGGTCTTGTCATAGTGGATGGGTGCGCAGGTTGATTTGAGTCTGTCCTGAACGCACCGGTCTTACTGCAGGTTTTGTCATGCGCCGGCTCAAATTTAAACTTTTTATCCCCCGACCGAATAGGTTCGGGGGATATAGCGATCAGCCTGGCGTCCGTCCGTCCGTCCGTCCGTAGACGCAACCTTGTGATGGCCATAACTCCTATACCCTTTGAGATTCATTGATGGTTCTTGGCACAATTGTTCACAAGGCCGAGACGGCGTGTCATGCGCAAGAGCCAGAACTCTGGATGCCATACTTTTTTAGTTATCTCCCCTTTTAATAAAATAGAATGACTGCTTTGTGATGGCCATAACTCCAATACCCTTTGAGATATATTGATGGTACCTGGCACAGTTGTTCACAAGGCTGAGACGGCGTGTCATGCACAAGAACCACCACTCTGGTTGCCACGGTTTTGGAGTTATCTCCCCTTCCAATAAAATAGAGTGACAACCTTGTGATGGCCATAACTCCTATACCCTTTGAGATTCATTGATGGTTCTTGGCACAATTGTTCACAAGGCTGAGGCGGCGTGTCATGCGCAAGAACCAGAACTCTGGATGCCATACTTTTTTAGTTATCTCCCCTTTTAATAAAATAGAATGACTACTTTGTGATGGCTATAACTCCAATACCCTTTGAGATATATTGATGGTACCTGGCACAGTTGTTCACAAGGCTGAGACGGTGTGTCATGCACAAGAACCACAACTCTGGTTGCCATGGTTTTGGAGTTATCACCCCTTCCAATAAAATAGAGTGACAACCTTGTGATGGCCAAAATTCCAATAGACTTTAAGATATATTGATGATAGCTGGCACAATTGTTCACAAGGCCGAGACAGTGTGTCATGCACAAGAACCACAACTCTGGGTGCCCTGTTTTTTTAGTTATCTCCCCTTCCAATAATATAGAATCACTACCTTGTGATGGCCACATCTCCAACACCCTTTGAGATATATTGATGATACTTGGTACAGTTGTACATGAGATTAAGCAGGTGTGTCACGTGCAAGAACCACAACTCTGGGTGCCCTGGTTTTTTAAGTATCTCCCCTGACAATATTACCTTGTGATGGCCATAACTCCAATACCCTTTGAGATATATTGATGGTACTTGGCACAATTGTATACAACGTTGAGACGGCGCTTCATGCCTAAGAACCACAACTCTGGGTGCTATGATATTTGAGTTATCTCCCCTTCCAATATAACAGTATGACAACCTTGTGACCACCGTACCTCCAATACCCTTTGAGACATATTGGTGGTACTTGATGCAGATGTACATGAGGTTAAGCAGGTGTGTCACGCTCAAGAATTACAACTCTGGGTGCTCTGGTTTTTTAGTTATCTCCCCTGTTAATATAATCTTGTGATGGCCATAACTCCAACTCCCTTTGAGATATATTGAAGGAACGTGGCACAATTGTATACAAGGTACAGAAGGGATGCCATGTGCAAGAACCACAACTGTTGTTGCTGTGGTATTTGAGTTATCTACCCTTCCAATATAACAGTATGACCAGCTTGTGATCACCATATCTCCAATACCTTTTGAGACATATTGATGGAACTTTGTGCAGAAATACATGAGCTTAAGCAGGCATGTCATGCGCAAGAACCACATTTCTGAGTGCCCTGGTTTTTTAGTTATCTCCCCTGACAGTATAATCTTGCGATGGCCATAACTGCAATACTTTTGTGATATGTGGTTTAATTCTGGCGCACTTTCTATTGGTGAACAATCTTCTGAAGGCCATATTGGCTTTTGGTCGGGGGATTTGCCATCTCTTCCGATGGCAATTTTTCAGTGGGACGTCACGTTGCATTCTCTAGAACATTCGATTGTTATTGACGGTGTTGTGTATGGGGTGGGGGGTGGGGGTGATGTCTGTCATTCTATGCTAGCATGCGCGTTTCCAGGATGCCTCTGACTTTCACCGCCATAGAAATACGAGCCCACACAAAATGTAGTCCAGCTTATATTCAGTTTTAGACGCAGTTTCACTCAAATAATAACTTTTGAACCTTTTCTCGCGCATATTTGTATACGTGCATTAATTTAAAACGAAAATTTTCATGAATGATCAGACGACACATGCTTTTTCTTTGAAAAACAGAAAATGGATATCCACGAAGTATCAACTGAACAAGCGTTTTATTTATCCTTTAAGTTTTAAAGCAGACAACTGTCAAGAGTATTCCTAGTTTTTTCAGAGAACATCAGATTCGGCCTTGTACATGAATCAGCTTTCAACAAATAAATCGCATGAAATGTGAAGTTTTCTGTTACGAAATATAAGAAAAGAAAAAGAAAAAAGAAAATGGCATCTGCTACTATAAAAATAGGCAGGTTAAGCTTAAACATTTTACCCCAGACTTTCTGAGGTACAGATTTCCATCACCGAATTTGGACACGTCAGTTCTACTTCATGTATATAAGCTGGATAGACAATAATCGTCAACAGGTGGGCAAACCATGTAGACCCGGATGAGATGGCTCAGTTTGAGCTCAGTTTGAGCCATCTCATCAGGATCTGCAATTTTTGCACAGGTATCTGTACCGGACGACAGGGTTGAAAGGTTCAGATATCACAACACTGCGAATTAATCAGGCGTGACGCAGAAACGGCATGAAAAACAATAATACTGCTTAAACCGTTTAGTAAATTCTGAATAACTTATGTAAGCTAAACTGTGGTAATTAATTAGTTGTCAAACTTCGCGCAAAATGACTCTTCCTTAACCCTTATCTTGCTGTTCACGACAGCCCCTATCTTTGCAAATAGTGTAGATCCAGATCAGATACTGTTTGGTATTTCGTTTATGAATTTGTAGCAATAAATTACAGCAAGTAATTAGATTGATTGATAGACAGAAATGGGTGTGGCTTAAAAGAATATTCAGCAAGATAATGGTTAATAAATTTTGTTTTTTGTTTGATTTGAGGTTTAACGTCCCCGTGAACACTGTAAAGGTCATTTTGGAGACGTTGCTTCCAATTTTGAGGTACTTTTACCCGAAATTGAGATGAAATGACATCTCAGGCCCTGTCGCCCAATGAAACCAATAGGGTTTATTAGCATGGATGGTCCGCCTCGCACCGCGGTTCCTGGACAGGCTTAAATCCTCTAAAGGTTTACCAGTACTAGTGTGCGGGCCGGATTCAGCTCTGCGTGGAAGCATCATGCAACCCATATATTTCTTCAAGCCCTAATGGGCGGGGGCCGAAAGGTTAATACATGTAGTAGCGTATGACATTAGATAGGTTGTAGACTGATCTGCGCATTTTCGCTTTCGATAAAGGCAGTTCGATCAACTAGATAAGGTCGAACTATGGCCGTCATATCTTTACATGCACCTTACCCCCTTGCATAAAGACAAAATACAAATCAAAGCCGACGAAACAAAACTAATGGTATTCGTATGTTGATGGGTTTCAGGAAAAACTGGGAACCTCTCAACCATAATCAGACCATCCTATCCTCGTGTGTCGAACCGTAGAAACTCGCCTCAAAACCCAGGCGTCGAGGGTTTGATCCCGGGCTTCTCAAGACTTTCTGATGAGTCGGGCTCATCGGAGTCTAATTGTTGGTTTTCTTTTGCTCCAGCATTTCAGTGGTTTCTTGCTGTCGAGTCCTCACCGTTGGCTCACCTCTGTGGTTCTTTGATTTTTGTGTTCACGGAGATGTTGCACTGATGAGTTAGGAGGCCTTCATGCGGACTGAACAAATTATTTGTCTAAATCGCGACGGAAGTAAGGGCGAGGATTGTGGCCACGTAAAATCGATTTAAGCCCCCCAGTGGAAATCTTCCACTGACCGTTCCAAGGCGGCTCTTCTGTGGCGATTTATTTATGTTGTTGTTTGTTACTTACTGTGTATATCACTTGTGTCTTTTAATTTTGGATGGCCATATGGCCATTTTGTGGGAATGTAACTGTCCTTATGGCCTTCCTTTGTTTAGGTTTCCATTATGGTCTGTCGCTTAATGTTTGTATTTCTTTCCCTTTGGTGTCTTTTATGGGTGGAGTAAGTTAATTGTATCAATTCCTGATCTTTGTTTTACTTCTACTTTAAACCAGATGTCCAGTCTCCGTATGCCCGTCGTTCGTCCATCGTCCGTCCGTCGTCCTTTCGTCCACACATTTGACCAGTTATATCTCTGCAACCTGCAGACTGATCTCAACCAGTTCTCATCAGTAGCATGCCTCTGGTCGGGCATTAATGGCATAAAATCGAATAAATACTTTGTTGCTATGGCAACCACAAGGTCCCATAGACTTACAATGGGAAAATGCTTGTCACCACCGTAGCACCTTCAGTTTTGATCGGATCTATCTGAAACTTTTATGTAAGATGGCTGGGGATAAAAACTCGGATGAGTTCGAATCCCGGCCAAGTCGGCCTATTAATCATAGAGTTACGTCCCCTTGGTAGCTGAAAATGCCTATTTTTGACCTTGTCATCACCGTAGCCCCTTCAGTTTTGATCCGATCTTTTTGAAACGTACATGCAAGTACGTCAGGGTTAAAAGCTCAGGTGAGTTCGAAATCTGGCGACTGACCGAGTTATGTCCCCTACTTTGCTGAAAATGCTCATGCTCGACCTTGTCATCACCGTAGCCCCTTCAGTTTTGATCGGACCTTCTTGAACTTTACAAACAAGTAAGTCAGGGATAAAGGCTCGAACGAGTTCGAAAACTGAGGAGGTCGGACTATCTATCGTAGAGTTACGTCCACTTGACTGCTAAAAAATGCCTATTTTTGCCCTTGCCCCATCGGAGCTTTTAAACTTACATGTCAGTAAGTAAGGGATAAAACCTCGGCTGAGTTCAAAATTTGGTGGGGTCGGCCTATATTTCAGAATGTTATGTCCCCGCCTATTTTTGACCTTGCCACCACTGTAACTCCTTCAGTTTTAAACAGATCATCTTGAAACTTACATGTAAGTAAGTCAGGATAAACGCTAGGATGAGTTCGAAAAGTGATGAGGTCAGCCTATTTATCATAGAGTTACGTCCCTTTAATTGCTGAAAATCCCTATTTTGACCTTCTCATCACCGAAGCTCCTTCAGTTTTCATAAGACCTTCTTGAAACTTATACGTAAGTAAGCCAGGGATAAAAGCTTGGATGAGTTCGAAAACTAGCGATATCAGTCGATTAATCACGGAGTTATTCCCCCTACTTTGCTGAAAATGCTTATGTTCGACCTTGTCATCACCGCTGCCCCTTCAGTTTAATCGGATCTTCTTGAAACTAACAAACAAGTAAGTCAGGGATAAAACCTCGGATGAGTTCGATAACTGGTGAGGCTGACATATTTATCATAGAGTTCCAATTCCTTGATTGCAGAAAAAGCCTATTGTCGACCTTGTCATCACCATAGCCCCTTCAGTATTTATCGGATCTTCTTGAAATTTACATATAAATAAGTCAGGGATAAAAGCACTAAAACGTTCGAAAACCTATGAGGTCAGCCTATATATCATAGAGTTACGCCCCCTTGATTGGAAAAATTGCTTACTTTTGCACTTGTCATCACCGTAGCCCCTTCAGTTTTTTTATCGGATCTTCTTGAAACTTACATGTAAGTCAGTCAGGGATAAAAGCTTGGATGACTTCGAAAACTGATGACGTCAGCCTAATTATCATAGAGTTACGTCCATTTTATTGCAGAAATGCCTGTTTTTTGTCCTTGTCATCACCGTAACCCCTTCGGTTTTAATCGGATCTTCTTGAAATTTACGAACAAGTAAGTCATGGATAAAAGCTCAGATGAGTTTTAAAACTGGCTTTTTTATTATAGAGCTATGTTCCCTTGTTTGCTGAAAATGCCTATGTTGTACCTTATCATCACCATAAGCCCTTTAGTTTTTATCGAATCTCCCAGAACCTAGCAATTAAGTAGGTTGGGAATAAAATATCAGATGGGCTTGAAAACTGGTGATGTCTGCCCATCTCTCATAGAGTTATATGTCCCCTTGAATGCTGAAAATGCCTGTTTTTTTACCTTGTTGTCTGCATAAATCTTTCAGTAAAGATTCGAACTTTGAATCTATTAGTTCAGGTGAGCGATATAGGGCCATCATGGTCCGCTTGTTTACTTAATATGTCATAATTGATCATTCCCTGCCGTTTTCAACAGCTTCCCGAAAAAACTAAGAGTTTGTCGGAAACTTAAGGACATCGGACGTTTAGGGATCCCACAGACATAAAACACACACAAGCACTCACACGCTCGCACGCACGCGCGCGAACCGTAGACTCTAAACTGAAGTCGTTTCCTCTAACCGACGACAGTTCGATCTATATTTACACGAACTTCGAGTGCTCGTAGTTCTATGAACAAACTCGCTCTGGTTTTAGACGAATGGAAATACGTGTACTGGAATGCATATTTATTTCATAAACGAATCAAATGAGACGAACCGGAAAACCATTTCGAAGGCTGCACTGAAACTGAAACAATACGTAAATTGCAGTTACGGTTTTCATCCAATATATTAATAACTGCATAATTATGCAAAATTACACATTGTGTCTTACGTTACATATTATTTTGAATACGTTCGATTTTCGTTTGTAGCTGATGCTTGATTTTGAAAACGTAAACATTTTGAGACAAAATGCGCCGTTGCTCAAGCGTCATATGCCCGCTTGAATATTTCTTTAGAAAATTCGAAACATCGAATGGTACTTCATAAACCACCGGTGTATTCACCATATTTGCATTATTTGCTGGCTCCCAGCTTGCACATTTTCAATATTGGAAAAACAGGTAACCAGACCCCCTGACCTTGAAAGGTCAGGGCGGGGGGAGGGGGGGGTCTTGTTACCTGTTTTTCCAACACTGGTAACCTTCAGACTAGGAACCAGCAGATAATGCAAATAAGGTGAATAGACATCTGCAAATAAAACAGTTCATTATTAGATTTGCAGAACGGCTTTTTCTAAATTTTGAATCCTTTTTAAAAAGGCTTCATGTAAATATAAAAAGTAGAGTGTCATGATTTTCTTATAGAATCTGGCATTTCATTGCCTTAGGTGCTTTGATTTTTCATTTGCTGCTGTCATTTACTGTCAAATTCCGCTATTAAGTCCACCTAAAATAAGACTAATTCTGCTTATGAAAGCTTATGTAGTAGGCTACAGTTATTCCTTCTTTGTTTTTTTCTGCATATGGTGTCCTCCGGTGAGGAACCACCTTTGGGACTGTTCAAAAGTGGTCTACAATAATAAAGAGTAAGTCTTTGTCAGAGGTTTGAGACTGATTTAAAATATTTCTTGTGCACATTTGGTGAGGACCTATAGCAGAATACCTTTGTTTTCACCTCCGAAAATGGCGGACCGCAGCGGAAGTGACTTCACGCCGATTGTCCTTATGAATAAAGACACGGACAAACATGGACATGTGCTACTCATTACAACGTAGTTTATAGCAGTTTTCAAGTGTTGTGTTCTTTGAGATAATTAAGATGTTTTGATAATATCAGTTGCTGATAATACTGAAACTGTAATATGTTGTTGTTTGCGGTTGGTATATAGACTGCACCGAGTAGAAAAGAGTCTACGAACCTATGCTCGAAGGGGTCAGGCTGATCAAAGTGTTCTTCGGGCGGTATATGGATGTTCCTTTGCTCAAACATAGACATAGAAGAGGTGTGGTTACACAGGCTTGCTTGAGTTGTAGCTTAGTACACATGGCTGAGGACTTCTCCGCGCTTGTCGCGACTCGGCTATTTCTGTTAATGGTTATACATCTTTCTAATAAACAAGCCTTTCTTCCAGATCCTTCTATAATTAGCCGTCACATAAACAGCTTCACGCGACATTTTTAATCTGGTCACGAGAAAAGCTCTGTTGTGGGGGATTCGAGACCAGGCCCCGAGTTAATAAACTTTTTTATGCTCAACTCAGCTAAGGCATGCCTATACAAATACATTGACACCTTTACCGCCGAAAATAAAAAAAAAAAGTTTTTAGATGAAAAATTATGATATTTTTCTTATTTCTGGCTTAAAATATAGATTGAGAATACTCGTTAGAACCGCCTCATCGAGGCGGTTCTAACGAGTACCCACAATCTATATTTTAAGCCAGAAATAAGAAAAATAACGTTTAACCCTCCAAACCCCAGTTTCACTATATAAAAGTGGGGTTCGAGGGATAAAGATTATGATAGGCGTGTTTACGGGATGGAAATTTGTCCCGATCACAAATATTAAAATGCTCACACATGTTCGCATTTTAATATTTATGAGCAGGACAAATATTAGCTTATAACGATATAAGCAGAAAAACACCCATTTTATTTGTATTTTGTTATTCATAAGCATTTGAAATTTCATACTAAAGTAAGTTAAGTTTGAAAAGGTTTAATAACCTCGGGCCCTGGTCCGAGTTTTTTATACATTTTCATGCTCAGTACTTTTGAGCATGGAATTCGAATTGCTCAAAAATATTAAAATTACATTTAAGACAAAACAAATGAGACAATTTGTCTAGAACTCAGATCAACAAAGAATTTTGTTTGTGCTGTTTATAAATTTTAAAATGTCAACAATTGTTGGCTTTAAAAAATGAGCAGCACAAATTTCCTTTTCAAGTGACAAATACCGACCTGCTCAGCTACATAGACTGAAAAACAAAAATTTGTCCTGCACAAAAATTTTAAAATGCCAACAATTGTTTGCGTTTTAGCATTAATGAGCAGGACAAATTTCATGCTGAAATGACAAATACCGACCTGCTCAGCTACACTGACTACATAGCAAGAATTTTGATAATTCGTTTGTCCTGCTTATAAATTTTATAATGCCAGCAATTGTTGGCATTTTAAAATTAATGAGCAGGATAAATTTCATGCTCAAGTGACAAATACCGACATGCTTGGCTACACAGACTAAAGAGCCAGAATCTTCTTACATGTATTTTAGATACAGATAATAGAGGCATTCTCGTATCCAAGCAGCGATTAATACGGTATTTGCTCTTGCTGTGCGGATGCATTACATGTATGGATGTGAGTGTGGATAGAAAAACCCGTTCCGAAGATCACAGTCCGGTATCATGAGGCCCTCGTACGCTCTTATGAACTAGGCCACGGAAGCCCGTAACCTGTAGAGTGTTGAAGGTAAATGGCAGGTCACATGTAGATAGATTTCGCAGTAAAAATGAAAAGCATGGAAACCGTACATGTACATGTATCTTTTATGCAAACAGATTCCGTTTTAATAACATGTTTATGGTACAAGTGTGCAATAATTTCTGTTTCGAAAAAATGATTGGCTTCTGGTTTTAACCGCCTAGCCGACAATACAGCACTAACGAGAAATATTTACTTTCTAAGTGCATTTTCAAGCAAATCCTGTAGTTTAGCCCATTTTGTACTGGAACGCCCCAAAACGGGTAATTGGCAAACAGTGCAGGCCCAGATCAGACGCCGCATAACGCGCCGTCTGATCAGGGCCTACACTGTTTGCGGAACCTTAAGCCATTATCCGAATAAATTTTAAAGAAAACACAACCTGACATCCCTTAATTTTAAAATGGACCCTGATATATATAAGGAAGAGTCCATTTGGCACAAAAAGGGCTAATTCAATGAAATTCATTCACGTCTCATGATCATGAATTTAGTCAAACCAATATCGTTCGACGATGGCGCCGTTCTGACGTCAATAACGTTGTTCCGCTGTTAATCGGAAAATTAAAAGAAAATAATGGTAAATGCGTGTTTGAAAATGTATTTTAACACAACGAATACGGGCCCGCCCATCGGGGCTTGGGGAAATGGATTGGGCTGCATAGTGTTTCCACTGACCGCACATGAGTACTGGTAAATAGCTTAGAAGGTATATGCCTGCCCAGGCAAAGTGGTGCGAGTTTGACAGTCCCTGCACATAAACCCTATTGTTTTGTTTGGATGGTAGGGCTTGAGATGTCATTTCAACTCAATGTCAGGTAAAAGTCCCTCAAAATTGAAAGCAACGTATCCAAAATGACCTAAATAGTGTTGTCGGGGACGTTAATCGTACCGTATTGATCCTGAAGGAGTAGTCTGGGTCTACATTGCTTGCCATTCTATCTGCACTATTTGGAATCCTTGACGGTACATGAAACAGATTTGTTAAAAAGAGTTCTCAAGGTGTCCGAAATTTTAGGATTTTTACGGAATATTTCGACGATCACGGGAATTACACTGTACTTATAATATAAAGTGTAACTGCGGGTTATATTGTACGGGGCTGGAAAAAAATGCATGGTTCAACCAGGTATCAGACCTGTGGCTTCTCGCATACCGTGCCAACACTCTTCCGACAAAGCTAGCCGGGTCATTCGGTTGACCTGCTACATTCGTAAATTTTACATTTCAGAAAAAAATAAAATATGTGTGTAAGTCATCATCATTTTCACAAGTATTTCGGCTTACTAATTTCCTTTATAACGATTTCCTTACGAAAACACGCCTATACAAATGCATTGTAAGCTTTACCACCGAAAAAAGAAAAGACGAAATTTTTAAGATCAAAAGTAGCAATATTTTCATATTCTGCTCAAAATATAGCTTGTACGTACTCGTTAGAACCGCCTCGATTTTTCTTATTTCTGCTTAAAATATAGATTGTGGGTACTCATTAGAACCGGAGGCGGTTCCAACGTGTACCCACAATCTTTTTTTTAGAGCAGAAATAAGAAACATAAGCTTTACCCCTGTAAACCTCAGTATAAAAGTGGGGTTCAAAGGGGTCAAAATTATATAGGTGTGTTTTCGTGATGTTATGTTTGTAAGATTAAAGTATATCATATGGATGTATTGAAAATGAGACAATCAGTATCTGTTATATACAGATTTAAAGTTGCATCTTTTATGACAGCCGCCGCCCATCGGGGCTTGAATAAATAGATGGGCTGCACGATGCTTTCCCGCACACGAGTACTGGTAAACCGCTTAAAGGATCTAAGCCTGCCCAGACAATGCGGTGCGAGTCGGCCCTCCATGCTTATAAACCCTATTGGTTTCATTGGGCGGCAGGGCTTGAGATGTCATTTCATCTCAGTGTCGGGTAAAAGTCAATCAACAAACCAATCAAATGCTTAACAATGCATGAATAAAATGGTTGTCACATGATTCCCCGTTTCCTATCCTCATTAGAACACCTATACATAGAATGGTTGCGGGGCGAGACTTTTCTAAACGATTACTTGTGAATGAAAAAAATGCTAGATATATAAATGAATAAATGAAAGCTTAATGTCTGAAATATTCGGAAAATATTACTATATGTTTAAATGCGCCCGGGATCACTGTCCGGCATCACCCGACAAGCTCCGGCATCACCCGACAAGCCTCGTGATGCCAGACTGTGACACTCGGGACGGATATTTATATTCACCCCTCTAACCCACGTAAGATTTTTACATTCTTATTTCTAGAACTATCATTTTTAGTTGAAAATGATCGATATTTTTCTTCTCCTTTTTTCAGTCCATATATGAATTGGTGTTGCTCGTTAGAACCAACTCACAAAGAGAATATATCATATGACGTCGCGTCTGAGAATGTTATAACGCCATGTATTAAATTCAGTAATCCGCTAGTGCATTATTAGTTTCGTCCTGTACGTTACACGTACGGCACCCTTAACGAAGTCGCGTTTACTATTGGCGGAATATTGTATTCGTGACTTACATGCATTCGTGCTCATGTATTATTAAATTTATTGAATTTATCAAACTCGTTGAGGAAAAGGGATAAATGCGAGGCATCGCCGAGCATTTTATCCCTTTTCCTCAACAAGTTTAGTAAATTCAATAAATCGTGAATAAAATGCGTTTAAAAACCTCGCATGATTAAAATGCTCGGCGTATCCTCGCATTTGATCCCGTTCGCCCAACTTCTTTAATAAATGCAATGATACATGAACAGTCATGTAAGATCCTCTGTGAATACCCCGTACACCTAACTTTTCTTAATATGAAGTAGGGTTTATAGAGTCGTTCAGCACATGGACTTGTGAACCTAATGGCATGGATATATTACATGTATCATAACCACATTCCCTCGGCCCCGCCCATCGGGGCTTGAAGAAATAGATGAGCTGCATGATGCTTCCACGCAGAGCTGAAACCGACCCGCACATGAGTACTGGTAAACCGCTTAGAGGATCTAAGCCTGCCCAGGCAGTCCATGCTTATAAACCCTGTTTGTTTCATTGGGTGGCAGGGCTTGAGATGTCATTTCATCTCAATGTCGGGTAAAAGTCCCACAAAATTGGAAGCAATGTCTCCAAAATGACCTTTACAGTGTTGACGGGGACTTTAAACCTCCAATCACACAAACAAACGAACACCATTGATTTTGAATTTGTCAAGTCCTGTCGTATTAAGGTTAAACACATTGCTGGCTAAAACGCCCGTTAGTCGGGTAATTATGACATCTGTTGATGCTGAAATTGTAGAACATCGTTCTTAATGATGTCTTTCTTACAAATAGTTATTGCTTGTAGCTCTTTAACTATAATAATTAGCTGTCAAACGAGCGGCGTCATGCGAGACATTGCGTTAGTGCAGGAGCACCAAGTGCACTTGGCGAAGACACAGGTGAGTATGCGTATCCACTGTGTTTATGTCGGCATGAAGAAGCATTCGTTGAAAGGGCAGTCAACCCTGTGCAGGCTGATATAGATCTTTGCTGTGCTATCATGCCAGAAGGTGTGTTTTCGCTTAAACATGTTAAAGCTTTTCAGTGCTATCTTTGTTAATAATGCCCAAGCGTTATTATCAATAAGTATATATTTAAGGTTTTGCTATCATTATTCGTAAACTGATTCAGTAACAGTTTTTTTAATATACGCGCAGTTAAAGCGAACATTAGCCATGACATTATAAGCTTTTTTTTATTGTATTTTGCGACAACAAAGGTACAGCACCTACCGAGGGTAGGCTGAAAAGTTCTGAGCCTGACCAAGATCCAATGGTTTGTCCATGCTGAAAGTGCCTTATTTTTCAACATAGCCTCCATTTCTGTCCATACACTTCCTCCAGCGATGCTGGAGTCCTTGGATCCCAGTGGTATAGAAGGTCTCATCTTGGTCCCTGAAAAACTCCTGCACAGCAGCTATCACCTCCTCGTCTGATCGATAATGCTGCCCAGCCAAGTGCTTTTTCATGTTTGGATACAGGAAATAATCTGATGGGGCTAGATCAGGTGAATACGGAGGGTGATCGACAAGTGTGAGGCCACAGTCATGCACAGCAGCCATAGCGACAACCGATTTATGAGCAGGCGCATTGTCCTGATGGAACAAGACCCCTTTTGTCAATTTGCAGGGTCGTTTAGCCTTAATTGCTTTTCTCAATTGTTTAAGCAGATCTGCATAATATTCCCCATAAATTGTTCTGCCCTTTTGAAGGTAATCCATGAATAAAATACCCTTGGCATCCCAGAACACTGATGACATTACATTCCCTGCAGAGGAGACGACCTTTGCCTTCTTTGGAGGGGGTGAGCCAGGGTGCTTCCATTGCATGGATTGTCTTTTGGTCTCTTGCTCAAAGTGATGAACCCAACACTCATCCTGAGTGACAAAACGGTCAAGAAAACCATCTTGGTCTGCTTCAAAAATAGCCAAGTTGGCTTGTGACAGGTTCAGTCTGGTCAACTTTTCGTCAGGCGTCAAAAGCCGTGGCACCCATCTGGCGGAAACTTTCGACATTCCTAATTCACAGTGTAGAATGTTCTCTACTCGTTCACGGGAGATGCCAACAGTGTTAGCTAACTGATTCACAGTTAAACGCCTGTCATCCAACACGGCCCTGTGCACTTGGCTGATGGTTTCTTCAGTTGTTGCCGTTGTGGGTCGTCCACACCGGTCATCATCTTCAAGGCTGTCTTTGCCCATCTTAAAATTTCCTGCCCACCTTTTCACGGTTGCATACGAAGGAGCATCATCCCCTAATGTAGCAACCGTATCGGCAGGAATGTCCTAAGGAGCTAACCCCTTTTTATCGAGGTACTTGATGACACCACGATGCCAGATTTTGTCCATTTTCTCAAAAACGTGCTAGTATCAATTTTCAAAGTCTAGAATTTCTACGTTATTGCAGTTAAACTTAAAATCATTTGAGTCAAATCAAGTGATAAAGGTTTGGATTTAATGAATACAAAATGTCATGGCTGTTCGATGCCTGCTTCTTGGTCAGGCTCAGAACTGTTCAGCCTACCCTCGTATGTGTTCGCTGTTTCAATACACCATACTTCAGGCGTACCAACCTGTTTGTGTGTTGCAAATAATACTAGAACCTGGAGTGAAGGATGGGCCCATAGAATCGAGTTATTTGTTTGTTTGTTTGTTTGTTTTTGTTGGATTTAAGGTTTAACGTCCCCACTAACACTGTATAGGTCATTTTGAGACGTTGCTTCCGAATGTGAGGGACTTTTACCATACATTGAAATGAAATGACCCCTCAAGCCCTGTTGCCCAATGAAACCAATAGGGTTTATAAGTATGGACGGGCCGACGCCGCACCTGGGCAGGCTAAGATCCTTTAAGCGGTTTACCAGTACTAGTGTGCGGTCGGATTCAGCGCTGCGTGGAAGCATCAAGCAGCATATCTATTTCTTCAAGCCCCTATGGGCGGGGCCGAGGTTCCTAGTCTGAAGGTTATCAGTGTTGGAAAAACAGGTAACCAGACCCACCTGACCAGGGGGGTCTGGTTACCTGTTTTTCCAATATAGACAATGTGCAAGCTGGGAGCCAGCAAATAATGCAAATGTAGTGCATTAATATTATTTATTTAACACATTAATTGTTTTTGTTTGTTTGATTTGAGGTTTAACGTCCCCGTCAACACTGTAAAGGTCATTTTGGAGACGTTGCTTCCAATTTTGTGGGACTTTTACCCGACATTGTGATGAAATGACATCTCAAACCCTGTCGCCCAATGAAACCAATAGGGTTTATTAGCATGGACGGTCCGCCTCGCACCGCGGTTCCTGGACAGGCTTAGATCCTCTAAGCGGTTTACCAGTACTAGTGTGCGGGCCGGATTCAGCTCTGCGTGGAAGCATCATGCAGCCCATATATTTCTTCAAGCCCCTATGGGCGGGGGCTTAACACATTAATTGTACCTGTTGCACCTTGATCACCTCTTGTGTGTGTGTGTGTTTGTGTGTGTGTGTGTGTGTGTGTGTGTGTGTGTGTGTGTGTGTGTGTGTGTGTGTGTGTGTGTGTGTGTGTGTGTGTGTGTGTGTGTGGTGGTTGGGGGGGGGGGAGGGGGTGAAGCTGTTTGCTGTGCTGTTGGTAATTTTTTTTTTCCTTTTTTTTTTCCTCATTGAAAGTTACTCTTCATTATGAAAACACGCCTATACAAATAAATTGTAAACTTTTACAAATAAAATGAAATTTTTCAGAAAAAAAACCCTGGTAATTTTCATATTTCTGCTCAAAAAAAAAGATTGTTGGTACTCGATAGAACCGCCTCGGCGAGGCGGTTCTAACGAGTACCCACAATCTATGTTTTCGAGCTGAAAAAAGAAAAATACTGTATACTCCTGTAAACCCCAGTTTTACTATATAAAATTTGGGATGAAGGGGGTCAGAATTATATAGGAGTGGTTTCGGCGAGGCGGTTCTAACGAGTACCCACAATCTATGTTTTCGAGCAGAAAAAAAAGAAAATAATGTATACCCCTGTAAACCCCAGTTTTACTATATAAAAGTGGGGTTGAAGGGGGTCAGAATTACATAGGAGTGGTTTCGGCGAGGCGGTTCTAACGCGTACCCACAATCTGTTTTCGAGCAGAAAAAAGAAAAATTATGTATACCCCTGTAAACCCCAGTTTTGCTAGATAAAAGTGGGGTTGAAGGGGGTCAGAATTATATAGGAGTGGTTTCGGCGAGGCGGTTCTAACGAGTACCCACATCTATGTTTTCGAGCAGAAAAAAGGAAAATAATGTATACCCCTGTAAACCCCAGTTTTACTATATAAAAGTGGGGTTGAAGGGGGTCAGAATTATATAGGAGTGGTTTCGTGATGTCCTCTTAGTGGGTATGCTGTACTCTTTAATTGTGGCTTTTCTCGGGGACCCGTTCTATATATTTGCACCTCATGTTTCTATATCGTGAATTTCACAACTATAGCTACTCAGGTCACAAACCCAAAACGAAAACACAACTATACAAATACATTGTAACTTTTATCGCTAAAAAAAAAAATAAGATAAAAACATGAGATATTTTTCTTATTTCTGCTCAATATACAGAGTGTGTGTACTCGTTAAAACCGCCTCATCGAGGCGGTTCAAACGAGTACCCACAATATATGCCTTGGAGCAGAAATAATAAAAATAATTTATACCCCCGTAAACCCCAGTTTTCTCTATATAAAGTGGGGTTTAGTGGGTGTTTATTTCACGGACTTGTTCACGTGATGACAACTATAGCTACTCAGTGTAGCATAGTAGGCGGTTAGTGACTTATCACGTCACAAACCCAAAGGCAATTTCTTCTCGAGATGGAACTCATATTTATTTAATACATAGCAGTGAAATCAGTGCATATCTGAAACAAATAAAAGTGATATTTTCACACTGTGAAAATATAAATGATATTTTCACAGTGTGAAAAATAACATGGCCATGATATTTTCACAGTAGCAGCCCGGACTATTTTCTCGCCCAAATCCATATGTTATCTATAAAATAATTCTGTAAAATACCTTGAAAAAGCATTCTCTGAACTCTAAAATTCCTGTATTAAAATGGCGACTGTTTATGGTTTGCAACTGACAGTTGTGACGTCATAGCCAAGTCAAAAATTGTGACGTAAGAACCGATTGATCAATTACAGTAAGTGTCCTAAAATATTATAAAATAAAAAGAAAATTTACGTTTTTTCGATAAATATCAAAAATATTTCATCTCGTGTGTTGAAAACATCAGAATGTTCACTCGTGCTTCGCACTCGTGAAAATTCTGATATTTTCAACACACTCGATGAAATATTTTTGATATTCATCTCAAAAAAGTAAATATCCTCTATACATGTAATGTTGTTTGTCCTACATCCCAATCTCGTTCTGCCTTTTGGGTCGATTGTTATAATCGACCAAAATTTACTAAATGGCAAATCTGAACCACGTGACCATCACTGATTTGGACAAACCAATATAATGGTTATTAATAGAAAAAGTCGCGCCATTTCTATCGATGTTACACATATATATAGGTCAGAGCTATTTATAGGGTCTGGACAAGAATCGTGTGCTTGGTTTGGCAAACACCGAATACCCAGATCAGACGCTGCGGAAAGTGATGTCTGCTCTGCCGGTTGCACAAGGACTACAATGTTTGCTTAAATAGTGGCATTTACGGGTTAAGTGATAATGTACAAGTGCCCCACCCTGTGATCGGGCCTGCATCAACAGGTAGCATATATATATATATATATATATATATATATATATATATATATATAATCTGCATTAAGGAGAACACATGTACTATATTATCTGGAATAGGGTGACCGCAACATTAAGGGGAACAATGCTGGTCCCCCTAATGTTTCAAGCGCAAATATGAGAATACTCAATCCAGATAGTAATAGTTTCTTTCAAGTTTCTGTTAAATAAGGATGGTTTATTAATATTTTAAAGTTTTTAATTACTTGTCCGTTGTGTTTTGGACAAAAAAGGGTCAGTTTTAGACAACCGCTATATATTGTGGAATATTTTATTTTCTTCATTAGGGCGTCCACAGAAAAAGTGCTTATTCTACTGCTTTTTGACTATATATTCACACAAATATGTTTGAATGATGATATTCAATATGAGCATAAAGTTATTTAATATGTTATATCATGGAAAGCCCTTTGTTTAAAAAAGTCGACGTTTCTTGGGCCCTCACGGTTTGAATGCGGCGGGCTGGTCAATGAAAGTACATACCGGTATTTGCCGGACTGGTACCGGATTTATGCAGATCTTGTTTTTTTCCTTCAAGGAATATTTTTTTAACTTATTCTGTGTTGCTATATTTCTAATTTGACAATGAAGCACCCAATTTTAAACCTTCTCTTCAGAGTTTGCTTATCTCCGTCTAATACAGATCGCCAAAGTATCGTTACTGGCAGCGCCATACCGGCAAATACACCGACAAATTTCGGATACGCCATTTTCGAGAAAATACATGCCTGACAACTTCCGAAGTTCCGTTGTAGAACAACAAACAGTAACTGTTTTGTTGATGAAACAGTTGTAGATCTTCTGAATGCGTATGTTTTCTTATTGATAAGGGCAGATAGTCGATTTTCGTAGATTTATCAGGATAGTTGTGGCTTCGGGTCGGTTGATGGGTGGGGGGGGGGGGGGGGGGGTAATTTGTTGATTTAATGCTGCCGTTATCAGGTTATGATCAGACGAAGGTGCAGGGCACAAAATAACTGTAATGGTTCATCCCTAATATTATATAGCCTTGGCTGAAAGATAGTTGGCTAGGATCCATGTCCATGTATTAGGTGAAGGCCTCAGGCAGAGTGTGATTTTTACCCGACATCTTACTGCCCCTGCCCATCAGGGCTTGGAGAAATAGATGGGCTGCACGATGCTTCCACGCAGAGTTGATACCAACCGCACATTAGTACTGGTAATATGCTTAGAAGGTCTAAGCCTGCCCAGGAAAACTGCTGCGAGTCGGGCCCGTCCATGCATATAAACCATATTGGTTTTATTGGGCGGCAGGGATTGAGATGTCATTTCATCTCAATGTCAGGTAAAAGTCCCACAAAACTGGAAGCAACGTCTCCAAAATGACCTAAACTATGTTGGCGGGGACGTTAAACCTCAAATCAAACAAAACCCGACATCTTAATACAGTACACTCGGCGTGTAGTACAACACGTTAGACGATCACATGCACCCATTTAAAGATTTTTTTTTTATTGTTGTGCACACGTTAATCCGAATAAAAACAAAAAACGTAAATATCAGCATATGAATGTAAAATATAAATGTCCGGAACGCAGAACTCTCATGTATGGGAGTACAGTCGAGTAAGGCTGCCACTATTAATCGGATAATCGATTAATTCATTGATACATTCAAGAAATATGATTATCGATACTGATTTTTCGTAATTGATTATTTTATTAGTAGAATTTACCAGCCAAAGATGTTTCTTAATAGCTGGATGAGTGGAAAACAGTGCAGATCCTGGTGAGAAGCCACGTTCTGCGGCGTCTCATCTGGGTCTACACTGTTTGCTCCGGCCTGTCTGGGCAAAACCCTAGAGTGAAGTTCAACACATGGTAAGAGTCGTGTTCAGCCAGAAAGCCAGACAGGTAACATTGTGACAAAATCTTCAGTGATTACTAATTGATTATTGATCGGAATGACAAGACTGATAATCGATTATCATTTCAGCTCCGATTAGCCAGCCCTACAGTCGAGTCCATTAACATTGGGTAGCCGTTAATTTTGTGCACCCTGCATTCTAGTTTTCAGTATCTTTATCCCTCATAATTTCTTCCACCACCACCAGCGCATCGGCGTTACGTTTTAACTTAGCCTTGAAAAGATGGAGTTGCACATGCAGATGTGACAGTTTTGCAGAATTTTTCAATTTTGTCAAATTGTGAAAAGACCGAAAATATCCAAGCCAAACTTTGAAAGACTGAGTTTAAAAATAGGCAAAGGGACAAACATTTTGTATGTAATTTTCCTGCATCTAACAACATTACAGAATATCTAATATACAACTTGTTTGAGTCAACCTTCGTGTTCAATCAGCTCAAAACAGTTATTGTGCGCAGTGTTAGGCGACAGAATTTGTAATTCAGTTTCAAGGGGGTATCCCTTTTCTTAGCATTAATTTTCCTGCCTGTTAAAGCTTCAGAGGCCAGTTTCTATTGCAGTTGGTAGATAGGACAGTATTGCAATCGTTTTGATTGTGAGTTTTTGATTGGTTGTTTCCACAAAGTCACACATAGCTATCAAAACTTTATGTGCGCAATGTTACCGGACTACACCGTAACTCGGCGTGTTGGTTATTTCGTCGACTGTCACAGGAAAAATCACAGAAGCCAAGCAAATTATTTGCATGCAAAACGCGTGAAACTTTAATGGGTGTGCCTCAGTGCGTAAATTTAACAGAACGGACCTAATTACCGGAACGGACCCATTTCTACCCAGATTCCCTCCTATTTTAGGATATTTTGATAATATACAAATTGCTTACACTGCTGTTAAAGTTAGCTACATTCTGCATGCATCTTTTCATGCAAATTTGGTCGCATTGGGAATATGTTCCAGTACACCATTTAGACTTGACTCAGTGAAGCAGAGAAAAAAGATGTGCCATATTTTCTGGTTCTAGAAATATTACATGGAGTTTAACAGCCCAGTCAACATGGTCATGTAAAGTCCGTTAGTTTACCTATCTACACTTTTCCTGGGCCCACTTACATGCATGCATAAGTGGTTAACAAGTAAAGTGTGCATTCTTTCACCAGAAACTGACAGAGCTGTCCTTTCTTGACTCAGAGGAACAGAGGAAATAGTACTTTCTGAATCTAAGATAATTACTAAGAGTTAACAATGTTAAGGTCATATCAAGCCAGTCACTCTACCTATCCACACTTTTTCTGGGCCAGCTTATGCTAATGCAGTTAACCGGTATTGTTACAATCTGTCGCCAGATTCTGACAACTGCCCTTCTTGGCTCAGCAAAACAAAGAGAATAGCTGTTCTGTTAAAAATATATTTCATGATCCATCCTCCAAACAGATCTACCAAATAGCTAACCTTCTGATCACCAGTCTGATGCGCATCCGACTGAACTACCAAGGCAGACATTGAGTGCACTGATTGACATTATTGTGAACTTAAACCCGTATTTCAAATGGGACAATTCTTTTACGAAAAGGGGCATTCAGAATATAGTTAACAATGACAGCAGTGTAAGTAGACTGTATATTATGGAAATATCCCAAAAATAGGGAGAAACCTGGGTAGAAATGGGTCCTTTCCGGTTCGTTCCGGTAATTAGCATTCCGGTAAATTTATGCACCTGATGTGCGTGAAATCGCTTGGAACGTGGAGCAGTATATGCGAGTCCACACAACAGTGGCATGGAAAGGATTAGCAGTTAGAGCTTGGAAGGGATTAAAAATCAATACTACACAACAACTTTCCAAGTTGACATGAATAAATGTTTCATTGTGATGACCTGTGCAAGAATGAGAAATAGGTTGTGGATACAGATACCACTAGATTGCAAAGGGTCATTTGCAGTATCAGGGTGCAGGTTCCGTACCCAGATATTAAACCTGGTGGCTCAGATGCCCCTTTCACATTGACAGGTAGATACTGACCAGTATAGGGGTGTAAAAATAATAATAATAAAATAAAATTGCGTGAACAAAAGGTATATTCAGGAGATAGTCATCCCCATAACAAATACATGCCTTATTTTGTGGGGTGGGCCATACTGGGGTGGTTTTATGGCCCTTACAATATAATTTCACTCATATTGAGCAGATCGTTAAAGGAGCAGTCTGATCAGGGTCTACATTGTTTGCCAGTTTGTCATCCATCTGCAAGGTTGGCCGGTAAATACCAGTGGCGGGAATTCCCAATGGTATTTACCGGTAATTACCGTCCTGGGAAATACTCCAATTTTCAGCAAAAATGGGAAATACTGGGAAATAGTGGGAAATATGATTTTTGTTCTTTTATTTTATTGAAAAACACTATTATTATTTGTGTAATTGTATTGAAATAATGAACAATTAGCTGTTTTGCAACATACCATACCCTACATAGGTATAAGTCTTGCAAATTGCAAGCTCTTACTAAACCAGACACATGTAATTAATATGAAGTTTACTTGTAAAATGTATCAGTAACTCATTTTTATTGTATACTGAAAAACATATTATGGGAATCTCTTCAGGAAAGGAGGAGAGACAGTAGGCTTATACTTATGTATAAAGGTCTAAAGGGTGCTGCCAGCAATCCAACAGATGACCTTATATCCCCAATTAGAAATGGCAGGAGGCATCATTCTTTGGCACTTCAGGTGCCCTTGTCAAGAACTGACATCTACAAGGGATCCTTCTTCCTTCAGACAAGTACAGATTGGCCTGCCCTTCCAGATTTGGTCATTTTGGCTGCGGAAGTTGCAAAGGATAATGCAGCTAAATTTACTTCCTTGGCCAGAGCTAGGGACCAACTCCCCTTTACAAGAATGTCATTGAGCATGTCACCAATAACAATGCAGATTCAGATCAGGGTGCAGCTATTTAAAATCCCCCACATTCAATAGATAATTATCCTAAAATTGGGACAGACAGGCCTGAGCAAACAGTGCAGACCAACTTCAGAATGATCCTTCTATCATTGGAACTTTGTTTTTCATGCTTTAGTGAAATGTTAAAGCCACATTGTTCTATTTGTTTTGAGAATTACAACAATTTTTTTGGTTGTCTGAATTTTAAGGATGTTTACACTAACTAGAAAGGTTTGTTTGCAAGTTTGTCAAGTAATTACTCCTATTTAAAAAGGTGTGAAAATTAAACGGTTTGTTTAAGACAGGTATTAAAAGAACAAAAGACAAAGGGCATACATTGTACATTTCTTAAATAACCTGCAGGTACTGTCTAAAGTATTTTTATTTACAAATCAAGTCAAATCCCAGTAGCTGAAAGTTAAAAACTGATATAATTCAGAATCATCTTTTTGAAAACAAATTATATACATACTATAATGAAGATCACAGACAATATATCTTTCATGCAATTCAGTATCTGCAAGTTTATAAAATTCTTCAAAATTTCACTTGACCTGCATGTAGACTGGAAAATGTCGTAGGGACTAGACAAAAGTTTTTACTGTCTTTCAAAAATTTTTCTTGTCATGGAAAGCAGACAAGTGAAATTTGCAAGCCCTGTATGAAATGATTTTGCTTTCAAATACCTAGGTAGGAAGGGTATAGTTATTAAGTAAATCAGTAGGACCCACCTATGTTAATGTTTATTTCCCAGTATTTCCCGGGAATTCCCTGTATTTCCCGGGAATTCCCTGTATTTCCCGCCGTCCTGGGAAATATGAGTATTTCCCGCTTTTTTGCCAACCTTGTCCATCTGGGAATATATTCTCCTGATTAGGAGATTTCATACACTGCAGCAGCATATTGTACTCCTAAGTTATCATGTGCAAACAATCCTTTTAAGAACATTGTTTTATCATATTGATCCCAAGTATTGGGACAGACAGTTCTATCCGAACCATGGAACCCAGATCAGACTGGTCCAGGGCCAACACTGCTTGTCGCCCCATCTGCACCCATGAGTTTGTCATAACATCATAAGCCCTCACAGTGTCTGAATTCTTAGGACCTTTATGCACTAGTCATTTACGTTGATGGATGGGGGATAGCAGGGCTAATGAGCAGGGTACTTAACCTCTGTGTTCCCCTGCAGTGACTGGTTAATGCAGGGGTTTTGATATTATGAAATATATCCCCAGTGGAATTAACTGTTATAAACAGTGGGGCTGTGACATTCTGGAGGTCCCCACCAGGACTTCTAGCAGGGCTGTGAAAAGTCTTAGTCCCCGCTATTCCCCGTAGGTGTGTGTTGGGGTGTTGGGCAGTGGTTACAAATGACTGACCATGCATTGTTGCAATATGAATCCCTATTGTGATTACAGTGCCAGAGCACATTGTGCCCTTTGCAGGGTTCTCACTAGGATTTTGAAAATTGGAGTAAAAATGCTGTCTCCAGAAAAAGTTGTAGTTTTACCCTACTTTTCTATTGAGACTTTCCAAAAAGTTGGACTCAGGAGTAAATTCAGCCAAATTTGGAGTTAACAAGAAGTACAAAAATTGTAAGTTAATAATTAATTTCTTTAATACATCATTGATTTATTGTAGTGAAGAGACAGTCCTAACCAAACTGTCCAGACTCATATCAAACTGCTAAGGTGATCCTCCTTGTGATGTAAATAAATTCTGAAAAGTTAGATCCTCTGGATTCAGTTGAGATGTTTATATTACAACATCAGCGTATGTTGTGAACCATAACCTCTTCTGGTCCAAAATTGCTGCATGTAGATTTTTTTTTACCCTAATGGTCCTAATCATTCGGACAGATGGTGCAGACCCTGATCAGATTGTTCCAAAGGGAGCATCCTGATCAGTGTCTACATTGTCAGTCACTATGTCTGTTTTGCCCTGATATGTCATGAAAGGATTTTGTCAACGGGCCTCCGTGGCCTAGTGGATAAGAGTGCTGACTCTTAGTCATTAGGTCTCTCACCGCCGTGGGTTCGAGCCTTGCTCGGATCACGTGTGAGAAGCCAAGTTCTGCAACGGAAGGTCAGGTGGTTTTTCTCCGGGTACTCCGGTTTTCGCCCACCTCTGATTAACGATCGGCTCGATATGAGTGAAATAATCTTGAAAGGGCCGTAAAACCCAAACCAAAAAAAAAAAAAAAAGGATTTTGTCGGATGAACAGCGGCTAGCCCTGAAGTTGTCCCAATTATGAAGATCCCTATGATAGTACTCTACCCATGTTTTCTCCGCAGGGACTATGTACCAAAATCCCCTTCCCTCGGGCCCCAATCTGCCGCTAGGGTCAAAATTTTACTTGTATTTTATTCTGCTAATCATACCCTTCAATTTGATATGCAACATGACTATGTTTAAAAAATTCTTAAATTTTGACCCTTTGACCCCTCCCTAAGGGCCCCAATCTGACCCCAGAGTCAAACTTTTACTTATATTGTATTCTACTAATCATACTCTTCCATATGATAATATCCCACATGACTATTTTGAAAAATTTCAAATTTGACCCCCTCCTCCCCCGACCCCCCAAGTGTGACCCTGTGGGGCATGACCCAGGGGTCGCAGCCAAAATCCTGTTCAATATGTTTTACATATTTCATTAATAATTATTTATGCAAAGTTTGGTTGCAAAATCTATAAAATTGACTTTGTATTTGAATTTTATTGGTATTTGTCCTTTTGACCCCTCTCGAAGGCCATGAGGGTGGGGCCCAAAGGTAAATGTGCCGTTGCGCGAGCCACTCATGTAAGCAACCTGCACACCAAATTTGGTTGGATTCCAATCAGCGGTTTAGGAGGAGATAGCCGGACAGACGTATGGACAGAAAGAGAGTCAGCCGATAACAATATCTTCGAAAAACGTGGGGATAATTACAAAGTCTGTTTTAATAGATTTTGATACCAAACATTGCAGAAGTAATAATTAGTAGTGTAAAACATATTGAATGTGGCATATCAAAATGAAGGGGATGATTAGTAGAGTGTAATGCAGATAAAATTTTAACCCTAGGGTCAGATTGGGGACCTAAGGGGGGGTCAAAAGGTCAAAATTTAAGTTTTTCCGAACATGGTCATGTGGCATATCAAATTGAATGGGAAAACTCATAGAATATTATACAAGTAAAAGTTTGATCCTAGGGGCAGATTCGGGCTCGGGAAGGGGATTTTGGTACAAATGTACTTAGACCATGTGGAGAAAACATTGGGATTTGCAATGGCACACCATCGACTGCATTCTAGTTATCCCCATGCTTTCGTGTAGGGGATATTAAAATCGTCTCAGTCCATTAGTCCGTCAATCTGTTATGCTATCTCTTAAACCATTAGTCAGAATCCAACCAAATTCGGTGTGTAATTATAGCCCCACTATACTGGATTTGCCTCGTCCTTTTGTGATTCCGTAATTCCGTTATTTATGATAACTAAAAAAACGTTTGAGGTATTTTCACGAAACTTCACACAAATGTAAACCACAATAGGACAATGCGTAGAGCGCATGAACCATAACTCTGGATTACCTTCTTTTGGAGTTATTGCCCTTTGAACATATAAAAAATGCAATTTTAACCTTGTTTGCTCCATTACTCAAAAAGCATTTGAGGTATTTTCATGAAACTTAATACAAATGTAAAGCACTATGAGACAATGTGCGGAGTGCATAAATTGTAACTCTGAATTGCCTACTTTTAGAGTTATTGCCCTTTGAACATTGAAAAATTGCAATTTTAACCTTGTTTGCTCCATTACTCAAAAACTGTTTGAGGTATTTCCATGAAACTTAATACAAATGTTAAGCACTATGAGACAATGTGCAGAGCACATACATTGTAACTCTGAATTGCCCTCTTTTGGAGTTATTGCCCTTTGAACATTGAAAAATGTCAATTTTAACCTTTATCCGCGTCATAACTAAAAAAAAGTTTGAGATATTTTCATTACACTTCCCACAAATTTAAAGCACTATGAGACAATGTGCAGAGTGCATGAACCATAATTCTGGATTGCCTACTTTTAGGGTTATTTCCCTTTAAACATTGAAAAATACCAATTTTAACTTTGTTCGCTCCTTATCTCGGAAACTGTTGGAGATATTTCCATGAAACCTCACACAAATGTTAAGTACCATGAAACGATGAAACGCAGAGCTCCATCACACAAATCTAAAGCACCATGAGACGATGTGCAGAGCACAGGAATTGTAACTCTGGATTGCCTTTTTTCCACCTTTAATTAGAGGTCGAAAGCTGAAAACATTTGTTTTATTGTATTTTTGTCTTTTCCGATAGTGCTGTGTGGGGCTATAGTCAGATCTAGTTAGTTCCTTACATGAGTGGGGTGGGCATCATCACTTTTTTTTTTGTCCCACCCCCAGGGGCCTTTGGGAGGGGTCAAAAGGTCAAATACAGTGCACTCCCTTGAAAACACTATAATGTATGTTTGGGATGCATAAAATAGGACTGTGTTATAAGTGAACCGTGTTATAAAGGGATAATTTTATTCAGAAATAATAGTAAAATGACAATTTGGGAGGCAAGACTTGACCGTGTTATAACCAAAACCGTGTTATAAGGAGAGGAGTACTAAAGGGACTGAAGTGTACCAATAAAATTCAATTACAACGTCTAAGCCTCCTAGCAAAACCTATAAAACCTATAACAATAAGCTACATGTACATATATAATTTTGTATTAAACTTTTTGGATTGATTTGGTTCATATTTGGTATGATGGTACATACAGGTCCAAAGTATTCACCAATATCCCCACTCATGCCAATGTCCTCATGGTCAAGGTCATGGACTTAGAAATTTTTAATGATATAGACTCAGGTTAAGGTATTTGTGACAGGTAGAAACTGAACATTTATGATGACATTGGTTCATATTTGGTATCATCATAGATATAGGTCTGAAGTTTGATTTACCAATACCCCCGCCCATGGTCATGTTGTTTTTCTAGGTTGGCCCCTGGTGAGGGCATCTGTGTCGTGGTGACACATTTCAAGTTTTTTTATTAACCTCTTATTTTTCGAAGAAAAACTGGGGATATTGTTATCGCCTCTGTCTGTCCGTTCGCCTGTTGTCCGGGGCTAGGGTACGGATTGGATAACAATAACAAGAATTCCGCAAAATGCGGCGTCGCACCTGCTGGGGCGAAAGCTAAAGGAGCCACAATCATAACGTAGAAATTAAATAAGCTTATTTGTATGAGTGGAAAGGCAATTTTACAAGGAACCTACATGCCAAACTATATAGGCTCTATGTCAAATGGTTAAACCTTGATGATAAAGTAGGTCAAAGGTCCAGGGTAATGGTCAAATTATTTGTATGAGTGGAAAAACAGTGCCATAAGGAACCTACATGCGAAATATGAAGGCTCTATCTCAAATGGTTAGAAAGGTATGATAAAGTAGGTCACGGGTCAAGGTCACAGGTAAAATTTTTAGTATGAAAGGAAAGGCAATGTCACGAGGAACCTACATGCCAAATATGAAGGCTCGATCTCAAATGGTTAAAAAGTTATGACAAAGTAGGTCAGTGGTCCAGGGTCAAGGTCACAGGTCAAAATTTTTTGTATGAGTGGAAAGGCAATGTCACAAGGAACCTACATGCCAAATATGAAGGCTCTATGTCAAATGGTTAAAAAGTTATGATAAAGTAGATCAAAAGGTCAGGGGTCAAGGTCACTGGTCAAAATTGTTTGCATGAGTGGTATGGGAATGTCACAAGGAACCGACATGCCAAATATGAAGGCTCTACCTCAAATGGTTAAAAAGTTATGATAAGTAGGTCAAAAGGTCAGGGGTCAAGGTCACAGGTCAATTTTTTTGTATGAGTGGGAAGGCAATGTCACAAGGAACCCACATGCCAAATAACAAGGCTCTATCTCAAACGGTTGGAAAGTTATGATAAAGTAGGTCAAAGGTCACAGGTCAAGGTCACAGGTCAAAATTGTTTGTATGAGTGGTATGGGAATGTCACAAGGAACCTACATGCCAAATATGAAGGCTCTACCTCAAATGGTTAAAAAGTTATGGTAAGTAGGTCAAAAGGTCAGGGGTCAAGGTCACAGGTAATTTTTTTTTTGTACGAGTGGAAAGGCAATGTCACAAGGAACATACATGCCAAATATAAAGGCTCTATCTCAAACGGTTCCACTAAATAATATAATATTTGTCATGGTCACTGGAGCGTAAAATATAGGTCAACGCCACGAGATGAAAGCCCCTGCTTGGTTAGGAGCTTACGAAGATGTTTCATGTAAAGTATGATGGTTATTTAGTCTTGTAGTTGAGTATATAACAAACTTCGACATAAATGTCGAACTTCGACATAAATGTCAAACTTTGACGTAATGGTCGAAGTCACTGGAGCACAAAATATAGGTCAAAGTCACTAGGTCAAGGAGTCTACAAAGTCAGAAGGTCAGGGAGATGTTTCATGTAAGGTTTGATGGTAGATGAGGTTTGTAGTTGACTTAAATAAAAACTTCGACATAAATGTCGAAGTTATGTCGAACTTCGACATAAAGATCAAAGTCACTGGAGCGAAAAATATAGGTCAAAGTCACTAAATCAATTTGCCTACAAAGTCAGAAGGTCTGAGAGATGTTTCATATAAGGTTTGATGGTAGATTAGGTTTGTAGTTGACTTAAATAAAAACTTCCACATAAATGTCGAAGTTATGTCGAACTTCGACATAAAGATCAAAGTCACTAGAGCGAAAAATATAGGTCAAAGTCACTAGGTCAATGTGCTTACAAAGTCAGAAGGTCTGAGAGATGTTTCATATAAGGTTTGATGGTAGATTAGGTTTGTAGTTGACTTTAATAAAAACTTTGACATAAATGTCGAACTTCGACGTAAATGTGACAGACGGACGCACGGACGAACGGACGGAAAAGTTGATGCCTATGTCGCACCCTGCTACAAGCAGGTGCGACATAAAATGATTGGGAAATAATAGATTTGTTCCGTAAACAAAAGGTAAAAGAGGTTAGCCCCTAAACCAAACAAAAGAAAATAACAAAAGAAATAGCCCCTAAACCCGAAATGTTAGAACGTCCGTCCATCCGTCCAACTATCTCCTCCTAAACCGTTGATCGGAATCTAAACAAATTTGGTCTGTAGGTTGTTTACATCAGTGGCTCGTGCAATGGCACATTTATTTTTAGCCCTCATATGGCCTTGGAGAGAAGTCAAAAGGTCAAATATCAATAAAATTCAATTACAAAGTCAATTTTATAGATTTTGCTACCAAACTTTGCATAAGTAATTATTAATGAAATACGTAAAACATATTGAATGGGATTTTGGCTGCGACCCCTGGGTCATGCCCCACGAGGTCACCTTTGGGGGTCGGGAGGGCAAATTTTAAATTTTTCAGAATATAGTCATGTGGGATATCAAATCAAAGGGGTTGATTAGTAGAATACAATAGACGTAAAATTTTGACTCTGGGATCAGATTGGGGCCCTTAGGGAGGGGTCAAAAGGTCAAAATTAAAGTTTTTTTCAACATAGTCATGTGGCATATCAAATTGAAGGGTATGATTAGTAGAATATAATACAAGTAAAATTTTGACCTAAATTTAGCGGCAGATTGGGGCCCAGGGGATGGGGATTTTTTTTGTAGCGTGTGAGACCCAGGTCCGTACCTCAAAGGTCAAGGTCATACTTAGAGATCAAAGGTCAATATTTTTTGTCTTGTCCGATCAATAACTTTCTTATTCTTGAATGGATGTAAAAATTATTTGGCAGAAATGCTAATTATAATGTGACAGTGTGTCACATGTAAGATCCAGGTTGGTACCTCAAAGGTCAAGGTCTTACTTTGAGATCAAATGTCAAAACAAGGGTCTTTTTGTTGTGTCCGATCAATAACTATCTTATTCCTTGATGGATTTAAAAAGTTACTTGGGAGAAGTGTTAACCATATTATGACAGTTAATCATGCACAAGACCCAGGTTAGTACATCAAAGGTCATGGTCTTACTTTGAGGTTAAATGTAAGGCTGGCTAATCGGAGCTGAGAAGATAATCGATCATCCTTTATGCCATTGTGCTCCATAACCAATTAGTAATCACTGGAGATTTTATCATAATTTAACTAGAATCGCGCAGTCGATGGTGCACCATCGCAAATACCCGCTTTTTCCATTGACAACACAATTAACAAGTTTCAGGTGTGTAACCCAAATAGTTTAGAATATACAGCAAATTCCTAGTTTTTGGCTTTTGACCTTGAGGTCCAGGTCATGCCAAATACAGCATGCAGTACCTTCTACATTCAAAGGGCTATCCATAACCAAAGTTTCAGGAGTGTAACCCAAATATTTGTGAAGATATGGCAAAGTCCTAGTTTTTGACCTTTGACCTTGAGGTCAAGGTCACACCAAAAATAGTCCAGTGCATTCTAAATTCCAAGGACCATCCAATAACCAAGTTTCAGATGTGTAATTCCATCAGTTAGGAAGATACCTCCAAGTCCTACTTTTTGACCTTTGACCTCGCCCATGACCCCAGGGGGTCAGATGAAAATTTCGACACCTTCATGCACATCGGCAGTCCCTAAGCAATGTATGTACCAAGTTTGGTCACCCTAGTTCAAGAAATAAAAAACTAGTTAACATTCACAAGATATTTCTTAGAAATTTGACCTTTGACCTCACCCCGTGACCCCCAGGGGGTCAGATCAAATTTTCGACACCTTCATGCACATCTCCAGTCCCTAAGCAATGCATGTACCAAGTTTGGTCACCCTAGGTCAAGAAATAAAAAACTAGTTAGCATTCACAAGAAACATGACAGACGGAAGGACGGACAGACGGACGGAAGGACGGACTGACTGACTGACGGACGGACACCCGTGACGAAAATAATATACCCGTTTTTTTTCAAAAAGCGGGTATAACTAGCCTGGCTTTCTTCTTAGCATAAATTTTACTATATTTAACCTACACATGAGGACATACAGGCCTGTGCAAACAGTGTAGACCCAGATGAGACATCGCGGAAAGCGGCGTCTCATCAGGGTCTGCATTGTTTGCGATTCTCCCAGCTATTTTATGCAGTATGTTGTGTAGTTAACTGTACTTATTGCATAATCAATTATTAACAGATCAGTAGCAATAATCATTTTTGTAAAATGTATTGATCAATTAATCGATTATCCGGTTAATAGTGTCAGCCTTAGTTAACCCTTTCCCAGTCAGATACGTGCCCCCCCCCTTTGTTCCTAGAACCACCTTCAAACCTGCACTCCCCACCCCTGGATAGCAATGTTTGCATTAGAATAAGTTGGCCTAAACAGTGACCTGTTTTTTCGCGCGCCTCCCCACTAATACGTTCTGTGGGGGGATTGAAGGGGGGCTGTCGCCCCCCTCACATCCGAAAAAAAATGGGTTTTTTGGCCCAGCCGGTCGCTGAAATGAGGTCTGACGGTGTCTGGGGTCAAAAATGCCTCCGAATTGATGCAGCCTGACAAAACATGCTGCAAACAGTGAAAATCCCGGGTGCCAAAACTCTTTATTTGTTGCCTTGCCAGCGGGCTGAAGATAAAGATTTAGTCAAAAATTCATGTGAAATAACACTTTTTGTCAACTTTGAGATGCCCCCTCGTTACCATGGCAACAAAGATTTAGTCTAAAATGGTGTCATTTGAAAGGCTACTACCCAGTGAACATTCATGCCAAGTTTGGTGTAAAATGGGCCACCCATGATGAAATAATGGCTTTATGAATTTGCTACCCTAGGCAACTCTGTAAAAAACAGCAAAAATCACAAAGTCCCCATGTGGGAATGGGTTAAATGTAAAATTTTTTTTAACATGCCTGGTCAATATATTTCTATTCCTGGATGGCTTTAAAATTACTTGTTATTGTTAACCATAATGTGATGATGTCAAGACCCAGGTTGGTACCTCAAAGGTCAAGGTCATACTTAGAGGTCAAAGGTCAGGAAAGGATCTTTTTGGGTGTTTTGTCAATAAGTGTATTACTCCTGGATGGATTTTAAAATTACATGTACTTAGAAGAAATGTTAACCATCAAAAGATTGCCAATTTAGGGTCAAGGTAACAGGTTATGGTCTTACGACGTGACAGTCGTAACAAAGGAAAGATGCATAGCGTGAAAAAATCCCCGTCTTTGGTGGGATTCGAACCCGGTTCGCTCGGGTAGAAGTCCACTGCTCTTACCCCTGAGCCAAAGAGTCGACTCCCTGATGCAGTTGTCAGAGAGTGGTTATAAACCTAGAATCTATGCATATGGATCTACCAAGGCAGATAATGGAAGGGAGGTAACAAATCCCGGTAGAGCCCCCACATCTTACGACGTGACAGTCGTAACAAAGGAAAGATGCATAGCGTGAAAAAATCCCCGTCTTTGGTGGGATTCGAACCCGGTCCGCTCGGGTAGAAGTCCACTGCTCTTACCCCTGAGCCAAAGAGTCGACTCCCTGACGCAGTTGTCAGAGAGTGGTTATAAACCTAGAATCTATGCATGGATCTACCAAGGTAGATAATGGAAGGGAGGTAACACACCCCCTCTTAAGGAAGTCATCATTTATGATGACGTGAAGGATGCAAACTTCGGCACGAAGCCATTTCTGGCATATAAAGTCCGATCCCGGACGAGCCCCCATCTTACGACGTGACAGTCGTAACAAAGGAAAGATGCATAGCGTGAAAAAATCCCCGTCTTTGGTGGGATTCGAACCCGGTCCGCTCGGGTAGAAGTCCACTGCTCTTACCCCTGAGCCAAAGAGTCGACTCCCTGATGCAGTTGTCAGAGAGTGGTTATAAACCTAGAATCTATGCATATGGATCTACCAAGGTAGATAATGGAAGGCAGGTAACAATGGTCACAGTTACTGAACGGAGGCAGGGGATTATGGCCATTCCACAGGCTGCTTTTTTTTTTTTTTCATTAAATTTCTTTCCTATTGTTCCTTTTTATTTTAGTCCCAAAATAGTGATGAAAAACTGTAAAGAAATGGTAATTTTTCCCCGCTCGCTTCACTCACTCAGACTCAAAATTCTTATCAACTTTTTTTAGCAATCGTGACGTAAAAGACATCTTTTTTTTCAGCAGAATTAAGTGTTAGTGTGAGTGTCGAAGAACCTTTTTAACCTATATTTTTTATCGAACAATCTGTTATTAGCCATTATTTTCTGTAAGACAAACCTATATAAAAACCTATATTTCCAAAGTGGGCCACTAGGAGGCTTGAAAGTCAATTTTATAGATTTTGATACCAAACATTACAGAAGTAATAATTAATGGAATATGTAAAACATATGGAACAGATTTTGGCTCAGACCCCTGGGTCATGCCCAAGGGTTCAGACTTTTGGGGTTGCAGAGCCAAAATGTTTTCGAAATATAGTCATGTGGTATATCAAATTCAAGGGTATGATTAGTGAAATACAGTGCAAGTAAAATTTTGACCCTAGGGTCAGATTGGGGCCCAGGTTTGGGGATGGGGTCAAAAGGTCAAATTTTAATTTTCTTGGAACATAATCATGTGACATTTCAAATTGAAGGGGATGATTAGTAGAATATAATACAAGTTAAATTTTGGGGCCTTGGTTTTTGGTACTTAGCCTGTGAGTGGAAAGCATGGGGATTTGCAATGGCGTTCCAATTTAACCACATTCTAGTTTTCTTTAAAAATAGCTCCTTATGGTGGAAACATTCATATGTGGTGAAATATTTCTAAAATAATGTGTTGTTGCATGGGCTGTTTGGGCTAGTATAGTAAGAATTTCAATATGACCTCCCAGACAGGTTGGGGCCCCGACTTGCCTGAGGGTAAAACTTCATTTTCTTCAAATATAGTCCTGTTTCATATCAAATCAAAGTATTAATGGAGAGTAAAAGCTATGGCGGAAAAAATGCAGGCGGGGGGAATGCCCGGGGTCATGATAAGTCAAAAAGTAGGGTTTTAGGTCATATTGTCAAACAACTCATCCAAGGCTAGGTATTTGTGCTAGAATCTTATAAAATCTTGAAACTTTCCCAGAATGAGGGCTGGAGGAACATAATTTTTCAGAATTCTGATGTGACTTCCTTTGGTGGGGGGGGGGGGGTGCAGTGGGGTGAGCCCCATGGGTCAAAATTACTTTTTGCACAAACATATTATTATTATTATTTATGCAAAGGTAATGGAGAGTGGAATACAGTGGTGCAAAACTTTGCTGGGAGGCATGTATTTGGGTTACCCAAGGTAAAAAATTTTGGGTCCTTTTATTACATGACATGATTTCCACAGCACAGGGATATCAACTTGCTCTAGTTTAATAAATTCAATGGAACATATTCATGATCTTCTATTTATTATTTTAAATATTTACAGATGAAGACTACAGCTTAGAAGAAGAAATCCCTGAAAGAAAAAAAAAACAACTGGTAAAAAATTTAATCATTTTTGTTGCGCCTGCATGGCGCGATATAGGTGTCAAATTTTCCGTCCGTCAACATTTGCGACCACCCTAACTTCCACCCTGATGTAAGAGTCCATTTCTTGAGAACTATTAGAGCTTCCTTAATTATATTTGGTACAAGCTTCAAAAGGGCCCAAGTTGTGCCGCTCTACAAAAAGAAAGACCCACTGAGCAAAGAAAATCACCGTCCTGTGAGCCTGCTTCCTACAATCTCAAAGGTATATGAGAGAACTATGCACGAGCAGCTCACACAACACTTTGATAAAATTTTTAACCCTTTTTTGGCTGCATTTAGAAAGGGTTATGGATGCCACTCTACTCTGCTGCGTCTGTTGGAAGACTGGCGAATGGCCTTGGATGGGGGTGAGTGTGTTGCTGCCATACTCATGGATCTGTCCAAGGCCTTCGACTGTCTTCCTCATGAACTTATGGTTGCAAAACTTAAGGCATATGGTCTGTCGGATGAGGCAGCCTCTCTATTAGACAATTATTTAAATGGAAGAATGCAGCAGGTTAGGGTGGGATCACATACAAGCTCATGGAGGAAACTAACTAAGGGTGTTCCTCAAGGATCTATTTTAGGACCCTTACTTTTTAACGTTTTTATAAATGACATTTTTTATTTCATTTTAAAGTCTGTTTTATACAATTATGCAGATGACAATACTTTATCTTATGTTCACAAAGATCTGGAAGTTTTAAAGTCTGTTTTATAAGAAGAAAGCACTGTTCTCATCAAATGGTTTGATGGAAATTTCATGCAGGCTAACCCTGACAAATTTCAGGCTGTATGTGTTGGCAAGAAGGCAAACAATGGGTTTGAATCTTTCAAAATTGAAGGAAGTACTATCAAATGTGAGAACAGTGTTACTCTTCTAGGAGTTAAAATTGATTACCTTTTAAAATTTGATGAACATGTGTCCGATGTATGTAAAAAGGCATCTAAACAACTTGCTGTTTTAAAAAGGCTGGGGCGTTTTCTAACAAAACAAGCAAAATTAACGATTTATAATGCATTCATAATGTCAAATTTTAATTACTGCCCTGTAGTATGGCATTTCTGTAGTACTGCAAGTAGTAATAAAATGGAAAAAATCCAAGAAAGAGCACTCAGATTTATTAATAATGATTTTATTTCACCTCTTAGCACCCTTTTAATTATAACGAAAACAGCCCCACTTCATGTCAGAAGAATGAAATCTATGGCTTCTGAGGTTTATAAAATTTTTAATGATATATCACCTTTTTATCTTCAGGATCTTATTCAAGTCAAAGAATCACAGTATAACTTAAGAAATGTCAAGACAGCAGAGGTACCAAGAGTGAGGACTACTCGGTACGGAATCAGGTCCTTTCGGTATGAGGCGGCCCGAATATGGAACAGTCTCCCAAATGAGATTAGACTTGCAGAGTCGTATCCTCAGTTTCGGAGGCTGTTGCGTGCTTGGGATGGCCTTGGCTGCGGGTGCCCTGTCTGTACTGACTAGTCCTCGCCCTGCATGAGCTCTGTTTTACTGTGTTTTTGTTTTTATTTCCAGTCCTGCGCCCCTTCTTTGCCATTTTCGTTTTCGGTATAAGGGCTCTTTGAGATGGCCTCAAAGGGCTATTATGCATCTTTCGCCTTTTCGTTGTACCATGGCAAAGCGGGGGTAGCTAGGCCTAAAATTTTATTTGCTTTATAGTGCTAAAAATTCGTTTTAATTCCTGCTGCTTCTTTTTATAATATATTTAATGTGCTTTCCTTTCAGTGATGCATGCCTTTTATTTTCCTGGTTTTATCCTTTTCATCTTGCTTCCTGTGATATATGTATCTATAGTTTTATTCGCTTGCATGCCTGTGATCCCTTGTTATTTGTACATTTGTTTGTCGAAATAAAAGCCCTACAGGGCTTATGTTATGAGTTGCCATATTCGACAATAAACAAATCTTCTGTTCTGTTCTGTTCTGTTCTGTTCAAGCTTGCATCTAGGAACTGCGACTTCAACAGAAGCATCCGTATCTGACTTTGACCTATATTTTATTGTTCACTGACTTTGTAAATTATTGCGACCACCCTAACTTTCACCCTAATGTAAAAGTCCATTTCTTGAGAATTATTAGAGCTTCATTAATTATACTTGGTACAAGCTTGAATCTAGGAACTGCAACTTCAACGCAAGTAACCATATCTGACCTTGACCCATATTTCATGGTTCAGTGACTTTGCGCCCCAACAGGCGTGACATAGCCTTCGGCGGAATTCTTGTTTAATCTGTATTTGGGAAAAGTAACATTTCTCACGTTTCTTGTAGAAAAAACAGATTGTCAAGTATGTTTTAATAGTCATTTTAATTTTTCCAATAGAATTTTTACATTTTTGTCACCGCCATTGGCATGATGTCCGGAGTATATTTTTTCAGTTTTTCACTTATGCTTTCAACCTAATTCAGAATAAATAAGCTGGTCATCTACAAACTGGTATTCAGAGTGTGTATACTCGTAAAATGTCAAGGTCCGGGGGCATATAGGTTTTAGGTTTGCCGTACATGTAAGGCTGCCACGATTAATCAGATAATCGATTAATTGATTGATAAATTCCAGAAATATTATTATTGATACTGATTTTCCGTAATCAATTATTTTCTTCGTAGAATTTACCAGCTAAAGATGTTTCTTAAATAGCTGGATGAGTGGCAAACAGTGCAGGCCCTGATGAGACGCCGCATTCTCATCAGGGTCTACACTGTTTGCTCTGGCCTGTCTGTGCAAAACACTAGAGTGAATTACAACATGTATATGATAAGAGTCATGTGCAGACAAAAAGTGGGACAGGTAAAATTATGACCAAATCTCCAGTGATTACTAATCGATTATTTATCACAATGGCAAAACTGATAAGCGATTATCATTTCAGCAACGATTAGCCAGCCCTAGGTACGTTGGTACGAATGTACGTCCGTCTGCACGAATGTGTGTACGTACGTTTGTATGAATGTACGTCCGTCTGCACGAATGTGTGTATGTACGTAATTGACCTCAAAATATATATAGGTCAGTGTGACCTATATTTCATGCTAGAGTGACTTTGCCTTATATCTTGAATACTATTTGATGGAGAAATGTCATGCCTGGTTTATTAGCTCCATGTGACCCAATGATTGATTCAAAAATATAATTACATGTATATTGGTCATTGTGACCTATATTTCATGGATGAGTGATTTTGCCTCATATCTTGAATACTATTTGATGGAAAAATGTCAATCCCGGCTTATTAGTTCCATGTGATCCAATGATTGACCTCAAAATATACCTAGGTCATTGTGACCATATTTCATGGTTCAGTGATTTTGCCTAATATCTTGAATACTATTTGATGGAGAAATGTCATGCCATAGATTATTAGTCCCATGTGACCTGCTGATCAACCTCAAAAGATATCTAGGTCAGTGTGACCTATATTTCATGGTTCAATGACTTTGCCTTTTATTTTGAAAACTATTTGATGGAGAAATGTCATGCCTGTGTTATTAGTTCCATTTACCCCGCTGATCAACCTCCAAATATATCTAGTTTGGTGTGCTTCAGTGATTTTGTCCATTATCTTGAATATTATTTTATGGAGAAATTTCATACCATCTGACCCACTGATTGATCTCGACAAAATATATCTAGGTCAGTGTGACCTATATTGCATGGTTTAGGGAGTTTGCCTGTAATCTTGAATACTATTTGATGGAGGAATGTCATGTCTGGGATAATTCTTGAATGCATCCAGATGATTGACCTCAAAATATATCAAGGTAGGTGTGACCTGTATTTTATGGGTCAGTGACTTTGCCTGAAATCTTGAATAATATTTGATGGAGAAACTTCATGTCTGAAGTATCAATTCAATATGACTTGATGAATGCAACAAAGATATATCTAGTTTAGTTTGACACTATTCCAGGTGCGTTATACTGTTCAGTGACGGCTGTTGCTGCAACATAAGTTTTCAGCGTGAGTTTGGCCCCTGTGCGGGGGCATCTGTGTCATACTGACACATGTCTACTTTATATATTATCCTACAGCATTTAGAAGCAGATAGATACAGAATATGGATTTATTGCATTTACAGGGTAAAATGTCATTATTAATATAATGCTTAGCAGAAAATAAAATATATACAAAAAGTCTACCTAATGCAGAATAAATAAGCTGGTCGCCTTAAGACTATCAGAGTATATACTCGTAAAATTTCAAGGGGTCCATCATTTTTGTATATCTTATCCCACATCATTGAGAAGAAAACAGAACACTGATTTAATGCATTTTAGGCAAACAAATACATTATAGACATGATAGATTTGATGCATAGTAGAAAATAAAATATATACGAAAAGTCCACCTAATGCAGAAGAAATAAGCTGGTCGCCTTAAGACTGGTATTCGGAGTATATATACTTGCAGAAATAACTTTATTTTTTTTATATTTATTATAAGGGGCCTAACATTTTTGTAAATTTTATCCTACAGAATTTAGCTGAAAACAGATACAAAATATTACACTGATTTAATGTATTTTAGCATATAAATATATTCTTTGTACATGTTGTACAATGTATGTTGCATGTAGCAAAAAATGTATATACAATAAAGTCCACCTAATGCAGAATAAATAATCTGGTCGCCTAAAGACTGGTATTCGAAGATATATTTTTTAATGTTTGTTCATTGTGGAAGTTTGAAGCCCTACACTGAGATTTGCACAATGTGAGAGCCCTTCAGAATATCTTACTTGGACTCAAGCTCAAGGTCACATTTGATAGTCACCAGTTCTTTTTATGTATGGGGGTTTAACGGCCAGTGTTAACTAAAAGTTTGAGCCAATTATCTATCCACACTTTACCTTGGCAATTTTATCAAAGTTTGAGCCAATTATCTATCCACACTTTACCTTGGTAATTTTATCCGTAAGCAATTGACCAGAACAGTGCACATTCTTACACCAGAATTGACAAATGCCCTTCTTGAATCAGCTGATGGGAGAAATGACTGTAGAAAAGATTTCATGATCAATATCCACGAAAGAATGTTCCTGACTGCGGAAGGAATCAACCTACATCTTCCTGATAACCAGTCAGAGGTGGCTTTGGCTGAGCTATTCTTTGAATTTTGTGTTTGTTCCATATCTCCACCCCTTAAAGGATTTTCATCAAACTTGGTCAGTTATCCCCCTCAGAAAGTTCATGTCCAAAGCTAGGTTGGTAAAAAAGCTGAAAATACACATATAGTTTCATGGACAGTGGGAAATACAGGAAAATCCCGGTAAATACTGAGAAATACTGGAAAATGGACATTAATGTAGGTGGGGCCAATTGAGACTGCTTAATATACCCTGCCTGCCTAGGTATATGTATTGTAAAGTAAAATCATTTCATACAGGGCTTGCATTTTACCTTACCTTTACGAAGTACAAGGAGAACTATTGTAGTCACCACGGTCGTCCGCGTTTGCGTTAGCGTGTGCGTGTGCGTTCCCGTCACACTGCGTTAAAGTTTTTCAAATGCTTATATCTAAATAGCCATGCATCACAGAGTACTCATATTTGGAACTTTAGTACCTGGGAGGGTCTTCTAATGTTCCAAGAGAGCAAACCCCTGGATCCATGCCCCGAGGTGGGGCTAGGGGTCAGAATCTAGAACACCTTTATAAAACTGTGTTAAAGTTTTTGAAATGCTTATATCTCAACAGTCACTCATCACAAAGCATTCATATTTACAACTTGGGTACTTGGGAATGTCTTCTGAGAATATGCGGGATTGTCTTCTGAGATTCCAAAAGAACACACCCCTGGGTTCACGAATGGGGGGGGGGGCTAAAGGTCAAAATCTAGGACACCTAAGTTATTCGTTAAATACATTATCATTATGCTAACAAGTTACAAACTGAATTTGTTATACATCAGCCAACTTTGTGACGTTGGTTTAAGTGTAAAAGGGTGAAGGTCATGGTGACCTACATTTTACAGTCCAGTGATTTTGCCTTATATCTTGAATACTATTTGATGGAGAAATGTTATACCTGGGATATTGGTTCCATGTGACCCCATGATTGACCTCGAAATATATCTAGGTCAATGTGACCTATAGTTCATGATTCTGTGATTTTGCCTTATATATTGAATACTATTTGATGGAGAAATGTTAAACCTGGATTATTACTTCCATGTGACCCAGTGATTCACCTGAAAATATGTCTAGGTCAGTGTGACCTATATTTCATCGTTCAGTGATTTTGCTTATATCTTGAATACTATTTGATGGAGAAATGCTATACCTGGATAATTACTTCCATGTGCCCCAAGGATTTACCTCAAAATCTATCTAGGTCAATGTGACCTATATTTCATCGTTCAGTGATTTTGCCTTATATATGTTGAATACTATTTGATGGAGAAATGTCATACCTGGGATATTAGTTCCATGTGACCCCCATGTTTGACCTCAAAATATATCTAGGTAAGTGTGACCTATGGTTCAGTGATTTTGCCTTATATCTTGAATACTGTTTGATGGAGAAACATCATACCTTGGTTATTAGTTCCATGTGACACAGTGATTGACCTCAAATAAATCTAGGTCATTGTGACCTATATTTAATGGTTCACTGATTTTGCCTTATATGTTGAATACTATTTGATGGACAAACATCATACATGTACCTTGGTTATTAGCTCCATGTCAGTGTGACCTATATTGGTTATTAGCTCCATGTCAGTGTGACCTATATTTCTCCCCCATCCCGAAAATGTAGGTCATTGTGACCGATATTTCATGGTTCAGTGTTTTTGCATTATATCTGGAATAGTATTTCATGGAATAATGTCATACCCAGATTGTTAGTTTCACGTCACCCAATGATTGACCCTGAAATATATATAGGTCAGTGTGACCTATATTTCAGGGTTCAGTGACTTTGCTTTAGATCTTGAAAACTATTTGATGAAAAATCTACATACCTAATTATTTGTTCCATGTAACCTGATGATTGACCTCAAAATATTTGTAGGTCAGTGCGACCTATATTTCAATGTTCAGTGATTTTACCTTATATCTTGAACTGCGAAGCAGGCGAGCTACGCTGACATGCGACAGCTCTTGTAGAGTCTACATGCACTTGGTCATGCAGGTCGAATGAAATGTTTTAGGATTTTCCAGACCTTCTGATAATGAATTGTTTGAAAGATTAATAATCTGTTACCTTCATAATTTTATATTTGAAGTAATCAAGTATGTATTGAATTTGTTTTCAAAAGATACTGAAATACTAGTTTTCAGACATCAGCTACTGGTATTTGACTTGACTTGTAAATAAAAATACTTGAGAGAGTACCTGCAGGTTAAGAAATGTATGCCCATTGTATTTTGTTCTTTTAATACCTGTCTTAAACAAAACAAATTTTCACACCGTTCAAAAGTAGGAGTAACTACTTGACAAACTTGCAAACAAACTTTTTTTTAAAGTACACATAAAAAAGTTCGGACAACCACAAAAGTTGTTGTAATTCTCCAAACAAATTTAACAATGTGTTTTATCATTTCACAAAAGCATAAAAAAAAACAAAACACAAAGTTCAAGAAAACATGCCTATACAAATGTAATGAACATTTTACAACCAAAAAATGAAAATTTTCTGATTAAAAATTCCAATATTGTAGTATGTCTGCTGAAATTATAGATCATTCAGTGAGGCAGTTCTATTGAGCACCCACAATCTATATTTTTAGCAGAGATACGGAAAATAGTGTATATCCCTCTTAAACCCCATCTTTATTATATAAAAGTGGTGTTGGAGGGGTCAAAATCATGTGCATATGTTTTTGTGATGCATTTACACACTGATGGAGCAGTCTGATCTGGGTCTGTCTGTTTGCTCAGGCCTGTCCATCTTAATTTTAGGATCATTATCTATTGCATATGAGTGATTTTAAATAGCATTCCTGCCACTGGTATTTACCTACCAACCTTGGTGCAAAGCCCATAAATGAATCAGGCTGACTCTAGGTCAAGGTCACATTTGAAGATCACGGCTTTGAATTTTGTGTCCATTCCTTATATCTCATTTACCCTAAAATGATTTTCATTTACCTTTGGTCAATTATCCCCCTTAGACAGCTGATGTGCATAAAGCATACATGAATCATGCTGACACAAGGTCAAGATCACATTTAAAGGTCACGAGTTTGAAACTTTGACTTTTATGCCTATTTATTTACCCCTGGCAGGATTTTTAATAAACATTGGTAAAATATCCTCCTCAGTGAGCTGATGTGCAGAACCCATAAATAAAACATGCCAACTCAAGGGCAAGGTCACAGGTGAAGTTTTTCAACTTTGAATTTTATGTCTATTCCATACCTCCTTTACCCCTGGATGGATTTTCCTTTAAACTTTTAAGAAATAATTCCCCTCTGAGCTGGCGTGCAGAACCCATAGATAAACCATGCGGACGCAGGGTCAAGGTCACAGGTAAAGGTCACAAGGTTGAACCTTGATTTTAATGGTGGGGGGATTGGGCTGTCCTTCAGACTGCTCCTTGTTGCAAAATTAAAACACTTTTTGCTTGATAACTTAGATTATGTTTGTGGCCCAACTTTGATGAAACTTTTACTACACAATGTCATGGTCTCTTAGATAAGGAAGGTGTAATACTAGCAGAATAAATACCAAGTGCCCATAACACCCATTGATGATAGGTTTCAAATTTCAGTTCAATGATTTATTAATCACATACAGTAGATGGTTGCGTTTACATTTACACCCCTTTTAACAGTTTTGTCAGTCCTATCAAAGTCATGTGTGGCTGATAATGAAACACATGTGCATTGTAACCCCAGATTTTTATGCCCCCGGAATCGAAGATTCAGGGGGGCATATAGTTTTTGGTCTGTCCGTCTGTTTGTCCGTTAATCCGTTTGTCCGTTAATCCGTTTGTCCGTTTGTCTGTTTGTCCGTCTGCAAAAACTTTAACATTGGGCATAACTTTTGAATGGTAAATGATAGAGCCTTTATATTTCACATGTGCATTCCTTGTCACAAGACCTTTCAAGAGGTACCATAAATTTTGACCTCGTGACCTTGACCTTGACATTTGACCTACTTTTGACCTCCTTTTTAAAAACTTTAACATTGGCCATAACTTTTGATTGGTAAGTGATAGAGCTTTCATATTTCACATGTGGATTCCTTGTCACAAGACCTTTCAATTGGCACTATAATTTCTGACCTCATGACCTTGACCTTGGCATGTGACCTACTTTTTTCAAAACTTTAACATTGGCCGTATCTTTTGATTGGTAATTGGTAGGGCTTTCATATTTCACATGTGCATTCCTTGTCACAAGACCTTTCTAATGGTACCGTAATTTTTGACCTCATGACCTTGACCTTGATATTTGACCTACTTTTTAAAAACTTTAACATTGGCCATAACTTTTGATTGGTAAATGGTAGGGCTTCCATATTTCACATGTGCTTCCTTGTTACAAGCCCTTTCTAGTGGTACCATAATTTTTGACCTTGTGACCTTGACCTTGATGTTTGACCTACTTTTTAAAAACTTTAATATAAAGTCCATAACTTTCGATTGGTAAGTGATAGAGCTTTCATATTTCACATGTGTATTCTTTTTCGCAACACCTTTCCATTGGTACCATAATTTTTTACCTTGATACCTTGTGGCCTTGACCATGACATACTTTAGTGATGGGGCTTTCATATTGCACAGGCGCTGTCCTGGGGCATCGGTGTTTCACAAACACATCTTGTTTCCTCTATTACACATCTTCATGGGGCATCCTTTGGTGTCTCTGATTCTCTTGTTTGATATTTGTTTTCTTTTTACAGTTTGATGGTCAGTTGTTGACACAATTCTAATCAGAAGACACTGGAGACAAATGAGAAAAGCAAAGGCTTCTTACCAGGCAAGTCTCTGCTGAACATGAAACATATTTATTTGGGTTTCCTATCCTTTTTTAACTCTCAGGAAATTTCGTCCCGGTAAGCTTTTCTACTACCCCAGGCATCGACGTCCACAAATGTTAAAGTTTTTGCGTTAAAGTTTTTTTAGAAGCTCATCTCGTTTTTATGACTACACGGATTAAGTTCATATTTAGTATGATGATATTTTCTGTTATCGACTTCTTTCCCTGGTGATGTTGTGGGGAGGATTTGGGATTTGATTGTATCAGTTCCTGATCATTACTATTTTTAATTTTTACACATTGGTTTATCACCTGAGGGGTTCAGCAAAAAATTGGAACTGTAAAATAAAAATGTAGGCAGTGATCAGGTATCAAAACATTTGTCAAACAACTCTGATCAGAGTCATCAAAGGGAAAGAAACATGAACATGGAGCAACACTGTTGAAATCTGATCACAAGCGGGCAGCAGAATGAGTTACTTTCCCACAGAATGGCTACGGTAAAAGGCTATCCAAACTAAAAGGATATAAGCAATACATAAATGCAACATAAATAATCCAGGATAGAAGAACAGCCTTAGAATGGTCAGCAAAATGTATTTCACTGTGTGTTTTAATTTGTTTATATATGGCCATGATTCTCATCCTTGATTCTGTCATGGTCTAAACAAACACATGGTTCAGTCTGCATGAAGTTTGCTAACTCAACAGTGCTATATCGGAGAACAAATATCAGTCAACTACAGAGATGAAACAACAATAAGGACTTGACAGCATGAAATAACATAAATGCTGGAGCCAAAGAAAACTGTTAGAATCTCGTAAGCCTGATCAGAGAAAGTAATTTTTGCTTACTATCTTTTGAAGCTGTGGCCCTTTGAACATTGAAAATAATCATTGAAATTTATTCGCGGAAAGAACAATGCACCTTCACTTTGAATTCCTTTCTTACAATCTTATAGTACTTGTTTGTAAGATGTAAGTGTAATGGCGGGGCATTTCTTACATTGTTACTCTTGTTTTTGTAGGTCACAAGATTTCATGAGTTCCAATGAATTTCTGCCATTGAAAGACCTGAATGTGAGAGGAAAGGACTACAAGAAAATTTGTGTAAAATTGTTCAGAAAAGCCATAAGAGAGAAGCGAGATGCAAAGCCAGAAGAACTAACTATTGCTATGAAAAAGTAAAGGACAAGCAATTTCATATCCAGGCATTGGCTACAATGATAAAATAAAGGAGATGCAATTAAATATCCAGGCATTGGCTAAAAGTAAAGTAGAAGCAATTTAATAGCCAGGCACTGGTTACAATGAAAAAGTAAAGGAGAAGAAACTTAATATCCTGGCAATTATGTTTGACCACAGACTATGGATGATGCATCTTTTGCTGTACAGCTGCACGAGATGAGCTGCAGGACAAAGGAACCATAACTCTGGTGTTCTTACTTTCAGAGGCATTGCCTTTTGACAAATGAAAATAGCCATTTCTATCATTTAGTCTTCTGAAACACTGTATCTCCTGAACGGTTTGATGGATTCTGAAGTAACTTGCTTGGTTACAACACTAGGATGGGGAAAATAGCCATAAGGTTTTGATGACCTTGACCTTAACTATAAAACTATCAAAAACTATAAAAGCTATGGCATTGAAAGTTGATGAGTGCATTGCTAGAAATCTGTAGATGACCTTATTAACTTTTGAAGAAATTCTGAATACTACTTGATGAGTTATGGCCCTTTGTTACTGTAGGCATTTGTACATCACATGCTTTTGGGTCGTATGTGAGAAGCAAAACTTATTTTACATTTGTTTTTAGCTCACCTAACCAATGGTCATGGTGAGCTTTTGTGACAATGAGATGTCCAGCGGCGGCTGATGCCATGTGTAAATTTTCTTGTTAACACCCTTGGGCCACAGTTTTGGTCTAATTATGATCAGATTGGTTAGATCATACTGACAATATCTCTGTCAAGTTGGAATATTGGGCATTTTGAGTCAAAAAGTGGAACAGTAGTTAATACCATAAAAAAACCTTATTAATACTTTAGAGGCCACAGTTTTTGTCCAATCATCCCCAAACATGTGCAGAATTACCATCTCAGTACACTTTGAATAAGGGTCATTTAGGGCTATAAAGCAGATCAGTATGAACAAATCATAGAAAAAACCTTTTAAATACTATACAGGTCACAGTTTGGTCGAATCGTCATCAAAGTTTTCTCAGCAATATCTTGGTCAAGTTCAAATATGGATCATTTCGGGTCAAAAAGTAAGTCAGTGGGTCGTAGCCTAGAAAACCCCTGTGAAAACTCTGGAGCAGATAAATTTGGGCAAATGTTTATCAGACATGCTCAGAATGATCACTTTGAAAATATATGTCAAGGTCAAATATGGATCATGTCAGGTTAAAAACCTTTGGTCCAATGTTTATCAAACTTGCTCAAAATGATCACCTTGACAACATCTCTGTCAAGGTAGAATATGGATCATGGAAAAAATGACCTTGACCTGAGACCTACTTAAATAAAAATATATTGGTCATAGCTTTTTACAGCCTTCATATTTGGAATGAACGTTCCATGTAATACGGTCTTATCTCTGAACAAATAAATTGACCTGTGAATTTGACCTTGGCTTGAACAATATGAAATAGAACCTTCAATTTTTGTTTTGTTTGTTTGTATTTGGGTTTAAAGTAAGGGAAACAAACACAAACACGACGCAACCAGACAATAATAGAAACTTCAACAGAGGAAGGCCAAAAGGACAGTTGCTTTCCCACAAATTGGCCTAATGACCATCCAAAATAAAAAGACACGAGTAATACATACAATACTTAACAAGCAATAACATAAATAAACCGCCACAGAAGAACCACCTTGGAACGGTCAGTGGAAAGAATTCCACTGGGAGGCTTAAATCGATTTCACACGGCCTTAATCCTCACCCTTACGTCAACACTTGGCCTTGGCCTTGGCAAGCTCATTCGTAAGCAGCTGACTTGTACAGTGCACATTCTTTCGCCAGAAACTGACAAATGCCCTTCTTGAATCAGCTGATGGGAGAAAATGACTGTAGAAAAGGGTAACGGGTCATCCCTAACAAACTCTGCCCCTAGCAAAGTAGGCCCCTACAAACTCGGCACCCAAAATTATATTATATATATAAAACCTCCAATTTAGTCATCTGATCAGGGTCTTTCCGGTCATTGAGCGACACGGTGCCAACTAGTGCCCACAAACTACATATGTATGTTTTTGAGCAGAATTAAGATAAAAAGGGATATGTATACCCCCAGCAAATCTTAACGGTTTGACTGGATAAAAGTGGTGTTAATTGGGTCAAAAAGATAAGTTTTCGTGATGGTGTATTGTGCTAGCAAAGCTTGGCATGTTCTAACGTGTACCCACAATCTATATATTTTTGAGCAGAAATAGCAAAAATATCAAAAATTTTCATCTTAAATTATCAATTTTTGGGTCGGGGGCGTTTAAGGAAAAATAACAGTATATTTGTTTAGGCATGCATGTTTTCATATTCAAACAATAAATGCATAGTACAAAAGAATTATTTTTAGCTCGCCTATACGAAGTACATGGAGAGCTATTGTTGTCACCCCGGATGTGCGCGTTAGCGTAAGCGTTTGCGTTCCCGTTTCCGTCACACTCTGCGGTATAGTTTTTCAAATGCTTATATCTCAACAGTCATGCATCACAGAGCACTCATATTTGGAACATAAGTACCTGGGAGGGTCTTATAACGTTCAAAGAGATCAGACCCCTGGGTAGCCCGGAGTGGGGCTAGGGGTCAAAATCTAGAACACCTCTGTAAAACTGTGTTAAAGTTTTTGAAATGCTTATATCTCAACAGTCACCCATCACAAAACATTCATAGTTACAACTTGGATACCTGGGAGTGTCTTCTGAGAATACCAGGGAATATCTTCTGAGATTCCAAAAGCATGCCTGGGGGGATGAGGCTAGGGGTCAAAATCTAGGACACCTTTGTAATTTGTTATATACATTTCCATTATAGTAACAAGTTTCAAACTTAATTGCTTATACATCAGCCAACTATGAGACATTGGTTCAAGTGTAAAAGGGTCAAGGTCACAGTGACCTATATTTCATGGTCCAGTGATTTTGCTTTATATCTTGAATACTATTTGATGGAGGAATGTCATACCTGGGATATTAGTTCCATATGACCAGTGGATTGACCTCAAAATATATCTAGGTCATTGTGACCTATTGTTCACGGTCCAGTGATTTTGCCTTATATCTTGAATACTATTTGATGGAGAAATGTCATACCTGGGATATTAGTTACATATGACCACACGATTGACCTCAAAATATATCTAGGTCATTGTGACCTATTTTTCACGGTCCAGTGATTTTGCCTTATATCTTGAATACTATTTGATGGAGAAATGTCATACCTGGGGTATTAGTTCCATATGATAACATGATTGGCCTCAAAATATATCTAGGTCATTGTGACCTATATTTCACGGTCCAGTGATTTTGCCTTATATCTTGAATACTATTTAATGGAGAAATGTCATACCTGGGATATTAGTTCCGTGTGACCACATGATTGATCTCAAAATATATCTAGGTCATAGTGACCTATATTTCATGGTTCATTGACTTTGTCTTATATCTTGAATATTATTTGATGGACTTTTTTTATACCTAGATTATTAGTTCCATTTTACTTGATGATTGACCTCAAAATATATTTAGGTGAGTGTGACCTATATTTCATGGTTCAGTGATTTTGCCTATTATCTTGAATACTTTTGATGGAGAATTATTATACCTGGATTATTACTTCCATGTGACCTGATGATTGACCTCAAAATAGACCTAGGTCAGTGTGACCTATATTTCATGGTTCAGTGACTTTGCCTTGTATCTTGAATACTATTTAGTGGAGAAACAGCATCTATGCATTATTAGTTCCATGTGACCCGATAATTGACCTCATAATAAGTCTAGGTCAGTGTGACCTATATTTCATGGTTCAGTGATTTTGCCTATTATCTTGATTATTATTTGATGGAGAAACAGTATACCTGGATTATTACTTCCATGTGACTGGATGATTGACCTCAAAAGGTATTAAGGTTATTGTAACCTATATTTCACAGTTCAGTGATTTTACCTTATATTTTGAAAGCACGAAACAGGCGAGCTATGCTGTCATGTGACGGCTCTTGTCATCTCTTAAGTTTATAACTATAAGGTTAAGATAAAAGATACTTCCATTTTCAACTCCCCCCCCCCCCCCAAACACACAGCACAATTCACAATTTTAGCGATGTGTTTTACCGGTAAGGATTCTATAATTCCTCAAAAATATGTTAAGCTCAAACTGCCTTATAAAACTATAGACCTTCCAAATGTAATTGTGGAGACAAAAACTGTCTATTATGACCTATTTATAGCTATAAGTGGAGTGTTTGGGGCCGAGATTGCTAGGGGCCGAGTTTGTTAGGGGCTGAGATGTCCCTAAATCTGGAAAAGATTTCATGATCAATCTCCACGAAGGAATGTTGCCGTCCTTGGCATGTATCAAACCCGCATCCTCCAGATCAACAGTCAGATGTGCAGCCGACTGAGCTGCTGAGACCAGCTTCATATTTGGTTTGTAGCTTTTTGTGACAAGGGCTTCCCACTAGAGCTTCAAATTCGGCATGTAGATTACTATTGACAAGGGCATTCTTTGGTACAAGACATTTTGCGATGTGACCTTGACCTGTGACCTACTTTTAAACCACTAGAGATAGAACCTTCATATTTGGCATGTAGGTTTCTTGTTACAAGGTCTTCCCACTCGACAAATTATTTTGACCTGTGATCTTGACCTATAGCCTACTTTGTCATAATTTTGATCCGTTGAAATAGAGCAATCATGTTTGGCTCCTTGTACCATTTCATTTGTACAATGAGGATCAGGTGAGCATTATGATATCCACAAAATGGCTTCATTTACGATGATCTATGTCTTGAATGAACACCCCTGTAAACCTCAGTTATCTCTTTATGAATTGGAGCTTAGAGGGGTGTTCGTTTCACAGCTTGTTAACATCATGGCGATCCAGGGCCATTATGACCCTCTTCTATATTTCGTGTTGCACATATCCACGATTCAAGTATATGCAAGTCAAGATAGTTATTAATTATGAACTAAACTAAACATAAAATTAAATATTACAGTTATTAAAGCTTCCAGATAGTTTATCTTTGTGTTTCTGTTTCAATAAATCTCAGTCAAAATTATTAAAACACCCAAACCCATGGTATGTCTCATCTAAATGGCGGGCATTCAAACTTTCACACAACAGAATGTCTGAAGACACTTATTGTCTTGATGCAGCTCAGTTGAACTGCGATTCATAGAACAGCATTTGGTCCCATCCCACTTAAAAGAAGGTAATTAACTGTTGACATTTTCAAAGGAACGACCTTTTTAGCTGGCCTGTACAAAGTACAAGGAGAGCTATTGTTGTCACCTCTGTTGGTCCACATGAGCGTTTGTGTGTGAGTTTGCGTTCCTGTCACACAGTGTTAAAGTTTTTCAAATGCTTATATTCAAACAGTCTCGCATCACTAAGTACTCGTATTTGGAAGTTAAATACCTGGTAGGGTCCAGGCTTGGGACCAATTACATTTGAAAGTAATTGATCAATCCCCCGATGCAGGGTTATAGGAATATGCCTTCGTCTGTCCCTCCATCCATAACACTTTCTTGTCTACTCCATTTGATAGAATTTCATTAAACTTTGGTCAGTTTTTCTCTTTAGTATGAAGATGTGTTGCGTGCAAGGTCCAGGTTCGTACCTCAAAGGTCAAGGACATACTCAGAGGTCAAAGATAAAAAGGGCCTTTTTGTCATGTCCAATCAATAACTTCCTTATTCCTGGATGGATTTAAATATTATTTGGCAGAAATGTTAACCATAATGTGACAGTGTGTCGCGCGCAAGACCCAGCTCCGTACCTCGAAGGTCAAGGTCATACTTAGAGATAAAATGTCAAAAAAGCATCTTTTTATCATGTCCTATCAATAACTTTCTTATTCCTGAATGAATTTAAATATTACTTGTCAGAAATGACAGTGTGTCGCACGCAAAATCCAGGTCGGAACTTCAAAGGTCATACTTAGAGGTGAAAGGTGGAATGTCCGTTCGTAACAGTTATCTGCTGAACCCTTCGATAGAAGTTCACTAAACTTTGGTCAAATATTATTCTCAATGAGACAAAGTGTCGCCACAAGCCCCAGGTACGTACCTCAAAGGTCATACTTAGAGGTTAAAGGTAAAAAATGTATTCGTCATGAGGCGATGTGTTGTACGCAAAATCCAGGTTGGTTCCTGAAATGTCAAGGTCATGCATAGAGGTGGGTCTTTTTGGTGTTTTTCAATAACTTTTTTACTCCTAGATGGATTTTAAAATTACTTGGCTAAAATGTTAATCATCATAAGATTGCTAATTCAAGATCACGGCGAAGGTCACAGTTTAATGTCATAAGGTTGAGCTTTGTTACTGAAGGGCGGCAGGGGATTATGGCTGTCCCTCAGACTGCATTCTTATTCAATTACAATTACCTGGCTATAAAAATGTAATTGGTGAAATTACAATTATAGTGCAAACAATTTGACATGAGACTGACCTTTATGCAAAGAATAAATAAGCAAATGCTTCAGCCTAATATGTTGGGTTGTGAAAACTCGTGATTTTTCGGCAGCTTGGAATCGCGACCCATGTATTAAATAAGCCAGTACATGACACGAACTACAAGATGGCTTGAGCGACCAGCAAAGACTCAGATCAGCCTGCGCATTCGAGCAGTCTGATCAGTCTTCGCTGATCGCATGTACTTACTATAGGCTATGATTTATGCCAAGAAATATAAGTAAAAGGTCTTGTCACAGTGGATGGGTGTGCAGATTGATTTGAGTCTCTGCTTGTTGCCCTGGCCTTATTGTAGGTTTTGTCATGCTCCGGCTCATAAATAACAATTTCCACCTTTTCAGAAAATGGTGAAAATAAATATATGTACATGTATTCAATTGGGTGTGAAATTATACTAATAGATAGTTCATAAAGAAATGAAGTTGAAAAAGTGTGACCAGAACCGGATTCGAACTGGTGACCCCTTGCTTACAAAGCAAGTGCTCTACCGACTGAGCTATCCGGGCGCTGATAGCACCTCTTCAACTTCGAAGTTTGAGAAACTTAGTTAACAAACAGCCCTCTGGGTACTCTTGTTGTATATTTTATCCTACAGCATTTAGAAAAAAAGATACAGAACACGGGTTTAATGAATGTACAGCGTAAAGCTTCATTATTAATATAATGCATAGCAGAAAATAAAAACTATACAAAATGTCCACCTAACGCTGAATAATTACGGTGGTCTCCTTATTTTTAGCTCACCAGAGCCGAAGGCTCCGGGGCAGCTTATAGTATAGGCAGTGACCCGCCATCTGTTGTCCGTGTCAACATTTTCAAACGACTTCTCCTCTAAAACTGCAGGGCCGATTGAAGGCAAATTTCATGTGGAGCATCCATGGGATGGGGGAACAAAGGTTTGCTCGTAGGGTCCAGGTCACATGACCAAGCTGGCCTCCATGCCCATATAAGGTAAAAACCCTTCAAAAGTCTTCTCCTCCTGAACCAGTGGGCAGATTGTGATGAATCTTGGTATGTAGTATAGGGGACTCTGGACCATCATAGTTTGCTAAAATAATGACCCTTTGATGACCTTGACCCATTTTATGCCAAGGTCAAATTTGGTCACATAGACTTTTGTATGAAAAAAGTCAAAACAGCATTTTTTTTTTAATTATTGCAGCCTGTGACCTGAAATTAAGTAGATGCAGTGGGCAAAATGTGCTAATGAAACTACATTAGTATTCAAGGTCAAGGATATTCCCTGACCTTGGCCCAAGGTTATACAGATATGAAAATTAAAAAAAAAATGTTTTTCACTGAAATCACTAGGCCATTTGCAATCAAATTTTGTATGAAAGCTTTTCGGAACAAGGAAATGCAATTTAATTAATTTGAGTTTGGTCACATGACCAGGATGGCAGCTATGTCCATATAAGGTAAAACCCTTAAAAAATCTTCTTCTGGAACCAGAGGGCCAATTGTGATGAAACTTGGTATGTAGCATTGGTGACTCGTGGCCCATTATAATTTGCTTAAATGATGACCCTCGGATGACCTTGACCCATTTTATGCCAAGGTCAAATTTGGTCACATGGACTTCTGTATGGGAAAAAGTCAAAACAGCATATATTTTTTTAATTATTGCAGCCTGTGACCTGAAAATTAGTATATGCAGTGGGCAAAATGTGCAAGTGAAACTACATTAGTTTTCAAGGTCCTTCTCTGACCTTGGTCCAAGGTCATTCAGATATGAAAATTAAAAAAATGTTTTTCTTTGAAACCACCTGCCATTTGCAACCAAATTTTATAAGAAAACTTTTAGGAACAAGGAAATAAAACATAATTAATTTGAGTTTGGTCATGTGACCATGATGGCTGTTATGCCCATAGAAGGTAGAAACCCTTAAAAATCTTCTCCTTCTATACCAAAAAGCCGATTGTCAATGAAACTTGGTATGTAGAATAAGAAACTTGGGTCCAGCATATTTTGTTCAGATGTAGACCCTCGGATGACCTTGACTCACTTTATACCAAGGTCAAATTAGGTCACATAGACTTTTTTGTGCGATAAACGGTCAAAACCAAGTATTTTCGAAACTATTGTAGACTTTGATCTGAGACTTGGTAGGTGCAGATGGCATCCAGGGACGGGCCAGTTTCTCACACTTGACCTCTGGTGAGCGTAGTGGCCCATGGGCCTCTTGTTTTTATGCCCCCGCCATTCGAAGAATGGTGGAAAGGGCATATAGTGTTACCCCTGTCCGTCAGTGCGTCTGTTCGTCTCTGAAACTTAAACGCTGTCAATAACTTTCTTATTTCTGGATCAATTTAGAAATAACTTGGTAGAAATATTAACCACCATGAGACGATGTGTTGCGTCCACAAACCCAGGCCCCCACCTACAAGGTCAAGGTCATACTAAGAGGTCAAAGGTCAAAAAAGGGATCCAAAACTTAAACGTTGTCAAGAACTTTCTTGTTTCTGGATCAGTTTAGAAATTACTTGGCAGAAATTTTAAACATCATTTTTTCTTTCTTTCTTTCTATTCTTTTTTTTTTTCTTTTTAAAAACACAATATCCCCCAGCACAAAGGCTTTGGACTCTGACTCAAAAGGTTGTGAGTTCAAATCCCGGTGAAGTCTTTTGACGACTCTTGTTTCTCAATGGCATTTTTGCGGGGGCATCCGTGTCCTATTGACACCTTTTCTAGTTTGTTGAGTTTTACGGCCCTTTTATTGTTTCAATCATATCGAGCTGACCGTTAATCAGAAGTGGGCGAAAACCGGAGTACCCGGACAAAAACCACCTGACCTTCCGTACAGAATGTAGCGTCTCACATGTGACCCGAGCGAGGCTCGAACCTACGGCGGTGAGAGACCTAATGACTAAGAGTCAGCGCTATTATCCACTAGGCCACGGAGGCCCGTTAGGTGGTCTCCTTAAGACTATCGGAATATATATACTTGTAACATTTTAAGGGGTCTTTCATTCTTGTATATTTTATCCCACATCATTTAGAAGAAAATAGATACAGAACACGGATTTAATGCATTTAAGTCATAAAATGCATTATAGATATGATGCATAGTTACTTAGAAAATAATATAATTACAAAAAGTCCACTTAATGCAGAAGAAATAAGCTGGTCGCCTTAAGACTGGTATGCGGAGTATATGTACTTGCAAAAATAAGGGGCCCAACATTTTTGTATATTTTATCCTACAACATTTAGAAGAAAATAGATACAGAACACGGATTTAATGCATTTAAGTCATAAAAATACATTATGTGATGCATAGTAGAAAATAAAATATATACACAAAGTCCACCCAATGCAGAAGAAATAAACTGGTCGCCTTAAGACTGGTATTCGGAGTATATATACTTGCAAACATAAGGGGCCCAACATTTTTGTATATTTTATACTACAACATTTAGAAGAAAATAGATACAGAACACGGATTTAATGCATTTAAGTCATAAAAATACATTATAGATATGATGCATAGTAGAAAATAAAATATATACACAAAGTCCACCTAATGCAGAAGAAATAAGCTGGTCGCCTTAAGACTGGTATTCGGAGTATATATACTTGCAAAAATAAGGGGCCCAACATTTTTGTAGATTTTATCCTACAGCATTTAGAAGAAAATAGATACAGAACATGGATTTAATGCATTTAAGTCATAAAAATACATTATAGATATGATGCATAGTAGAAAATAAAATATATACCAAAAGTCCACCTAATGCAGAAGAAATAAGCTTGTCGCCTTAAGACTGGTATTCGGAATATATATACTTGCAAAAATAAGGGGCCCAACATTTTTGAAGATTTTATACTACAACATTTAGAAGAAAATAGATACAGAACACGGATTTAATGCATTTAAGTCATAAAAATACATTATAGATATGATGCATAGTAGAAAATAAAATATATACACAAAGTCCACCTAATGCAGAAGAAATAAGCTGGTCGCCTTAAGACTGGTATTCGGAGTATATATACTTGCAAACATAAGGGGCCCAACATTTTTGTATATTTTATCCTACAACATTTAGAAGAAAACAGATACAATACACAGATTTAATGCATTTAAGTCATAAAAATACATTATAGATATGATGCATAGTAGAAAATAAAATATATACAAAAAGTCCACCTAATGCAGAAGAAATAAGCTGGTCGCCTTAAGACTGGTATTCGGAGTGTATATACTTGCAAACATAAGGGGCCCAACATTTTTGTATATTTTATCCTACAACATTTAGAAGAAAACAGATACAATACACAGATTTAATGCATTTAAGTCATAAAAATACATTATAGATATGATGCATAGTAGAAAATAAAATATATACAAAAAGTCCACCTAATGCAGAAGAAATAAGCTGGTCGCCTTAAGACTGGTATTCGGAGTGTATATACTTGCAAACATAAGGGGCCCAACATTTTTGTATATTTTATCCTACAACATTTAGAAGAAAACAGATACAATACACGGATTTAATGCATTTAAAACATAAAAATACATTCTTAGTATGTTGCATAGCAAAAAAAAAATACAATAAAGTCCACCTATTGCAGAATAAATAATCTGGTAGCCTATAGACTGGTATTCGAAGAGATATATTTTAAGATTTTCTCATGGGTTTTCACTGAAACTCCATGCCTATTAGAAGCCCTACTCTGAGATTTGCACATTGTGACAGCCCTTCAGAAGATACCACAAGGGCTCGCTCTTGGTGGCTCCGTATCCCCACATCCATAACGTCACATACACAATATCCACCCATCCATCTATTTATTATCACATATACTTTAATCCCACTAATAATACCCTTACATTTATACCCCCACTATGACAAGATAGAATATATCTTCTTTTGTTCCCCCTTATGTCATTTATATACCGTTCCCCCTAATGTCATTTATATACACAGTTCCCCTTAAGCCAGATTAAGTACTAGTAAAATATTAAGGGGTCCAATATTTTTGTATATTTTTTCCTGCAGAGTTTAGAATAAAAATAGATACAGAACACGGTTTTAATGCATTTAAAGCATAAAAATATGTTGTTGGAATGGTGAAAAAGCAGAAAATAAGATATATACAAAAAGTCCACCTAATGCAGAAAAAATAAGCTGGTCGCCCAAAGACAGATATTAGGATTATATATATATATATATATATATATATATATATATATATATATATATATATATATATATATATATATATATATATATATATATATATTTTTGTTGAAACATATCGCTGAAGGGGCTCTGTGTCTGATCACTAGTATTCAGGAGCTGGGATGCAGTGGTGGGGCAGAACGAGGAGAAGAGAGAGAGAGAGAGAGAGAGAGAGTTGAAACTATGACAAACGTTGTAGGTTCTGATCAGACGCTATCGATGGATCTACACTGTTTGCAGCGTGATAAAATGTTATACATATAATAATTTGTCCAGCACAGATTGTGTTGTTGTGTTGCATATGAGGTTAAGCATTATCAATGAAATATTATACATTCAGAAAGATGAATATGTTGTGCTGGTTAAATATATGTGTATATTGAAGGGAAACAATAAAACACATTTAGGCTGGAATGACAAGTGAATAATTTGGAATCATTTGACGGAAAATGCTACCACAAAAATTATACTGAATACTTTTCTGATAATGAAGCGTTTTGCCGAGTACCCGCAGTCTACGTTGTAAAGCTTGCTATTGTCTGCGTGACTATCACTGGCCATCTGACTGCCGCAGAACCTGAACAAAATCCAGGTACCGGATTGTTTATAATGTCAATAGAGCGTCAAAGCGCTGCGTAAAATGTATATTTGTTTCGTTAAACCTACGATACATCTGAATAGTGCTATCAGTCGGTTCACCCGACAACCGCAGACAAAAAAAGAAAAAAGTACCGGAAGAAGTCCGGTCTTTAGACTCCCGCACCGTTCGGAAGCGTAAGCCAACAACAGGTGCTACAATCAATTTTACCTCTGCGCTTCAGGAGACAAGACACGTTTTTGTCGGAGAGATATTTTCTCGAGTATAGAAGCCGTTGTGGGTAAACGAGGTCTCACCCGTTCGCAGACTATTTTCTACAGTGTTTTCTCATCAAGTAAAACCATTTCATATTGTTTTCTTGTATTATTTATTATTCTGACTTTGTCGGTCTACCGACCTAGTTGGGATTTTCGTTACGTTCATAAGTTCGGATTCTTGTTTTTTCCGTTCTTAGTTTCTTTTGTTCTGTTTTCTTTTTGTTGTTTTTCCTTCTGGTATAATTTTCTTTTGATCTGTAGTCCTGTTTTCAGCCATTTCAGGATGAGTCATCAAAACAAGCACTGCCCTGGAATAAATGGTAAGTGTGCGAAGATTATGCCATATTGGGATAACCATTCTGTTTGTAGGGCATGCAGAAATTATGCATGCTCTCAGACATCCACTTGTGAGGTATGTGCGGATTGGTCAGATGAACTTTGGAAAAAATTTTCCAAGTGTTTACAGAGATCTGCACAGGCCAAGGCAGCCTTCAAACCCAGGAGTTTTGCTTCTTCCCAGGTTCCTGAAAATGGTCCTGGAAAGAACAATCCTTCCCATGTACCTGTTAAAGATCTTGGGAAGGACTCCACTTCTCTGTTTCCGACCGATATGCCAGTTACGACTGCCATTGGTTCAGGAAATTCAGAGACAGGCGGTCATCATGAGTCTCAGCAGAGTTCGCTCTCTCCGGCTCATGAAGATTCGCCACACGATAGTGAAGGTGAGGAACTTACGCCCAGACGGGAACCTAGTCCTGACAGCTATGTGTCGGTTGAACAGGACACAGGTTCCAGGGCTACTGCTCGATACTCTAAACCTAGGCAAGACATCCAGCCTAGGTCTAGAGTTTCACTCAGTAAGAGATATAGGTCAGATTCCGGCTCTGATTCTTATTCTGATTCTAGAGGAAGATCAAGCCAGAAACTGAAGTCTAGGCATAGGTCGAGATCTCTTTCCCGACCTAGGCATAGACATCATGGTCATAGACGTAGATCCTCGAGATCTAGGTCTAGATACAGGCATCACAGGTCTAGGTTATCTAGATCAGGTTCAAGACCTAGGCGTTCTCGATCTAGACAGTATAGACATCGGTCTAGGTCTGTCTCTAGGCCTAGGACTTTAGATGATCCTGCTGTTTCTGCTTTATCGAAATTGGTGGAACAGCAGGGCCAGCTTCTGAGGGAATTGTCCTCTCGTATGGACACCTTTCCTAACCCATCATCAACTGTTCAAGGTTCAACAAATGTGAACCCTAGTTCAGTTGTTTCTACCGTAAATTCTTCTGGTCAACATGCTGTTGTTCATGAAGATTCAGGAGATCAGCTTCAACTTTGTGTTGGGGAAGACGAGAGAATAGGATATTCTGATCCTGAAGATCAAGAGGACCGGGAATCAGAATCTCCTAAGGACAGTCTTTCATACAAGGAGGCTATTGCAAAACTCCGGTCTAGACTAGGCCCTGACATATGTCCTAGACCAGAAGTTAAAAGCAAGTCTGTTGGAGCTTCGGCTCTAGACTTTTTTAAAAATCCTGAGGAAGCTGAGGAAACTTCTCTAGCGCTTCCTCAGTCAAGCAGTGTGTCCATTTCTATGGGAAAGATGGATAAGCGTTTGAAAGGAGAAGAGGAAGTCCCAATGTCTCCACTTCCTAATTATCCAAAAGGATTCAAGACAGGCTCTTTTGTTTCTATAAACAGTAAGCCTAAGATTTTTCAAGCTTCTTCTTATGAAGCTTTAAATCCTATGATTAACATGGATCCACCATCTGTTAACCCAGGATTGAGGGATGTCTTGAAGCAAGGGTCTTCGATTCCTACTTCGCATACTCTTCAGTTTTCGACTCTTGAGAACTGGGAGAAACTGGCGAGAACAGGAATACAAGTGGCTTCCCACTCAGAAATGTTTCTGTGTGGTACGCTTAAGACTATACAGCAAGAGTCATGTTCCAAGGATGACATGCTTGAGGTTTCCAGATATCTTCAGGCTGTTGCCATTTCTCAGTCACACCTGGTAGAGATTTTTTCCAGGTTGGCTGTGGGACCGCTTTTGGCTCGTAGGGATGCTTGTTTAGCTGTTTCTGATTTAGACTCAGACATGAAACAGTCTCTTAGAGTACAACCGATGGAATCTTCTACCATTTTTGGAGAGAAGTTTCCGGAGGTGGTGAAACAGTACAAAGAGGGTCTTGCTCATAGATCTCTTCAGATGGCAGTTGTGGGTGCTAATAAACCTTCTGGCTTCAAGAGAAAAGGTCCTAAGGTTTCAGAGACTCCAACTAAGTCAACTTTGGGTGAACTTAATGTCACAGTAGGTCCTGATTCTTCCAGAGCCTCCAGTGTCTCCCAAGGATTGCCCAGAATTCCGAAAAGAAACAGTGGAGTTCGTAATCCTGGTAAGGGCAGGGGTAGAGGTAGAGGTAAAGTAACCAAGCCCAATGCCCCATAGGGGTGCCCACTTCGGTTCCCAGGTCTCTACATTAAGGGTAAGGGCATCCAGCTCTTACGAAAATCAGGTCCCAAGATCAGACCTGCCATCAGGAGGAAGAATTTCTTTCTTCCTAGAGGCCTGGGAAAAGATTACTTCGGATGTTTGGACGCTTTCTATAATCCGAAGTGGGTATCGCATTCAGTTAAGTGTCCTACCACGACTATTTCGGTTCCCTCCAAAGTGGTGTACTCGCATGCCTCAGGATCCCCTCAAGATGGGGATTTTGAGAGAAGAAGTAACATCATTGCTCCAAAAACATGCTATAGAGGAAGTCAAGGATTTCCATCCAAAACGAGGCTTTTTCAGCCGGATTTTTCTGGTATCAAAGAGGTCAGGGGGATGGAGACCAGTCATAGATCTGTCCCGTCTGAACCAGTTTGTTCTATGTCCTCACTTCAAAATGGAGACGTTAGAATCAATCAGACTGGCTCTTCAGAAGGACGATTGGGTAACGTCTTTAGATCTGAAGGACGCCTATTTTCATATTCTGATTCATCGCAGGTCTCGACGCTACCTTCGCTTCTTCTTCGAAGGGAAACTGTATCAATTCCGAGTTCTTCCATTCGGGCTTTCTGTAAGTCCTTATGTCTTCACTCGCGTATTGAAAACGGTGCTGGTCCACATTCGTCGTCAGGGTATTCGGGTTCATGCTTACCTGGACGACTGGTTACAACCTTCTGTATTAGAAACCCTATCATGGCTTCACAGCAGAAGGCTTCTGAGCATTATCCTCAATCTAGGTTTTCTTCCCAACTGGGAGAAATCAGAGCTAGTTCCTGTTCAGAATTTCCAGTTTCTTGGAGCTCGAGTCAACCTAAGAGCTGCTTTGATAGGACCGTCACAGGACAGAATCCTATCCTTTCGCAAGATACTTTTCAAAAACTTAGGAGCCAAACATGCCACAGCTCGACAGTTGCATTCCATTCTGGGTCAGATGGAGTCCATGGCCAATCTCCTACCCCTGGGGAGGGCATTCAAGAGGCCTCTTCAGTGGGAACTCAAAGAGAGATGGTGTCAGAGACTGGCTTTGTGGGACGACAGGATTCCGTTAGGTCCTTGGTTCGTCAAAGCAGTCAAGCAGTGGACAGACTTGGAGTTTCTAATGTCCATGTCCCCTCTCCATCACCCCACCCCCGATCTGCAATTGTTTACAGATGCAAGTCTAGAGGGCTGGGGCGCACACATGGAATCTCTGATGGCGTCAGGATCCTGGTCCCTAGAGTTGAAATCTCAGCACATCAATGTTCTGGAATTGAAAGCGGTTTCGCTTGCTCTTCAGGCATTCGCTTCCCACATACATGGTCACTCTGTGCTTCTGATGACAGACAACACAACAGTGTCGGCGTATATCAACAGGCAAGGGGGGTCTCATTCGTACACTCTGTGCAATCTTTCAGTAGAGATTGCATTATGGTGTGCCAAGAACAGGGTCCATGTCAAAGCGCGGCATTTACCCGGTCGTCTCAATGCCTTGGCCGACTGCCTGAGCAGGAAAGGGAACATTGTTCAGACAGAATGGTCTCTAAGGCAACAGACAGCAGACCAGATTTTCCAAATTTGGGGTACCCCACATGTGGATCTGTTTGCCACACGCCTGAACAGGAAGTTACAGTTGTTTGTGTCTCCCGCTCCGGATCCAGAGGCGTATGCAATAGACGCCCTGAATCTGAGTTGGAGGGGTCTGTGGGCATATGCCTTTCCCCCATTTCCTCTCATTCTTCAGTGTTTGAAGAAGGTTCAGAACGAAGAATGCTTAGTTTGTCTAATAGCACCACTTTGGGAGGGACAAGCGTGGTATCCTCTTCTATTATCCTTGATCATAGCCCCTCCTCTATCTCTACCAGCAAGGAGGGATCTATTGTTTCAACCTATATCCAGAATGTTGCATCCCACCCCTCAGGTGTTCCGTCTTCACGCCTGGTTGCTATGCAACAACACATGCAAGCGTCAGGCATTTCTGAATCAGTTGCCAGACGAATCTACTCAGCGAAGAGACCTTCCACCAACAATCTGTATGATTACAGATGGAAGTCTTGGCTGGATTGGTGTGGCTGCAGGGAAGTGGATCCCTTCAGTCCTACTGTAAATGATTTTGGAGAATTTCTTATTTCTTTACACGATAAGAACTTTTCACCCGCTACTGTTAAGGGATATCGTTCTGCGATTTCAACTACCCTTAAGCAGGTTTCTCGGATTGATTTTTCTAACCAGCCAATTTTGTCAGATGTGGTTAGAAGTTTTGAATTGGAACGCCCTAGAACTAAGGCTCATTTTCCAAAATGGGATCTTGCTTTAGTTCTTTCCGCTCTTGTCAGTGATATCTTTGAACCTCTTCAGAGTTGCGGTTTTAAAGAATTAACCTTCAAAACTGTATTTCTTACTGCTCTTGCCACCGGTCGTAGACGCAGTGAAATGCATGCATTTTCTGCAACTTGCACTCAGTTTTCAGACGGTTCGGTCAGTTTGTGTTCCTTCCCAGGTTTTCTTGCAAAAAACCAGCTCCCCTCAGTCGTAAGCTGTCCAATTTCAGTCCCATGTCTCACAGGTCAGGATGTCAATCCCTTGCTCTGTCCGGTCAGAGCTTTAAGGATCTATCTTGACAGGGTCACTCCTAGGAGAAAGGGTCGTAAGAGGCTGTTCATTTCTCACTTAGATTCTTATGAGAAAGAGATATCTTGTGATACTATTTCTAGGTGGATTGTTCAGACCATTAAACTTGCATATGCTGCTAACAATTTGGAACTGACATCAGTCAATGCACACGAGGTTAGGGCTCTAGCTTCCTCTTGGGCTTGGTCTAATAGGGTTCCTTTAGATGATGTCGTCAAAGCTGGGTTTTGGTCCTCTGAGAATTCTTTTATTAGATTCTATCTGAGAGAAACTTCTGCAATGGCAAGTAGCCTGGCAAGTTTAGGCCCTGTGGTTGCAGCACAATCAGTAGTTGTGCCTGTATCCTAGAGATGTTTGTTTACAGTTTCCTTATGTACATGTAGGATCATGTAAATTTGTATATACATGGTGAAACTTGGTATTTTAAGAACGAAAAAAAAAAAAAAAAAAAAAAAAAAAAAATGAAGAAAAAGAGAATTTTTTCGCGGTGTGAGACTTTGTAACCCAGCTCCATGGTCAATGTCTTAACGGCGGAAATAGCTTTTTCTTCGACTTGGTAAGTCTACTCTTACTTAGTCCCACCATCCATTAATGTTGCAATCAGCACTATTCAGATGTATCGTAGGTTTAACGAAACAAATCTAGAAAATTTTAATTAATTTTCATATTTGTGAGTTATACCTACGATACATCTGAATCATACTCCCTCCACCTCCCCTCAGTTACCGTTGTTCTGCTTCGGTAAAATTGATTGTAGCACCTGTTGTTGGCTTACGCTTCCGAACGGTGCGGGAGTCTAAAGACCGGACTTCTTCCGGTACTTTTTTCTTTTTTTGTCTGCGGTTGTCGGGTGAACCGACTGATAGCACTATTCAGATGTATCGTAGGTATAACTCACAAATATGAAAATTAATTAAAATTTTCTAGATTTGGACTGTGCTCGTGCACTTTGGCATTGGCAAACAGTATATCTAATCAGACGCCACATAACTGTCTGATCAAGGTTACAGCGCTTGCTTAACCCTTTTTGTACCAAATAGAATCGTCCTCCTTATATATAGCATGAGTCCATTTAAACATTTAGGGGTGTCAGGTTGTGTTTTCTCAGAAATCTACTTGCAAATTGGCTGAAAGTTTTGCAAACGGTGTAGGCCCTGATCAGACGCCGCATTCTGCGGCGTCTGATCTGGGTCTGCCCTGTTTGCCAACTACCCGTTTTGGGGTTTCCGGTACTAAATGGATTAAAATACTGGAATTTAAGGGTTAAACGAACAGTTCGATTCTCAGTTCAGGACTATTTTCCCAACCTACACCCAGAGACAATCGACCCACCAGTATTCTTGGTGCTTTAATTCGTGGTGTTATCAGAGTAGCAACAGCCCGCGTTGCCAATAACACAATCGTAGTGTTGCACGGGTTAAACATTCCAGCACAGTTTGTTTCTCTATTGACTGGCATTCTCACAGACGCTTTCCAGTATTTTGACAAAGGCATTTTGTGTGTTTGTTTGATTTAAGGTTTAACGTCCCCCGATGACAATGGCATACCTGTTATGATTCGCTTTGGTGGGGAAGCTTTTGAACCTAAGAAGGTAGTAAGCTAAATCCAATGTGTAGACAGAGCCTTCTTGATGATGACATGACAAAGAAAGCTCTAACGAAAGAGAAGATGCAAAAACGTGTGGATCAAGTACAAACCCTGCAGGCACAGAACGTTGACTCAACGTTGAACCAACGTTGAAACAACGTTTTCAACGTTGTTTCAACGTTGATTCAACGTTGAGTGCCTGCTGGAAAGGCTCACATGGTGGTAAGGAGAAGCGATACAATGCCGCCTTCAAAGCCTCCCTCAGGGACTTCAAAATACCAACATAGTCATGGAAAAAAATTGCTCATGACCAAACAAAATTGCGAGGCGTCGTCAGAAGGGCTGCTAGTAAATATGAAGCAAAAAGAACCCAGCCGTGCAAAAACATCCCCATCTCAAAGCCAGAGCTAAGGCATCACCAATAGAGCTTTCCTGTGCGTTCCTCTCTTGCTCTTTAGGAGCGAAGATTGGTCTCATCAGCCGTCTTAGAACTCGTATACCTCGGTGAGGCGATTCTAACAAATATCTACAACATTTGTTTCTTGGAGTATTGGATTACAAGAATCTTTAATGACAATTGATTCGATTTGGGAAGCCCACGCCGCCTGGAACCTAGGCTAAGACTTGAGCTAATACTTCATTCCATTGGAACTGTCTTTATAACGAGCTTTGCCGTTATAACGAATGTCTGTATAAAAAGGGTTGACTGTAGTCTATATGCATATCACTTGAACTGTGGCTTGGCATTCATTTCGTTTCCACTTGCGTCAATCGTTCATTTCCTGTTACAAAAAAACTCAGATATACAGTTACAACACAGCAAGCCCACCGATGGAACGCAAGGAAGGAGCAATGATATAACACCTAAATATCAAAGTACTGAGAGTACCGGTTTATCGATTATCTGAGTGAAGCCAGGAAAATAGTCCAGGGCCAGTTGTTCAAAACTGATGACGTCATTAGTTAACATACTGTTAAAACATTGATTATTTAATATGGCAAATTTGCTAAGATTTTTGCTGAAAAAAGAAGTGAACAGCTTTTGTATCTAACAAGCTCGTTAAGCTAACAAGGCTTTGAACAGCTGGACGCAGGACTGGGTCTTTAACTGGTTGGTTTAACCCTTAAATTCCAGTTTTTAAGCAAAACCTGTAGACCTTGATCAGACGCTGCGTCCTATGGCGTCTGATCTGGGTCTACACTCATGATTCCCGTCCAGATTCTATCGGTTACCCTTATACGCATCGATAAGGACAGCGCGTCTATTTTCTATAAATAGCTGTTACCCGGTTTTCCGAAAAGTCAGTGATAGTCACGTGGACTTCAGCATTAAAACGCTTACTATGCTTTATAACGTTGGGTCCTTTAATACTAAGGCTGATACGATTAATCGTATAATCGATTAATCGATCGATAAATTCCACAAAAATGATTATCATATCTGATTTGCTTTTAATCGATTACTTGATAGGTGCAATTTACTACCAAAAGTTATGCCTAAAATAGCTGGATGAGTGGCAAACAGTGCAGACCCTTATGAGACGCCGCAGAATGCGGCGTCTCATCTGGGTATACAGTTTGCTCAGGTCTGCCTGTTCAAATATACATATGGTAAAGTGCAACATATGGTAAGAGTCATGCTCAGACAGAAAGCCAGACAGATATAATTATGATAAAAGCCTCAGCGATTACTTATCGATTATTGATCGCAATATGACTGATAATCGATTATCTTTCCAGCTCCGATTAGCCAGCCCTATTTAATACTATTTTTCTGCAAATTGTTACAAGCAATGGGACTGGGCTACAAGTTCTCTCAACCTTAGTTACACCCCACCCCCTATAACTACGCATCACGTGAACCGGAGTCCGTGACATGAACAACCCCTAAACCCCACTTTATATAGAGAAAACTGAGGTTTACAGTGGTGTACATTATTTTGCTTATTTCTGCTCCTAGACATAGGTTGTGGGTACTCGTTAGAACTGCCTCAGTGAGGCGGTTCTAACGAGCACCCACAACCTATGTTTGAAGTACAAATATGAAAAATATAATAGATTTTCATCGGAAAAGAAGCCATTTTGGAGATATGAATGCACTATGTCGCTTGTTTATATAAATTTGATTTGTTTGATTTGAGGTTTAACGTCCCCGTCAACACTGTAAAGGTCATTTTGGAGACGTTGCTTCCAATTTTGTGGGACTTTTACCCGACATTGAGATGAAATGACGTCTCAAGCCCTGTCGCCCAATGAAACCAATAGGGTTTATAAGGTTGGACGGACCAACTAGCACCGCTTTGCCTGAGCAGGCTTAGATCCTCTAAGCGGTTTACCAGTACTCGTGTGCGGGTCGGTTTCAGCTCTACGTGGAAGCATTATACAGCCCATCTATCTCTTCAAGCCCCGATGGACTATGTCGCACGATGGCAATTGTTAACGACTAGAAGTCAACAGACTCCAACGTTTGAAGTTTTCCCAATCAGTGTTAACAAAAAGAAATAGGAGACAGAAAATGCGTGAGCGGAAAGAATTAAGAAGAAAATTAGAGCCGGGGCACACCATTTCCTACAATTTACATGTGCGCCCAGCGAAGACTCAGATCAGTTTGCGCATCCATATAGTCTCACAAGAGACTTCTCTTGCTGCATGAAGGGGCATTGGACCATTAGCTATCTTCAAAGCGCGCAGCGAAGACTCTGATCAGACTGCGCGGATGCGCAGGCTGATCCGAGTCTTCACTGGGTGCACATTTAAATTGTATGAAATCCTGCGCAAATGAAAATAGCTGCTGAATAAACGAACGACTCCTTGGACAAATATAAAGAAAACAAGGGGGCCATGATGCCACTGTATCGTTCACCTGAGCCATTTTGCACCCGTCTATATAGACTGTAAAATTCCGCTACTAATACCAGCTTAAATTAACACTGATTCTTCTTTTAAGGGGAATTGGAATACCTGGCAGATTTTTCCACCATTTTACAAAGGGAGACAACTTTTGGAATTTCTTATTCGCCTTTCTTCAAGCTCTGTTCCACGGGCAAAAGGGGTCACCCCTTTTCTATAAGAGTTGGTCCCTATTGACATGGGAGACAAAAATACTTTTGGAGAAGTGGCCTACTCTGAATGTATATCCATTCCCCTTTAGCATAAAATGTTTCAGTTTTTTTTTTCTTTTTACCGCGTTTTCTATACACGGTGTGTCCTCCTGTAAGAGACCCCAGTAGTATAGAAAGACATTTGAATACATTTTTCATCAACATCAGTCAACCGCAATGACCTTCATTTCATTATTGTTTGATTTGGGGTTTAACGTGCCCTTCAATACTGTATAGGTCATTTTGGAGACGTTGCTTCCAATTATTTGGGACTTTAACCAAACATTGAGATGAAATGAAATCTCAAGACCTGTCGCTCAATGAAACCAATAAGGTTTATACATGTAAGCATGGGCGGTCCGACTCGCATCGCTTTGCCTGGGCTGGCTTAGATCCTCTAAGTGGTTTACAGATGAAAAATTGTGAATTTTTTTCTTATTTCTGCTCTAAAATATAGATTGTGGGTACTCGTTAGAACCGCCTCGACTTTTTCTTATTTCTGCTCAAAATATAGATTATGGGAACTCGTGAGAACCGCCTCGTTTTAACGAGTACCCACACTCTACATTTAAGAGCAGAAATAAGAAAAATAAGGTTTACCCCTGTAAACCCAAGTTTTACTATATAAAAGTGAGGTTCAAATTATATAGGCATGTTTTCGTGATGTTTCAAATCACAAACTGCATAACAGTGTAGATCCAGATCAGATGGCTTCAGATCCATCTGATCTGGGTCTACACGGAATCGTCGTGATCAGCAAAATACGGATTAAATAATTGGCGGTATTGATTTACTGTATTCGTCTTATAAATAACGCTGTCCTCGGGGCTTTATGTAGAGACATGGAACCAATTTTAAATACCATTAACGCTACTGGTAAATTAAATTGAGCCGGGTCACAGCATTTCCTACAACTTACATGTGCGCCCAGTGAAGAATCAGATCACCCTGCGCATCCATATTGTCTAGCCAGAGACTTCTCTTGCTGCTTGAAGGAGCATTGGGCCCTTAACTATCCTTAGAGCGCACAACGAAGACTCTGATCAGACTGCGCGGATGCGCAGGCTGATCTGAGTCTTCGTTGGGCGCACCTGCCTTATTCTAGGTTTTGTCGTGCGCTGTCTCAATTAAATTTTCGAGAGGGTTTGTTCCACTTAACTAACAAAATTAATATACACTGTAACTTTATGTCTTTTTGTTATCTACACAAAACAATTTGAAACATTTTTTCTTTTAATTTATGCTCGCAAAATAGATCTTAAACATATGCTCGTTTTGGGAATAGTGACACCAATCTGGACCCTGATCAGACGCCATATGTTTGAATTCCTTGTATTTTTGTAACGTCTTCCACAACAAAACGGTCCCCGCCTATCAGGGCTGGAAGAAATAGGTGGGGTGCATGATGTTTCCACGCAGAGCTGAAATCCGACCGCACGCAAGTACTCGTAACCCACTTAGAGGATCTAAGCCTGCCCAGGTAAAGCGTTGCGAGTCGGGCCGTCCATGCTTATAAACCGTATTGGTTTCATTGGGCGACAGGGCTTGAAATGTCATTTCATCCTAATGTCGGGTAAACGTCCCCCATAAACGTTAAACCTCAAATATCAAACAAACAAACAAACAAACACAATCAAATAAGCTCGAAAACACTATAAATGAAATAAAACCTGTAAGATGAGGCGACTCTAACAAATATCCACATTTTTGTTAGTTTTTTAGGAAACAAAGGGTCCTTTATTACCAAATAGATTTCTTTAGTAGCAATTTCCTTTAAACAGCCATTACGATGCCACATCCCTGTGAAATAGGGGCTTCTTACATATCTCCAAAGCGGTTCTGATGAAATTTTGTGACATGTTTCTAATTTTTATCTCAAACATAGGCTCTGGATGCTCGTTAGAACCGCCTCATTGAGGCGGTTCTAATAAGTACCCAAAACCTATGTCTTGGAACAAAAATAAGAAAAATTATATATACCCCTGTAAACCCCAGTTTTATCTGTGTAATTTTGGGTTTATGGGGTTGTTTAATTCACGGACTTGTTAACGGAGGAACAAATACTGTGAGTATAAAGAGGGTTTCCTGTACATGCAATATATAGAACCAGCTTCACATTTGCATAAGATCTGCAAATGCTTAGATTTGCTTGGGTATTCTCGCTGTCCGTGAAGAGTCTTTGACCGCACAAATAGGTCTAAAAGGGGAACGTCTTGTCCATACATACAGATTTACCCGAAACGTATATGCCAGCGCATACGAATAACACCTCCACGCCTATTAAATGAAATGTTTGTGATTATACAATGCTCGGGGAAACATTCTTCGTTTATAGTAATCTACTCTTGGAGAGCATTTCCTGACGAAGTATAGTTATGATGACCCCCCCCCCCCCCCCCCCACTCCACACACACACACATACCTATACTAACCTTTAAAACACTGTAGCCCGCCCAATAACTAGTCGTATTGCCAGTTGACCTACGCTGTTTGCAATTCTGTTTTAGTGAACATCACAAATGATACACGTTATTTAATTGGCTTGAAACGCATCACGTGCAAGTCGCTAAACTGCGATAGATGCACCCCTGGCACTTAATCCCCCATGTATTAGACTTCCCGCTTTGCCGTGGCCCTGGGGGCTCAATTCTGACCTGGCACATTGCTGCTGTGGTCTTTGTGCCAATGGGAAGAGCTAAAGGAAGTACCACCCGTTTGCCGCGGGTGGCATCCCGTAAGCCGGATGATTTATTTGTTTGGTTTGAGGTTTAACATCCCCGTCAACACTGTATAGGTCATTTTGAAGACGTTGCTTCCAATTTTGTGGTACTTTTACCCGACGTTGAGATGAAATGACATCTGTCGCCCAATGAAACCAATAGGGTTTATAAGCATGGACGGTCCAACTCGCACCGCTTTACCTGGGCAGGCTTTGATCCTCTAAGCGGTTTACCAGTACTCGTGTGCTGTCGGATTTCAGCTCTGCGTGGAAGCATCATGCAGCCTAACTATTTCTTCAAGCCCCGATGGGCGGGGGCCGGTAAGCCAGAAGAATGGGTCCTGGAGGTTGAGGGGGGGTTAACTGGAGTTCAGTGCTTCAGGTACCCAACACACCTCTTTGGCCTGGATTTCGGTTAGACGGGTGGTCGTTCGGTCCGGCACGGTCAATCGGCTGGTCGCGCCAAGCCCTAGGAATAACCTTTATTCTTTCTCTTCCTTGTCTTTTGTATCAACCTGAATACACACTGTTTGCTTATAAAGTCTTTTCACAACCTTTCCATTTCTAGAAGACGCCGGCTAAATGGGCCAGTCGTGCAGCTTCTTGCTGGTACGGGTATATCTTCTGTGTATCTTTTACACTTGAGGTAGGAAATCCACTCACTAAAAGTGTTCCCCAGTTGGGCTCCACGGTGGGCGCAGAGCACGGTGGACGAATCATAAAATCTTCCATTATAGGAAAAGATAATAAGAGAAAGACACCTAACCAAGACACATCAGATGCTGACATATCGGACAACGACGACATAAAAAAAACATACAACACTACAACTCAATATTTTCCCTCGCTTCATTCTAACAGAATGTACACAAGAAAATCAATCTTATCAGGTCCTTTTCACATTTTGTTATCCGGAAAGTTATTTCCGGCATTGCTGGTGAGCCAAAATATATAAAAAAAAAACTAGAGCTGTCAGTGAAACTGACTAGGGCCCCGGCAGCGCTATCAGAAATTTGTGGACGGACAGACAGACAGACGGACGGACAGAGTGATTACTATAGGGCACCCACACTTTCAGTGCGGGGCCCTAATTATATAGATCTAAACAGCTCCTCGTTGAGACAAACAAAAATGCTATGCCGAGAATCTCCTGAGAACGACTTCTTTCCACAATTTTTCAGTGAGAGTATTTCCTCATACCTCAATGAATTCCTCAAAGGGGGTAATTTTTCCCCAGATTTGTAGAACTCCAGCGAGGAGGAGATTCTCGAAAGCACCCGATCTCCGTTACAGCTGTTAAACGTTTTAAAACCACTAAAAGACACCAACACTTTTGTTTTCGCTTTTATTACACCGGTATTGCTCAAAACCATCAAAGTAGCATATTTTTGAGTTGACGTGGAAATCTACATTCCAAATCTGTAACGCTGCAAGACGTATGGGCAGCACGGAAATAAATCTGAGCAAATTGTGGCCAGCCAGCAAATCACGCGGAACAAAATTATAAAAACGAACCCACTGTGTGGAAAAGCACAGCACCAGCTCTAAAGAAAGTCACGCTTGGCATAAAGAAAAAGAAATATTAACAGTAAAATTCACAAGAAACATCTCATTCCCAGAAGCCCGGAAAATATTTGAATCCCCTACCTCTATTCCCGAAGTAAGCTATGCCAACATCGCACAGTCATCTGTTAAAATGTACCGGTTGAAGATGCTGTCACTCAAACTGATCCAATTCCTGGTCTCTAACCTTTAAAAAAAATTAAAACCTAAAAACAAAACTGAAGATCAAGCGAACAATGCCAAAATCCAAACACCTCCACCACAGCCAATACAAGACAAAAAAAAAAAAAAAATAAAAAAAAAAATAAAACAGAAAACATATCGAAAAACGCTACTTTGGAAATGATGAAAAATGATTTCGAAGACAACAACAAAACCAACAAACACCTCAAAAAATTATACCGGACAGACAACGCAACTGCTCAAGAGCCAACTTGAAAAATCAGAACAGATTTTGGTCTTTGAGTGACAGTGATATGGGGTTCACTGAAACTCCAACACCACGAGGTGGAATACCAGACCGAGATCACCAACACCACGAAGTGGTACTAACAGAGAACTATCACCGATTACACCTCCAAAATAGCTTCAAGTCTTATAAAAAATCTCTCCATAAAATGGATTTATAACACAAAATAATACAATGGAATTGTCGAGGTCTTAAATTATAATGGACTCTTATTACTTCTTTCTTTTTTAAACCCATCATTTTTGTTTTTGTTTTTGTTTGTTTGCAAGAAACGGTTTTAAAAAGTGATGACAACATCGATATCAGGGGTTTCAATACATATATCTATTTTGATGGCAACAGACCATCTGGTGGCAGTTCAATTTTGTAAAAATCTTGTATATTACAAAGAACGATCAAACTAAAGCACAGCTGCAAGCTGTAGCAGTATCGGTTTCTTTGGTTAAAGAAATTACAATTTGCTCCCTATGTACACCACCTTCATTTTCATTAGAGCCTGAACATCTTGTATCATCACTGGGTCAACTTCCTTTTTTGTGTTTTGGTGACTTCAATGATCACAACATTCTATGGGGTTGCAAAGATAACAACAACAGAGGAGCACTTACTGAAGATTTTGTTGCAAAGAACAATCTTTGCCTGATGAATGCTGAATCTTACACTTACCTCCATCCTGCAACAGGTCATTTGTCTTGTCTAGGTCTTTCTTTGTGTCACCCATCTTCGGCTATCATTGGTTTGTCTGTGATGGTCTGTGTAGAAGTGATCACTTCCCTATAATTATTGAGGGCGTAAACTAACCAGATGTTGCCTTCGGTATTGGTTAGACCCTTAAATTTGTCTTCTGTAACTTGAGTTAATCTCAAAGGAGCAGGCAATACCAAGGTTTTGGGAGTAGTCTTCGTATAAGACTATCTCCTCTCAAATCACCCATCCTTCGAAAATATACTAATCCGTGGAAAAGAAGTGGAATGTATCCTAGTATTTCTAAGTGCAATGCCAAGAGGTGCAGATGTTGTTCGCATTTAAGCACTGCGTCTACCGTTACTTCATCTGTAAACGGTAGACGCTTCTCTGTAGTTAACATGTCTGATTTGACATGACAGTCTACAGATTTAATTTATCTAATTACTTGACGTGCTGCAAACTGTAATATGCAGTACGTCGGTCAAACTAACCGCATGCTTAAAACTAGATTGAACGAGCATTATCGTAGAATGAGTAAGCCTAAGAAAACTGACACTTTCTTGTACCGTCACTTTCGACGTACAGGTCATTCTGTAAATAACATTATTATACAACCAGTGGAAAAACTTTATTACGATGCAAATTCTACATCTAGATTCAAAATAATCAAAAGACATGAAGCTGAACTGAAATGGATTAAATTTTTACAGAACCCTTTTCCACTGGGATTTAATGACAACATTTATCATGAGGGTAATATTTCCAGAATGCCGGACTTTGATATTTTCTCACTCCTGGAATGTCGAAAACGCAGAACTAGATCTCACGGCACCAGGAAAAATGTTAACTTTAAACGTAAATCACGTGCGTTTAAACGAAACAATACTAGACTGAAGTGACTGTCAATTATATTATTAAATCATGGACGCCACTCTATGCTTTCATTTTTAAGTTCATTACCCGTTTCTGTTTTACGTCTTCTGGACACCGAGGCGAATAAATTCTACGATAGTTCTCATCAGTTATATGATGCGGCTCTCTTAATTAGAGGCTATACTCAGCATACTCTCCGTCCTTACATTGATTCTGAAATTAATCATAAACGTCATTTCTTCAAAATATCCTTCATTAATAAGGGTATGGATTTTATAGATTTGCCCAGTATCTTCCGTGAGAGATCGGTGCTTTCTTCCATTCCTGCTTATTTTCAAAATACTGAAACACCTATAATTTGCTATAAATATAACAAACCTGTTAGATCTATCATTTTTAATTTCAATAAACTTGTTTCAGATCTTGATATTGATACTAATACTCCTGATTCATGTGATTGTAAAAACTCAAAGTATTGCTATCCTGCTGCTGGTCATGTAATTACTGGCAATTTGAAAATTATGCCTGATTCTAGGATAAGGAATATAATTTCTAAAGGACCGAAATATCGGTTTCCTTCTAAAATTGATTTCAGTAAATGTAGAGATGAAATCGCTGCTTCCTTGAATGAATTCGGTAATCGATGGTGTAAGCGAGAGTATGTTGAGTATAAAGCCCTAAAGGACTGGAAACTTATATTTTAAGACTAGTGAATAAACGCATTTCTTTCTATTCTCAAAATACTAACTTATTACCTCCTAAGCCCAAGCCGTCTTTACGTCATCTTAAACTAGGTATTCAAGAATTTCATAAGAAGTTTGTTTTGGCCCCTGCAGACAAGGCCGCTAACAACGTCGTCGTTGTGTGACGGCTCCACTATGTTAACACGCTTAGGCAGGAGCTTGGTGGTACTAAGGCCTATGTACTTCAACCTTTGGCTGAAGAGAGAGCTATAGTAGATAAACATGTTTGTCTTTCAGCCACCAAGTTTGCTGTGTGTGTTAACGAAGGCCAAGACAAGCTTCCTACGCTATACTGGTTACCAAAACTTCATAAAAAACCTTACAAAGCACGGTTTATTGCAAATTCTAGTTCTTGCACTACCACTGAACTTTCTAAATTATTAACTTCCTGTCTTACTGCTATTAAAACGCATGTAATTAAATATTGTGATAAAGTCTTTGAAAGATCAGGAAGAAATCTGTTTTGGTCTGAAAAAAATTCGAATGAGGTTTTAAATAAATTGAAATCTAGACAGTTTCGTGCTTCTAGTCTATCTACCTACGATTTTTCCACTCTTTACACTTCACTTCCTCATAATCTTATAAAAGAAAAGCTTAATGATTTAATTGAATGGGCTTTTCACAGAGAAGATTCTCTCTATCTTGCATGTAATGTCAGAAATGCATTTTTCACTTCTAAAGAGCATAAGAATTATACACTTTGGTCATGTCAGAAAGTGTGTGATGCCCTCACCTTTCTACTTGACAATATTTATATTAGATTCTGTACTAAGTTATTTAGACAAATTGTGGGTATTCCGATGGGTACTAATTGCGCACCTCTTGTGGCGGATCTGTTCTTGTATTGTTATGAAAGAGACTTCATTTTGTCGCTTTCCATTGATAATCTGAAAATATTGAAGCTTTTAGCTCTACTTCTAGATATTTAGATGATTTATTAAATATTGATAATACCTATTTTGATGGTTTGATCAGTCAGATTTACCCCCTAGAACTTCAGTTAAATAAAGCAAATTCTTCTGATACCGAGGCCCCGTTTTTGGATTTACATCTATCTATTGCAGATGGATTTGTTTCGTGCAAAATTTATGATAAACGCGATGACTTTGATTTTGAGATTGTAAATTTTCCTTTTTTTGATGGTGATGTTCCTCGTGCGCCATCCTATGGCATTTATATTTCGCAATTAATTCGATTTGCTAGAGTGTGTAGTCATGTAACTGACTTCAACACTCGAAATAAATTATTAACGGCTAAACTCCTTAATCAGGGTTATCGGTACCATAAACTACGTGATAATGGCTGAAGGAAACGGTGGTTAGGAGTTGTCTAAAAACTTTGGAAGTTATTGTGTTTCTACGTGTTATTTCTCTTTAAAAATGGCGATAGGAGAAACTTTTATGAACACTTTCTAAAACTTAATGAAAATCTCAGGATAACGACACTGAAAATTGGAGTATTAGAGGTTCAAACTTTGCAATGTGAGTTGACATTGTTTTATGTATAACCGGTTTATCGACATTGTGCCATTGTTTACCTGATCTCACCTGTGTTTACCTGTTTACCTGACATTGTTTACTGATATCACCTGTGTACAGCAAAGGTCAATCATGTCCGAATCGGAGTTTGGGAAAGTTTTGGGCGAGGTTGAACCTGGATCTGGATCTCTGCAGTCCGAGGCTGGTGAGGGTGGTACGAAACGGAAGGGTTCCCCACTAACTAAAACCGAAGTGAAAAAACTGCTTGAGTATGATATTGGCGGGGACACATCCGTGCTAACAGAGCGTAAATCTGATCGCAGACTAAGAAGGCAAAACTCCTTGTCTGATCTTCCCAAAATGTCATCTGTAAAGGAGAAAAAGGGTAGTGGTATGGCCTTTTCGGACATGGTTAAATTGACTTTCAATGATGCCTCGTTTACGCAATCAATAACTCCAGTTCTTTATGACATGATGAGCCCTCTGATCCTAAAAACAATAGAAGCTTCAGTGACAGCGACAGTTGAAGCAGCTGTCAAATCGGTGCAGGATAAAGTTGTCGATCAAGTAGTGGAATCGAATAGAAAATTGCAGGAGTCTGTGGCTGAGCAGTCAAGAATTGTCCAAGAGCAACGCAAGGTGATCGAAACCCAAGAGCAGGTTATAGTGGATCAGAAAAGGGTTATCGGAGAGCAGTCTAAGTTACTAGAAGACAAATGTGTGTCTATTGAGCAGCTTGAAATGCAAGTAGACTGCCTCACGCTAGAGTTCGATTCAGTAAAATCAGAGCTAAATGATCTAGCACAATACATACGCAGGACCTCCATTCGATTGAACAACTTTAAAACTCCCCTCCCCATTAAAGATGAGGAGGAGTTGACCAGATTGGTGATGCATTACCTTAATACGCATGTGCTTCGGGATGTTAGACCGCTCCAGTTGCGAGACATTGATCGTTGTCACTATGTAGGCAGGGCAATAAATGGCAAACCTAGACAAATAATTGTCAAGTTCATTCATTACCATGACAAGCAACGGGTGTTTTCAGCTAAATCAAACTTGAAGAACAATCCAGATAAAACGTTCATGACAGAGGACTTAACAGCTAGCAATCATTCATTGGTTAAACAACTGCTTATCCTTAAAAAGGACAGTAAAATTGACAGTTTTTGGACCAATAACGGTCGTATTCTTGTCAAAAAAGACCATAATAGCGAACCAGTTCGTGTATCAGCTCAGGACAGCCTGCCGGTCAAGCTGAGTATCGAAGATGAGCCTAGGCCGGAAGGAGCAGACGCACACACCCATATTTCTGAAACACCAGACCCTATGGTCTACTAGAACTCATACTGTCAAAAGTGTTTTCTTTTATTCACAGGAGCTCGTAAATGGGGCGGTACGGTCAGAAACGGGCTGAAGAAATAGCGCCAATTTGGTATTGCCATTAGATATCCTCTAGATTCGCGCTATTTCAAACTTTCTTACCTCTTTTGGCCGTGCTGACCTATTCGCTTGCTTCTATAGCGAAGTGCATCTTGATCAGATTTCTATGCGATTCCTACTACTTTTTGTTTCACGAACACGTGTTATTGTTTATTTACTACCGAACTGTCAAACTATTTCGGACCACTATGACAATCTAGATGATAGTAGACGCTTGACATTCATTCATGAGCGATACACCATGCGTTTACTAGATTAAGATAAGCACACCGTTAGTGAAATTAATTGAATTGGTGGTTTTATTGAAATTTCATCATTTAGTTGACCTGTAGCCAATAACACCTTCATTTCACAAATGGTACTTGACAACTACATCTATATTTATCCATATATTATGTTGCCAGTTCGAGAACCCACGATGTAATGTTTCGATGTAAATTACCCAGCAGGCGCATGACGTAATTGTGACGACATCGGTCAAATGTCATGACGTTTATGCAACGTCACATCAACGTCGGTGCAACGTCGCCACGTTGCACTAACGTTGATCTGACGTTGTCCCAGCGACGCGCGCCTGCTGGGTATACATTGTTGTTGCCAGTTCGAGAACCCATGACAGGTTTGTTTCGATGTAAATTACCCAGCAGGCACATGACGTAATTGCGACGTCACATCGACGTTAGTTCAATCTCGCGACGTTTATGCAACGTCACATCAACGTCGGTGCAGCGTCGTGACGTTGCACTAGCGTTGATTTGACGTTGCCCCAGAGACGCGCGCCTGCTGGGTATACATTATTGTTGTCAGTTCGAGAACCCATGACAGGTTTGTTTCGATGTAAATTATCCAGCAGGCACATGACGTAATTGTGACGTCACATCGACGTCGGTTCAATTTCATGACGTTTATGCAACGTCACATCAACGTCGGTGCAGCGTCGCGACGTTGCACTGACGTTGATTTGACGTTGCCCTAGCGACGCGTGCCTGCTGGGTATTCATTATTTTTTGTACTTTGAGCAGGCAGTGAAGATCCCGACCGGACGCCGCGTTTCATGGCGTAGGATACGGGTCTGAACAGTTTGCCAGACGCCTGGCATATATGGTATTTAGCGGTTTAATGTTTTGCCCATGGACGAGGTGATTTGTTATATATGTGTGTGGGTCTGGCCCAGCCTTGGACTGTGAGTGCTCGTTTGGGCTACATCAGCTAGTCGTTTTTAGCGTATATTGTGTCTGCGTTTTGGAACGGATACTAAAGGAAATACGCATGTAGGCTGCAGTTTTTTTTGTTTTTTTTTATGTTGAGTTTGGATTTGAAAAGGTGTTTCACTGAATTGTGGAAAAATAGAGACGTTATGGTTGATGGACATACGTCTAGTGGGCAAAGCACTTTATTTTTTACTGCGTTGATATATTCTGTCACTCACTCATTCTTCTTTTTATCTTCTTTATTTTCAACCGTGTGTACAGCTCCTACAGCTTCAGCACTGGCATTTTATGAAGACATGTTGATGTTGTTGTTGTTGTTGTTGTTCTCCTTCTTCTTCTTATTCTTCTTCTTATTCTTCTTCTTCTTCTTCTTCTTCTTCTTCTTCTCTCATGTCCTAAACATGGACTGTGAGTGCATGTTAGGACAGACGGCATTGGTTGGGTGGGGTTTTCAGGTATGTTCTTTAGCGGTCTTGATGGTATTCTTGTATAACTTTTGTATGTCATTCCATTCTCCCTTGCACTTTCGCTTTCGTTATCCGAGGGAGAAGGGTTTATTGGCATGCAAATACCTCCCCCCATCTCTTTCTCTCTCTCTCTCTCTCTCTCTCTCTCTCTCTCTCTCTCTCTCTTTCATGAAAATTCACTACTTGAAATATTAATTTCTCCCCTCTCTTTCTTTGTACGCGGATTTTGATGCCGTATTGTGTCATATCTCACAGTGCTGGCAGCCATTGGCATGGTGCAAGCAGTGAGGACACTGATCAGGCTGATCTTTCACGTGCAGACTGACTGGGCCAGCACTGATTGCTCATACTTTGAATACCAGGGACTAAGCTCATATTTCTACATTATTATTGAAATTTCTACAAAAACGTGATAGAAAGTCCTAACCCATTTAACACCGGAAACCCCATAATGGGCAAACAGTGCAGACCCAGATTGGACGCCGCATTGCGCGGCGTCCGATCGGGACCTGCACTGTTTGCCAAAAAAAATATATTTATATATATATAATAATAATAAATCAGCCAAAGTTCCAAAAATCAGCTAAATTTCCAGGTAGTTTTTGGGGGCAAACACAACATAACACTCCTACATTTTGAAATGGACTCCTGCTATGTGCTAGGCTGAAGATTCCGTGTGGTACAATGGGGGTTAAACTGAAATCACCAATTATGAATGAAGTAATTTTCCTCAAACATCTAACACTTTTAATTTTACCATACAGATGAGTGTTCCATGGTTCTGGACGGACAGTGGAGATCCTGATCAGGCCGCTCCTTCGGAAGCTGTCTGACCGGATCTGCACTGTTCGCATAGAACTTGGTATCATCTGAAAAGACTAGATTATTTGTGTCACTTTATTTGTATTTTCAGTCAACTCTTATCTTGCTGTTCACGACAATCCCTATCTTTGAAAACAGTGTGGTTCCAGACCAGATGGCTTCTGAAGAAGCGACCTGATCGGGATCCACACTGTTTGACATTCAGTTTATGAATTTGAAAGTATAAATTACATTAAGAAATCTAATTAGTTCAGTGTCAGAAAAGGGTGTGGCTAAACTGAATATTCAACAGGATAAGGGTTAAACATGTTGCTCAGGTAAAGATTTGATAACTTGAACATGGATAATTCGTTTACCATGGATAATTCGTACTCACTCTTGGTCCCTATAGAATTGTTCTAATAACTTCAGATATTCGATTTGAGGTATATTTATGGAGATTTGTTTGATATGTGTTGTGAGTACTCATTAGAATCGCCTCATTCTGGCGATACTAATGAGTAGACTCAACATACATCTATAAAAATTTTAAGTAAACCATAAAGATCATGGACAGGCAGTTGGTCTATGTGTAACTCTCAATAGTCCGAACTACCACCACCTCGAACAACATTTAATTGTCCCGAAGGTGTTAGGGATACCAAAGTCCTACAGTATTCGGTAAGTTTATTACTAGGCAGGTCAATAGTAAAGTGGACCTTACAGACCTGGGTCAGGCAGCACTACAGAACATTTAACTTTGATCTTCATGGTCTGCTGGCTAGCTTGTCGTCTGGTTCACATGTTAACTTGTTACTAAGAATGTGCTACATCTGGTAGTCTACTACATGTTTTTAGCTCAGATACATTACGTTGTGTTCTTCTACCTACATGAGGTAATGTTGGCTCACTGAATACAACAATGAGGCAATGTTAGCTCAATGCATTCAACAATGAAAGTCTTGTAAGTTGTCCGTGATATATCAACCGATTAACAACATTACGAAAACACGTCTATGTAATTGTGACCCTCTTAAACCCCACTTTTACATATACACGTAAAAGTGGCCTTTACAGGGGTATACATTATTTTCCTTTTTTTTTCGCTTAAAAAGCATGGATTGTGGGTGCTTGTTGAAGCCGCCTCACTGAGACGGTTCTTGCGGTCACCCACGGTCTGTGTCAGGGGCAGGATTGGGAAAGGGGGTTACAGTTTAACCCACCATTAATCAGTTCAGTAACCATGTTGGACACTACTGTTTGACATGGACGTGTTTTCCTAATGGTAGCTAAGTTCACAACTTATCACCAATTTTTATCTGTTTCTTCCAAAGTTTACCTTCATACACATGTTTTTCTACAAATGCTCCATTAATACATGTATTCACCCATATTATATGTATCTCATTTTATTTTCACATATCACTGTCATGCTGTCTGGGTGTCAGATGCAGTTGTGGGACACACCACTGAGATCCAATGCCAAAATGTCTGATCATAATGGTTGATAATGGGTATTTCACTTGACCAGTGGAGGGTCTCGGTTGGTTTGTTTCACCACGGCATCACTAGCAGCAAGAAAATGTTTAAGGTCACTCTAAATATGCATTCAGTTTTTTTAATAATGGTGACACTTTACAAGCTATTATCATGTATTTGCCACCAAGCAAATGCTCTCATGGTCTTGAATTTTTGCAATATATATTGCTTTTTTGTCATTCTCCTTATACTACTTCAAGCTGGTGACATAGAAACTAATCCAGGACCTGAAAATGTGCACGATCTTTCAATTTTGCATTTAAATATTAGAAGCATTAGAAACAAATTAGACTTTATTCTTGATAATTTTTCTGATTTTAATATATTATGTTTTTCTGAGACTCATCTAGATGCCAACTTTCCAACAGAGATGCTTTTTCTTTCAAACAGTTTCAGTGTACCTTACAGAAAGGACAGAACAAATCATGGAGGGGGGGTGTTAGCATATATCAATGCAAGCTTACTTCACGTGAGAAAACCAGAACTTGAGATTTTTTGTGAAGAGTCTTTATGGATTGAAGTAAAGGTAAAAAATGAGGTATATTTAATTGGTCTATTTTATAGTCCCTCTACAGCTGATATACAGTTTTTTAACAATTTAAACTTAAATATTGAAAGGGCTCTCGAACACTCAAAAAATCTGATAATCGTTGGAGACCTCAACGAAGATCTACTGAATCCAAATTATCACAATCTAAAAGATGTTTTATTGATTAACTCGATGACTAATGTTATAACAGAACCAACAAGGCTACATGCCATTCTTGACCCAATCATTATTCCAGACGACATGCCATTCCTGGATTCTGGTTCTTTAACTATTCCAGCCAATATAAGTGACCACAAAGCGACATATATAACACTACCCTTTCAGTATGATACTGAAGGCGCTTTCAATAGACTAATATTTTTATATAAAAAGGCTAATTTTACACTTTTAAAACAAAAAATTTCAAATTTTGATTGGTCATGTCTAAGCGAAGGTACTCTAGATGAAGCCTGTTCTAAATTTAATGATACCTTTCTTGAATTTGTTAACTCTTGTGTTCCATCCAAAAATGTACTTATTAGACCTGATGACAAGCCGTGGTACGATTCTGAAATAAGACGTGTGTCTAGAAAACGAGATAGATTAAAATGGAAATTCAACAAATTAGGTAATGCTAACACTCTGTCAAGATATAAGTTCTTTCGTAATAAAGTTAACAATCTAAAGCGACACGCAAAAGAGCAATTCTACAACAATCTAGAATTTTCTATTTCTGATTTTCACTCTAATGATAAAAAACAATTTTGGAAAGTGGTACGCCACTTTGTTAAAAGCAATTCCAGTTCCGCTTCAATTCCACCTCTAAATTCATTCCCAGTTAATGGGCAAAACGACTTTTGTTTTTCATCAGAAGATAAAGCAGAATTATTAAACGAATATTTTACATCTATCTCCACAGTCAATGATGAAAACGTCGACTTGCCTGATTTTGAATATAAATGCCAAAGTCGGGTATCAAGCATTGAATGTACACCACAAGAGGTAGCATCTTTGATTGAAATTTTAAATCCAAACAAGGCTACAGGGCCAGATGGTATTAGTACCAAAATGCTAAAATCTGTAGCAAATGAAGTATCTGTGCCTCTGTGTACACTCTTTAATAGATCTTTCAGAGAAGGCAAGTTTGCAGAGATCTATAAATATTCAAATGTTATACCTTTACCCAAAAAGGGAGATAATTCTGATCCTTCGTCATTTCGACCTGTTTCTCTCTTAAGTAACGTTGGTAAACTACAAGAAAGAATAGCTTTTAAACACATTTATAACTTTTTACATGAAAATAATTTACTTTATAAATACCAATCTGGTTTTTTACCCAATCATTCAACAACCTTTCAACTTATAGACATCTATCATCACATCTGCCAGACTTTTGATAATAACCAATTCTCATGTATGGTTTTCTTAGACGTTTCTAAAGCTTTCGACAGAGTGTGGCATAAGGGACTAGTTTTTAAATTAAAACAAAATGGCATAGACGGTGAATTATTGGATTGGATTACTGACTATCTCATTGATAGGAAGCAAAAAGTCGTTATAAGAAACAGTTCTTCAACCTTAAGGAGAATAAATGCCGGCGTTCCTCAAGGGTCTGTTCTAGGCCCCCTTTTATTTTTAGTTTACATCAATGATATATCTGATTCTCTGCTTAGCCTTACTAGATTATTTGCAGACGATAGCTCCCTATTCTGCGCTGCAGCTACTCTAAATGACATTGAGGGTATCATTAACCATGATTTGCGAATGTTAGTAAATTGGGCATCTCAGTGGTTGATAAAATTAACCCATTTAAAACAGAAGCAATGATTTTCACTTTAAAACTTATTGAATCACTTCCTAATATAATATTTGATGGAACTCCCGTAAAATTTGTTACAGATCATAAACATTTAGGTCTAACCTTCAGTAGTAACGGTAAATGGCATTCCCATATTGAGAATATTAAAAACAGTGCATCAAAAGTTATTGGCATAATGAGGAAACTGAAATATACATTTAGCCGTGTTGCATTAAATCAAATTTATTTATCGTACTTGTTGCCTATTATCGAATATTCATGTGTTGTGTGGGATGGCTGTACTGTAGAGGAAATTAACTCGCTTCAAAAACTTCAGAATGAAGCTGCCCGCATAGTTACAGGCTTAACCAGATCAGTTTCTCTGGACAACCTGTACAGAGAATGTGGCTGGGTGTCACTTTCGGAACGTCGCAGACAGCAAAAACTTGTATTTATGTATAAATCAATAAACGGGCTAGTTCCTACATATATATCCGATCTAATTCCCCCTTTAGTGGGAGAAGCAAATGCATACAATCTCCGAAACCAAGCAGATGTTACCGCTCCTTTCTGCAGGACCGAAATCTCTCGCAAATCTTGTATTCCATCCTCAATTTTAGCATGGAATTCTCTTGACGTCGAATTACGTAATTCACCGTCTCTGGCAAGTTTTAAGTATCAATTGAAAAGGCATCAAAACAACTCGAAAGTCCCATTACACTATAGAACTGGTAACAGATATGTGTCTGCTTTACACGCAAGAATTAGAAATAATTGTAGTAATTTACGTCTTGACTTATATATTAATCACTTATCACCTAATTTCACTTGTAGTTGCTCTGACGAAGCCGAAGATGCTGATCATTATTTTTTTCACTGTTCACATTACACTAACGAAAGAGTAATTCTTTTCCAATCAACCAGAGCTTTTCATCCACTCAATATTAATATTCTTTTATTTGGAGATGATAGTCTGTCGATAGAAGATAACACTCTCATCTTTACAGCCGTACAAACATTTATTAAGGATACCAGAAGGTTCGCCAACTAGGCTGCTGCTCACTTAGTCCAGCATGACATCTCATTCCATTTTCACTTTATTATTTTATACACTGTTTTTCTTTATTTAATTATTCATTATACATCTTATACATTTTTTTTTCTCACCATTTTTTCTCTTTCTCATCATCTTTGGAAAATGTGATGTATGTTTATTTGCTATATCACTCCATAAGAAGTATTCAAAATGTCTATGTATTTGCCACTATCATGTGCATGTATATATTACTGTAATACTGTTTTGTAGGGGAGGGCCGTAACTAATGTTGGCAGAACTTGTGGCCCGACCCTGTTGCTTGATTTATGATGCAATAAAATATGTTTATACTATAAACTACGCAAAGCCTTTTCTAAATTTTATAGACGCCATTCTGATTTAATTTCAAAATTCAATATTGGACTTAAATCTCTTCTGCAACAAGGTCTATCGGAACCCGAATTTTATGGTGACTTAGTATATAAATTCAGAAAAATATATAACCGCAATGACTTCAGCACCCAATTTCGTAAAATCATTCTTCGATATAAAAAGATTGGGTACAACATGGATATTATACGACAGACTGCATGCATGGTAGTTAACCCAATCACGGTTGGCAACTTTGCTTCCCTCTTTAATTGCACGCCGATGGGTCAGGCCTCAGATTCTATGACGGCTCCAACGTAAAGGCTTATTGAAAATTAAAGAGATAATATTGGTTGGTGTCTGATGCTCTGTCTCTGGTCGGGCTCATCGGAGTCTAACTGTTGGTTTTCTTTTGCTCCAGCATTTCAGTGGTTTCTTGCTGTCGAGTACTCACCGTTGTCTCACCTCTGTGGTTCTTTGATTTCTGTGTTCACGGAGATGTTGCACTGATAAGTTAGGAGGCCTTCATGCGGACTGAACAAATTATTTGTCTAAATCGCGATGGAAGTAAGGGCGAGGATTGTGGCCACGTAAAATCGATTTAAGCCCCCCAGTGGAAATCTTCCACTGACCGTTCCAAGGCGGTTCTTCTGTGGCGATTTATTTTTGTTGTTGTTTGTTACTTACTGTGTGTATCACTTGTGTCTTTTAATTTTGGATGGCCATATGGCCATTTTGTGGGAAAGTAACTGTCCGTATGGCCTTCCTTTGTTTAGGTTTCCATTATGGTCTGGTCGCTTAATGTTTGTATTTCTTTCCCTTTGGTGTCTTTTATGGATGGAGTAAGTTAATTGTATCAATTCCTGATCTTTGTTTTACTTCTACTTTGTAATCATAAATGGAAAATGAATAAAGCCGATCTGAAATTATTCTATAATTCATATGAAGAAGAGTTATCACTTGACCACTTGAATGATTCTTCTGGCATTGTTTCTGATTTCACAGATTCGCGTATTAAAATATCGGAACAATGCATTCCAAAGACCTCCTCGCATCCCAAGAAAAGCAATCCTTGGTTTAATAATGACCGTAAATAAGCTACCAAGAAACGCAAACATGCTTTAAATAAGTTCTGCAAAAGTCCAATTATAGAAAGAATAAACAACGTAAAAGTTTTTAGAGCTAAAGCTCGGCGAACAATCCGAGTTTCAAAACGAACGTCTGTGAGGAATATATATTTCAAAATTGAACAATAAAACACCCATTAAAAAGGTTTGGGATATGGTACAAAAATATCAGGAGAAACAAAGTGTCCTAGATACACACATTTAAATACTGGTTTTGACACAAAAGCTTCAACAAAGAAAGGCATTTCAGATATTCTTGGTAGCACATTCTTGAGAAATTAATCATCGCGAAATTATTCTGAAAGTTTTAGAAATTTCAACAATAACCAAGAGAAAAGAAAACTAAATTTCAAGTCCCTCAATCATGAAGAATACAATAAAAACATTTATTCGAACTAGTTGATGCCATTGACAAATAACACGATACCGCAACCGGTCCTGATGAAATTCACTATCAAATGCTTAAACTTCTGCCCAAAAGTTATCTTTCAACACTTTTAGATATTTTTAATAATATTAGGGAAACGAGTGTCTGTCATGAGGGCTGGCGTTAAGCAACAGTTGAACCAATTCCCAAACCAGAGAAATATCACGCAGAAGCCCTACGAATTATCGACCGATAGCTTTGACAAGTTGTTTATGTAAAACAATGGAGAAAATGATAAACAAGGGATCAGTTTGGTACTTAGAGTCCGACAATCTCATATTAGAATATCAGTCAGGCTTTCGTTCGGAACGAAGTACCAACAATTTAATAAGACTAGACAAGTTCACACGTAATGCTTTACCAACAATTTAATAAGACTAGAAACGTTCACACGTAATGCTTTAATTAATAACGAACACGTGGTAGCTTTTTTTCGACTTGGAGAAAGCATATGATACCACATGGCGTTATAGAATATCGAAAGATCTCCATAACATTGGCGTAATAGGAAAATTTTCCAGTTTTATTCACAGCTTTATAGGGGAGCGCATGTTTCAGGTGAGACTGAGATCTACCCTGTCAGATCTCTATGATCAAGAGTAGGCTGTTCCAGAAGGGAGAATTCGTTCAACTACGTTATTTAACATAAAACTAAACGATATTGTAAAGTGTTTGGACAACAAAACAGATTCTTCCTTATATGGTGATGATGTCTCTGTATATGTTACCGTTCAAAAATTAGAAAACAATGAACGAAAGTTTCAACGAAATTTAAAGAGAATAGAAGTATTGGCTGAAAAAAAATGGTTTCAAATTCTCAAAGTCGAAAACGTAGTGTGTTCATTTCTGTAAGCTACGGAAGAAACACGAACACTCTTCCCTGTTTTTATTCGGATCACAAATTCCTGTTGTTGAAGAAGCCCTTTTTCTTGGGGTCATATTTGATCAAAAGTTATCTTTTATTCCTCAAGTTAATTATCTTAAAGCTAAATGCTTAAAAGCTTTAAATCTGTTGAAGGTATTAGCTCATACAAGTTAGAGAGCAGATCAGTATACCTTATTACATCTTTACCGGTCTTCTGTCGCGGTTTATTTTTGTTGTGGATTGTTTTTAATTGTTTGTGTCGCTTATATTATTTTATTTTCGATAACCGATTGGCCATTTTGTGGGGAAATAACTGTCCTTTGGCTTTCCGCTATTGATATTTCCATTAGGGTCTGTTGTATCAGGTTTGTGTTTCTTTCCCTTTGGTGTCTCTGATAGGGGCTGTGTGTTAATTGTACCGATTCCTGATCGTTGCCTTCACTTCTATTTTAATAAGCTATAAATTAGATTATGGGCCTGTTGTTTATGGTTCTGCCAGAAAGTCCTATTTAAAATCTCTAGATTCTAACCATGATCAAGTCTGCGTCTAGCTTTAGGAGCCTTTCGTGCTTCTCCCGTACTTAAAAAAAGAAGTGAAGGCAATGCTCAGGAATCGATACAATTAACCCAAAGCTCACATTTGAGACACAAAAGGGACAGATTTGTTTGATTTGAGGTTTAACGTCCCGTCAATACTGTATAGGTCATTTTGGATACGTTGCTTCCAATATTGCTGGACTTTTACCCGACTTTCAGAGAAACCAATAGGCTTTATTAGCATGGACGGGCCGACTCGCACCGCTTTGCCTGGGCATGCTTAGATCCGCTAAGCGGTTTACCAGTACTCGTGTGCGGGTCGGTTTTAGCTCTGCGTGGAAGCTTCACGCAGTCCATCTATTTCTTCAAGTCCCGATGGGCGGGGGCCGACCAAAGGCACAGAAACACAAAATGGTCAATAAGCTATCCAAAACAAAATAATACAAGCGATACACACACTCAAAGACAAACCATAACAAAAATAAATCGCGACAGAAGAACCGCCATGGAACTGTCAGTGAAAGGAATTACAATGGGGGTGGGGGTGGGGGTGGGGGTTAAATCCTTAATGTAGAAGCAGGTGAACCATCTTTAACTTCGCGCAGAGAAAAAAATCTTTCTCTTCAGCATTCTATCAGACTTACTGCTAATCCATCTCACCTGGCTTTCAAATTTCATTTCCACCTGAATTTGTAGATAAGAACCACACCATTCAAACCTTCCATCTTTGTGTATTAAGCTTCTGTTTGAAATCACTAGCCATCTTGTATAAAATACGTCATGAAGGTATATTGTGTGTACTTATTAGGAGGCGATTCCAATGAGTACCTACAACGTATATTTTAAATATTATATCAGAAAAACATTCCTTGAATATAAAAGCGTACGGAGATTTGGAGCCATTTGGTGAATTTAGGGACTCACTATCGAAGTTCGAATTAATCAGGATAAACGAGACATTCGTGTTCGAGTTATCGAACTTTTTTCGATATTTAGTAATACAGAACACGGTATTCTGAGACGGACAACGGCATTACTCTGAGTCTATTAGGAAATAGTGCAAGGAAATGTACTACAACTTCAGGAAAAGAGAATCGATGCATAAATAGCAATCCTTTTGCTCGATATATTAATATTTACTGAATATATATTTTACTCCATAAGAAGATTATTTGTCGTAATAAACTATTTTCAATGGCAATATTTCAATTTGTCTTGCAGAGTTCGACTATCAGTTGAGCCGGGGCACACCATTTCCTACAATTTACATATGCGCCCAGCGAAGACTCAGATCATTCGCGCATTCTGATCAGAGCCATCGTTGTGCGCACTAAGGATAGCAAAGGGCCCAATGCTCCTTTGTGCAGCAAGAGAAGTCTCTGGTCAGACTATATGGATGCGCAGGCTGATCTTATTCTTCGTTGAGCGCACATGTAAGTTGTAGGAATTGCTGTGCCCCGGCTAAATTAATGAGCCGCGACAAGTATGTATAATTTTTCGATAAAATCGTCTATTATGAACGCCAAAAGAAACGGCCACACGTTCAACGTCTGATTATTTCTGAACTCGGTTGAAACTAGTTTCAAATGTCCTTTTATGAACTACCCGGTCTGCTCAAGCGTAGCAGCACATCTATGGTAAACAGGATTTCCACGTGCAATGACCATGTGCAGCCAAAAAAAAAATCAAATATTTGGGCATGCAACAGACGCCTAATTTTGCACTCACATCAGATGCCAAGGCTGAATGTAAACCAGCGCCACCGAGCCCTTGGACAACAACACGCTGGAATTACCCTTCGTGCTGTCGTTTCCAGTTATGGAGTAAATCCTAGAATCATCAGCCGAATGGTATCTCGTTACAGCCAGACATACAGCATTAACGACCATCAGCGAAACGCCAGGCCGAGGCTGATGGCCGTCAACCAAGATAAGCATCCGAGGACAGGATAGGCATTGTCCGACTAGCACATCTTCGCCAACGATCACAAACTAGGATCGCGGCAAGGCTTGAGATGTCATTCCTCTTGATGTCGGATAAAAGTTCCACAAAATCGGAAGCAAAGACTCCAAAATGACCTTTACAGTGTTGACGGGGGCGTTAAACATCAAATCAAACAAACAAACAATCTTAGATCAATACGTTAATCGGATCCATGCAAAGACGCTGTGTCGCAGCTAATGGAGGTCATACTCGATACTAAGTACAGTAGAACTTAGATGGCTCGAACACCGATGGCTCGTTTACCATGGCTGAGTCGAACCCATTATTGAGCCCCTAGTGAAATCCTGTACATAAGAAATAGTGGGGATAATTTAAGTGATTTTCGCTTTTTTTACTTGCAACTGTATGCTGTGTGTACTCATTAGAATCGCCTCGTTGAGGCGATTCTAATGAGTACACACAACATACATTTTCATTATAGAACACTGAAAAGATGTCGATACGGATCTATTTATGCCTCCTGGCAGTAACCCTAAGTGGCTCGAACTACCCCTGTCTCGAACAGATTTTCGATGTCCCAAAGGTGTTCGAGCCACTGAAGTTCGACTTTATATCCAATTTGTATCTGTGAACTTTGGTTGTCCCACATGGGAGAACATTACGGAATAACAGAAGTGAATAAGCTCATTTTTCATTGATAGACGTCAAATTAAGGACGTTTTCTACCAAAGCAAATTACAGTCGAACTTCAATGGCTCGAACACCTTTGGGACCTCGAAAATCTGTTCGAGACAGGGGTAGTTCGAGCCACTCAGGTTACTGTCAGGAGGCATAACGAGATACTTTTAGACATCTTTTCGGTGTTCTATAATGAAAATGTATGCTGTGTGTACTCATTAGAATCGCCTCATCGAGGCGATTCTAATGAGTATACACAGGATACATTTGCAAGATAAAAGACTACAATCTCCTTATTTATCCCCCACTATGTCTTATGTAGAGGATTTCGCTAGGGGCTCAAGAATGGGTTCGACACATCCATGGTAAACGAGCCATCGGTGTTCGAGCCATCGAAGTTCTACTGTATTCTGTTTGGGAATAAATATGCAGTGATTACTTTGTTGTGGGCATTTCTTTTGGCGTTCGGTATATATAGCACATATCCAAACATCTGATAAGACTGTGAGGACGCACAGGCTGATCAGTGTCTTCGCTAAGCGCTCATGCCCAAAGAATCCTTATTTCTTGACGCGGCCTACATTAATATTTACTGAACACTGCTAAATTAAAACACAATTATATTTGTCACAGGATGGTTATTTGGTGTAATCAACAGCTTTAAGTGACAAAATTCTTTAAGTGTTTAAATGCCGGTCCCATTCGACTGTCGATAGATATTACCATCAGTGTTGTAACATAGGACTTTTTCATTGATTTCAGCTTTGTAAAAGACATAATTTCAAATGCGCCTTGACAAACGAAAATTTAACGCCGGACGTGTGCGCCCAGCAAATACTCGAATAATGCTGCGCACCCGCGCAATCTGATCATCAGTCATCGCTTTGCACTGACGGCATGGATAATGAATCTAAAGATCTTTGGAAACACAGAAACATTATAGACAGAAAATAAGAGTCTAAGTTTTATTGAATCTCAACATAAATGCAAGACCAAACATTGTCCGCCTGCGCGCACTTGAACAATATGGCATTTCAACAGAAAAAAAAAATCAATAAATAAAATCTCAGCCTTCAGCCTCAGAGCATGGTTAACAAGAAAAGAAAGTGACATGCCAAGTGACTCAATTGTGATTGCATTATACCATTTCGGAAAGAAACAGGCACTGATATCTCATTCTTTAATCAGTTAAGTTATAAACATATAAACTAGAATTACATGAACACTGAATTTGCAGTATCAAATCCCGGTTGTACATTTGTTTCTTCTTTTTTTGTTTGGATTCCATAAGATGAATACATGTATCTAAATTGACGTGGAAACCTGTGTTGAATTTAACGATGTATATTTCACAGCGTTGAATTCGACCATGATTGATCAGTGCGCAAAGCCTTAGCGAAATTATAAACCGACAAACAAAACGACTGGTCTTCTTTATACATAGCACCCTCCTTTCCAACATTAGTAACAACTCTTTATTATTATAATTGTTATAATCAATATCGTTTGCTATCATTATAATTATTGTTATTGTGAAATATAAACAATATTAGCTAGTGTTTATCCACTTTTATTTCCCCATGTTAATAATAATTATAATAATAATATCTGACGTAGAGGTAGAAGTACTGTGATAGAAGCAGTAGTTGAAGTAGTAGTAGTAGTAGTGGTGTAGTAGCAAGATATAATTATTATTACCATCGTTTTGATTATTATTATCATAATTATTATAGTAGTGCCGAGTAGAAGTAGTGGGAGTAGTAGTAAGAGTATAATTATTATTGCCAGTGTGTTTATTTTTAAGATTATTATTATCGTTATTATAAGTAGTTTCATCAGTAGTAGTGGTTTGTTTGTATTGAGATTTTATGTTTCCGACAACATTTTTTAGGTTATTTTGGAGATGTTGAGATGACAAAACATCTCAAGCCCTGACGCTCAAACAAAGCAAAGGGGTTTATATGGGAACCGTCCGACTCACATCACTTTGCCTGGGCAGGCGAAGACCTCTTACGCGGTTTACCAGTACTCATGTGGGTCAGTTTCAGCCCTGCGTGGAAACATCATGCAGCCCAATCTATTTCTTCAAGCCCCGGGGGTTTACGGGGGTATACACTATTTTTCCTATTCTGCTCCAATACATAGGTTGTGGGTACTCGTTAGAACCGCCTCAATGAGGCAGTTCCAATGAGTACGCACAACCTATGTTTGCAGTATAAAAAAAGATAAATATCACGGATTTTCATCAGAAAAAAAAACAACAGCCATTTTGGAAATGTGAAGAAATGCACTTTGTGGCACGGGTGAGTTAACGTAATGCTATGTCACTTTGTCGAGCCTATCACTCAGAGACATTCGACTCACCGCTGTTATCGGTGCTTTGATTTACCCGTCTAACGTTGCCAACGCACGATCATTTCCATGCGTAAATTGTTTATTGCGATAACACACCCGTACGGCATAGTACATTTTTCATATCGCAAAAAATGTTTACTTTTCTGATGAAAATATGTGATATTTTTGTTGTTTCTACTGCAAACATAGGTTCTGGGTGCTAGTTAGAACTGCCTCAATGTGGCGGTTCTAACGAGTACCCATAACCTATGTCTTGGAGTAAAGTTTTTTCTCACGCAGCAAGTACGTTACAAAAACAGGTAACTGCAAGTCTTAAAGTCAAACACGTTGGCGGGATTTCTTCAGACAATGGAGGAATGTTTAGAGAGTATGAAGGAAACAACAACATTTAGTCGACGTTCACTATGTTAGAATCGAAATAGATCACCACCATTGCGTGATCTGTTGAGTAATACAGTCGAACTTCCATGGCTCGAACCCCTTTGGGACCATGACAATTTGTTCGAGACAGCGGAAGTTCAAGCCATCGAGGGTTACGATTAGTGCCATACCAGACGGCATAATGGAAATAATTGTGGGACATCTTTTCGGAGTTCTATATTATAACTGTATGTTGTGTGTACTCATTATAATCGCCTCATCGCGGCGATTCTAATAAGTACACCAAACATACATTTGCAAGATAAAAGAAGAAAAAGTCCCTAAATTAATGTTATTTCGTATTTGGCGGAATTCCCTGCGGACTCAAGAACGGATTCGACTCATCATTGGTTAACGAGCCAACGGAGTTCGAACGATTGAAATTTTACTGTATATCGCAGTTTGCCGGCCAGTTGTAAGTAGATAAAACATCCGGGAATCGAAATAGATCGATTCTATTGCGTGATTTTTTGAGTAATATAAATGATCGCAGTTGTAAGTAGATAAATCACTCGCGAATCGAAATAGATCACCTCTACAGTGTGATTTGTTGAGTAATATATCACAGTTTGCCCGTCAAATGTTAGTAGCTAAATCAGATAAATCACTCGCGCTACGCGCTCGTGATTTGTTCTGCTTTACAACTGACCTCAAAACAGTGATATATATTACTTAACAAATCACTGCTAGAGCTGATCTATTTCTTAAGTGTCCCTGTCAAATTGTGGATAACGTCATGTGATAAAAATTATATTATTACACGTGTAATAAAACACAAGTACTGGCGCGTAACATCGGTATGCAGTCTGTGACAACCCCGTGTTTTCTACTGAAGTTAATATATGGGCCCAGTCAAGCGATTTTTTGGTACTTATCGCCTATGCGAGCAGCGAAGGTTCAGGCTAGCCTGCGCATCCGCGCAGTCTCGTCAGAACCTTCGCTGCTCGCTCATACAAGCAATGAATCAAGAGGAACCTTCAGACAGAAAGCCATATCCATGACCCCTCTGAATGGCTGGGCATGCGCAGTTAAAATTTGTCATGACGGAATGCTCGAAGACACAAATTCGCTTGGCGGGGCTCATATGACCACGCGTATGAGAATGTAATAACGCGATGTAATAAATTCAATAATCCACTAGTGGATTAGATATGCAAATTAGTTCGATACGCCCCGTAACGTTAAACGTACGACGTCTTTACCAATGTCGCGTTAACTTATGGCGAATATTGACATTTGTGTGGAAAAAAAGGTGAAAAATATGCGTTTTAAATATCCTGTGAATTACATAATCTTGCATTCGTCAAATTTATACAACTCGGTGAGGAAAAGGAATAAAATGCTCGGCACAGCCTCGCATTTTATTGCTTTTCCTGAACTCGTTTAATAAATTCAATGCTAGATGAGAACTCATGTAAGATCCTCTAAATATATCATATATATTAGAATTTCACACACGTAGCCATATCGTATGAAATTTATGAAACTCGCCAGAGGCTCGATTCATAGATTTCATATGAAATGACCACGAATATAAGACCCCAATTTTTGTTTTCCCGCACCCCAATGCTTTCAGTTTGCTCCCTGCTTCCATCCGCTTAAATATCATGGCTCGGTATTTAAAACTAACAAGAAAAAAATAATAACATGTAGTTACATGTTATACAGAGGCGATGCTAAACTCAAGGAAGATTTCATAGTTTCATATCTCCAGTTTCATATCTCCAGAACAAGCATTTTTCATATGCATAACGAAAACACGCCTATATAATTTTGACCCCATTGAACCCCACTTTTATATAGTAAAACTGGGGTAAACAGGGGTAAACCTTATTTTTCTTGTTTCTGGTCTAAAATATAGAATGTGGCTATTCGTTAGAACCGCCTCGGTGAGGCGGTTCTAACGAGTAGCCACATTCTATATTTTGAGCAGAAGTAAGAAAAATATCACAATTTTGCAACTGAAAATTTTCGTTTTTAAGGCGGTCAAGTTTAAACTGTATTAGTATAGGCGTGTTTTCGTTATGATAATCAGTGATCGTTTCGTTTTTTAAGTTCAAACATTGATTGTGGGTTCTAAGATGTACCCACACTCTATGTTCATCAGCAATAAAGAATCTACCGTAAAAAAGATGTATAGATATAATCAGATCCCTAATCCCACAATATCACTGGGGAAAGAAGTCGAAACATGAAGTGACGACAGTAAACAAAACGGACAACAGGTAAACCGAGTCAGCTTTAACAGGTGGTGACTTAGAATATCCAAACCTAACTAAAAAGGAGCAATGTACATAATGGGGGAAAGAATCAGAATCGCCAACACGACAAACATTAAACTGCTGGGTATTGGTAAATCGCTTAGAGGATCTGAGCTAGACTGTCTAGGGTGCGAGTCCAACCGTACAGTAAATAAACCCGTTTGGTTTGTTTAACCGGCAGGGCTTGAGATGTCATTTCATCCCAATATCGATGTAAGTCCAGTAACATTGGAATGAAAGTCTCCAAAATTACCTAAATAGTGTTGACGATGACGCAAAGCCTCAAGTCAAACACATGTATAGTGAAATAAAATTCAGGTTACTATGTTCTTCACTAGAATCAATGGCCCATAGGGGCTTGAAGAAATATATGGGCTGCATGATGCTTCCACGCAGAGCTGAATCCGGCCCGAACACTAGTACTGGTAAACCGCTTAGAGGATCTAAGCCTGTCCAGGAACCGCAGTGCGAGGCAGACCGTCCATGCTAATAAACCCTATTGGTTTCATTGGGCGACAGGGCTTGAGATGTCATTTCATCTCAATGTTTGGTAAAAGCCCACAAAATTGGAAGCAACGTCTCCAAAATGATCTTTACAGTGTTGACGGGGACGTTAAACCTCAAATCAAACAAACAAACAAACTAGAATCAATGCCATAAAGTATTTATAGGTTATTGACTTTATATTGTGAAATATGCGGCATGAGTTCATATGGCGAAGGACGCACGAGCTTGCGAGTGCGTCTCTGCCATATGAACGAGTGCCGAATATTTCACTATAAAAAGTCAATAACTTTTTTATTGTATCCCAAAACTTGAACTGTCTACTAAAATTCAGGATTGCCTGGTATAGAAATCTGAACGTAAAATCAGATTATATATCTTTGAGTGGTTTGAAATGGAAAATAATGAAGGTCGTAAAGGGTCTCCCTACACGCTAAAAACACGCCCAACGGCGCCAAAGTGAAGGGGACGTTAACGTTGTGGATGTGACGTTATTAAAATATTGACGTTTCCAAACACAGGACGCCATTTTTTTCCGAAGCGTCGGTTATATTTCTTTCAAAATACTCCTGATTTCATGGAAGAAGGTATTGAAAATCTAAACAGATTGCAGGTAGGTCATATTTCACAGCATAAAATGCGCTTTATGCACTTTGTAAAAACGTATAATCTTTTTGTTTTACGTTCTTGCAGTCGATACGCACGACAAGATGGCTGCCGATGTTTCGTCTTGAAATGCATAGATTTGAAAGTAGTTCTGTTGTGAACGAGACTGCTTATCCACGGGCAATATGGAGAAGATATTGACCGGTAACTTCTGTACAAAGTAAACGGGACATTTCCTAGGTATATAATAAGCTGATTTATATAACCTGTTAACATAGTGGAACTACATATGACATATTAAAAAGTGACCAGATTTTAACCCCTTGCCCCACCGACACCATAAACCTGGTGTTTTTGTTTTTGCTATCTCAGAAAACTCTCCCAGGAGCCAAAGTTTTAAATAGTAATGATCTTTTTGATACGTGACTGGTCAGATACAAGCATTTGAAAATAATAATAATAATGATAATAACCCTCAAACCCATATAGGATTCTTTTTCTTGCATACCTTCCATTTCTATTGCGAATTTTAATGCTGCTGTCACTTCGGTTAGCGACGTCCGCCATTTTGTGATGACACGACAGGAATGTTTAGTGACGTCACGCATGACGACGCCGCGCATGAGGTTGTAATCAACCAGTGCATTTATCAAACACGCGATTATATTCGATTTTGTGTCGGAACACCAGGGTCAGGACATAAATTTCTATCCCAGGGTAAAATCACGGATTTTCTTGTCTGGTGTGCAAGAATAGCTGTTCTTGTACTACATACAACCGACCGCACATGAGAACTGGTAAATCGCTAAGAAGGTCTAAGCCTGACCAGACAAAGTGATGCGAGTCCAATGTATATAAACCCTATTGGTTCAATTGGTCGGCAGGGGTTCAAGTGTCATTTCATCTCAATGTCGGATAAAAGGCACACAGTCTTCAGTGTTGACGGGAACTTTAATCATCAAATCAAACAAACATACAAGGAGCTAAAACTGTCCTGAACGAGGTCTTAGACTGTTCCCTTCAATCCTTATTTTTTTAGCTGTAAACAAACAGTGCAAAACTTGATTTTATGCCGCATTCTGATCTGGGGCTACAATGTTTGCCAACTACACTGTTTGCTAAACCCAGCACATGGTTCTAGCCCAGATTCTACAGGTAGACTTTGACCTCAGCGATAAGAAAAGCCCGGCTATTTTAACTGGATTTACTACAACATGGACTTAAGTAACAGGAAGCTACTGCGCTTTTAAATGGCGTGGTCTTTGGAAAACAATCAACATGCTTATGTTTTTCTGTAGCAAATATAAACTTAAAACATTTTTGTTTTTGACGGCACCGTGGCCTACTGGATAACATTACGCAAACACGCCTATACAATTACATTGCCGCTGTAGCGTGAGATCTTTAAACCCATGAAAAAGTTAATACCAAGGTATGTCTGCGCATGCGCAATAAGGCCGTGAGAAAGGTTCCGGGTCGTTTCGCCCGTGGGTCGTTTCGCCGGGTCGTTTCGCCCTGAGTCGTTTCGCCCTGATTTTGGGGGTGGGTCGTTTTGCCCATACTTGGTGGGTCGTTTCGCCCGTGAGTCGTTTCGCCCGTGGGTCGTTTCGCCGCAATTATATTTTAAGGGAGGGACAAACGGAATGGATGAGTGAATTGACAGATGGATGAATAAATATATGAATAAATTGGTGAATGGAGTTGTGCGTTGGTAGATGGACGGACGTACGGATGAATGGACGGCATTTTGAATATACGGATATAGATAAGTTAATGAATGAATGAATGAATGAATGAATGAATGAATGAATGAATGGAGAGTATTGGAAGATGGAAAATCGGAAATGAATGAATGAAGTTATGCTTGTGTAGATGGACTGACGGACGAACGGATCTGAACTGTTCATGGTGACACGTCACAAACATTATAAACTGTGTATGTGATCTTCAAAAATCCAAAGAACAGTGTCAAAATGTGTTAAGTATGTGATAAATGGGTACTCGTTAGAATCGCTTTGCCGAGGCGGTTCTAACGACCACCAACATTCCATGGCTGCAGCAGAAATAGCAAACTATTGATACAACCCACAAAACACCCAACGAACATGCAACACATTGTTTTTCATATTTCCGCCCCAAAATACACAGACCGTTGGTGATCGTTAGAACCGCTTCGCTGAGGCGTTTCTAACGAGCATCCGAGCAGAAATATAAAAAATATAAGAATCTTTGATCAGAACAATTTTGATTCGTTTTTATTTGGTGATACAATTTTCCAGTATTTGAATAAGCATGTTTTCGTAATGCAAACTATTAAACAGACGAGTACGATAGCACAGCCGTGCCCGTGCGACATAGTGCATGTTTTCACATCTCTAAAATGACTTTTTTATTATGAAAATATGTGGTATTTTAAAATTTTCTTATCTATACTGCAAACATAGGTTGAGGCGGTTCTAACGAGTACCCACAACCTTTGTCTTGTAGCAGAAATAACAAAAATAATGTATACCCCAGTAAACCGCAGTTTTCTTCATATAAGGCGGGGTTTAGGGGGGGGGGTGTTCATTCCACGGACTTGTTCATGTGATGCTATGATTTCAATGTTATGCTTTTTTTTATATATTTACAATGTAAAATATGTGTTTTGTTATGCATAAAATTATGGGGAAAAAATGAAAAGAAAGTATAAATGTTATGTTTCTATTCATACCCAGGTTGAGCTGCAGTGGAGTCTGTATAAAAGTTAATTCAACATTTTACATATGGCACTTAAAGTGTTATATTGATTATTACTCTTTAAGTTACATTTTTGTAAACTTTTATTCAGACACCACTGTTTAAATATTTTGTTTGTTGGAATTGAGGTTTAACGTCCCCGTCAACACAATTAATGTAATAATGTAACCAGTTATATCACGCCACTATTTGTGCAGAAAGAACAACTGATAAGTTAATAAAACATCATGTTAACAAGTCTATGCAATAACGTCCGCTCTAAACACAACCTTATACAGTGAAAAATGGGTTTTTGCATGTACTTTATTTCTCTTATTTCTGATTCTAGAACATAGACAATTAGACGGTTCTAATCCAAAATCTATGTTTTGAGCAGAAAGAAAAATATATCACATTTTTAAATATAAACATTCATTTTCACACAGCCATAAATCCCATTTTATCGCAAACACGTGTTAACCTTATGTGAGCTCGAATATCTTTCTCAAAAAGGTGGTAGCTCAGTTGCTAAAACCTGACGTAGAAGCCGTCATTAGGTCGTCCAGCTGCACCATACGAGGGCAAAACCATGTTTTCCGGAACTCCCAATACCCCAATCAATCCCTTTACATACCAAAACAAACACAACCTCAATCAATAGGGCTTGAAAAAAATAAGGGCGAAACGACCCGCCTGATCAGTGCGAAACGACCCACGGGCGAAACGACCCAGGGCGAAACGACCCACGGGCGAAACGACTCATGGGCGAAACGACTCACGGGCGAAACGATCCGAGACCGTGAGAAATGTCATACATTTCCTGTTAGCCCCTGCCCCTTTCATCTTGAGCATATGTTAAAAATGCTAACATTACGAACTTTAAATAGAACACTATTTATAACAATCTTTATTTATTTATTTATTTACTTTCGAAAGATACCCGTATTAAATATGCCATAAATGGGTTTCACGTGTTCAACAAGAACAAAATATATGCGGGTACATGTATTTTCTTGAAATAATTACGAAAAAACGCCTACAATTTAAACCCCATTTTTATACAGTAAAACTGGGGTTTACAGAGATGTATATTATTTTCATATTTCCGCTGGAGAACCGTCTCGGCGAGGCGATTCTATGTTTTCCAGCGGAAATATGAAAACTATCAGAATATTTATCTAAAAATTTGTTGGTAATGTTTCAATATATTTTTAATGGGCGTGTTTATGCAATTAATACTTTTAAAAGCAAGTTCTTTGGCAATTTTTTTAAAATTATTAATCTGCCTAAATAAGCCTGATCTCAATAGAAGTGCCCTGCTACAAAATAATTATAATAATAATATTAATGATAAATAATAATAATAATAATAATAATAACAATTATAGTAAATTATAATGATAATATTAATCATAATCCGAGGCTTAGAGTAAGCATGAACACTCTTACCTTTTCAGTTCTATGGTGTATTCCTAGCTTCCAAAGGATATTGAATGGAATTTAAATTTTAGCCATATACCAAGGTGATTACATGTGTGATATATGGTTTCACATTTCCTGTTGTCCCCATGCTTATCAAAACACAGTGACTAATTTTCACACCTTTCTGCTTATGTGGGGTAATAATGCCTAATGTCAACTAAAATTGTCAACAATTTTCTATGTTCGGCGATGGGGTTTGCAATTTATTTGTATAGGCGTGTTTTCGTGATGCTGAGAAAAATAAATTTGATTAGATTTTTGTTGACTGACTAAATCAGAGCACACAATGCCGTGGATTCGGTGCTGTTTCAGCGTTGCGTGCTCAAAACACACACACACACACACACACACACGCACACACGCACACACACACACACGCGCGCGCGCGCATGCGCGCGAATGTAGGACGATTTGGCCAGCGGACGATTTGGCGGACGATTTGGCCAAGGACGGTTCGGCCACGACAATTTGGCCAGCCAAAAATATTGGGTAGGACAATTTGGCCAGATTAATATAATGACTAGTTTAGACTGAAAATTTAATGTTTTAGGTTTGTTTTTAATATACAGTAATGTTTGAATAAGTGGAAGGAACATTTTAAAGAAGATTTTAAACAATTAGATTTTTTTTTTGTTTTTAAACTATAACTTTTGGTCTGAGATATTCTTTATGAGCAAATTAATAAAACACTCATCAAAACCAAGAAATGGCAGATGAAATCACTAAAAAAAAAAGAATGAAATATTTGATGAAAATGTGTAGCCAAATGAAAAAAAAAATGCTAATGGAATGATTGATAGAATAAGAAAATCCATGATATTTTTTTCTTATTTATACTCAAACATAGGTTCTAACGAGTACCCACAACCTATGTCTATAAGAATTGGTAAAACAGCTAGGAGAGATCAATTTGGCCAAATTGTCCGAATCCGAGACGTTTCGCCCCCAAACCGTTTCCTCCCCTAGTCGTTTCGCCCCAAAGACGTTTCCTCCCTGGTCGTTTCCCCCTAGTCGTTTCACCCCCTAGTCGATTCGTCCCCCTAGTCGTTTCGTCCCCCAGTCGTTTCGCCCACTTTTCACTGTAAGGCTAATTTTTGATGTAGAACTTTTATTAGAGGTGAGAAGAGGCTAATATTTAAGTAGCATCATCGCCCTGTCACGTCAGCCTAAGTATCTGTTCGTTAAGGGACATCGTTCATACTTAAACAGTATGTCTCTGATGGCGCGTGAAAAAGAGAAAGTGGGAAATATAAGAAACACCTAACTGGGGATAGACAAGAAAGAAAAGAAAGGAAAGATTCCAACCTGCTTTTTCAAATCATCATTGGAAACCTGACCTCTCCGGCTACAGTAGCGTCGCCCAACCGGCACAGGTTAAAAAATCCCTCAGACTTTACTTACAGACAGGCCCCTACCTTGCTGTTAAAACGAGAGAGTAGACGGTCCCTGCTTGAAGGTAACCAAGTCAGGGCCTCAGAAACAGATGCTGGTAAAGAATTCAACCGGGTATAGTCTTAGGGAAGAAGCTGTACTTGAATGTATCAAGCTAACCACGTTGCCTGATCAGGGTCTGCACTATTTGCTTACAGTTCAGGAATTACTGGGACGGACGCCGCAAATCTGATCAGAGTATACACAAATTGCTGACAGAACATTGATGAAAGGAATCGACTTGATCATTGCTTCCACTTCTATTTATTACGTTGCATCGGCGTTGACGCGTCGTTGAGTAGACGACATTTGCGGCAATACTCAACCATGTATTACCTAGTGGGCACACAATGTGTATGCAACGTCGTATCAACGCCGATGTAACTTTATTACATTGCATCGGCGTTGACGCGATGTTGCGTAGAAGGCATTTGTGGCAATCTTCAACAATGTATTACTGGCCGACTCTGTTAACGAACCAATTTAAAACAAAACTGGTAAAGGTGCTTAAGCGATTATTAAAGACGTTTAACTTTGCAAAGAGCGCATGTTTTCATACCTTATCATTAATGGCATTGATTGCGTGATTAATGTGTCAAATCAAATAAACAATGTGATTAACGGTATTGATCAAAACAGATAATAATTCCTAATTAACATTTTCATTCAAAGAACAGATTCTTCTCTCTCTCTCTCTCTCTCTCTCTCTCTCTCTCTCTCTCTCTCTCTCTCTCTCTCATATATGAATCTTTTTATATAAAATATAGTAAAATAGTTTGGGGGCGAAACGACTAGGGTTTGGGGGCGAAACGACTAGGGTTAGGGGGCGAAACGACTAGGGGCCAAAAAAGGGGGCGAAACGACTAGTGGGGAAACGACCAGGGGGGAAACGTCTTGGGGGCGAAACGTCTTGTTACCAATTGTCCTACCCGGTATTTATGGCTGGCCAAATCGTCCGGGCCAAATTGTCCGCTGGCCTAATCGTCCGCCCCCCCCCCCCCCCCCCCCCCCCCCCACACACACACAGACAGACAGAGAGAGAGAGAGAGAGAGAGAGAGAGAGAGAGAGAGAGAGAGAGAGAGAGAGAGAGAGAGAGAGAGAGTACTGATTTCATCTCGTAAAATTTGATGTTGCCCTCTGGTTGTTTTGATTTGTATGTGTTTAATGCTTTGCCGCCAAATGTTGCTTATTTGTATAGCTCCTCTTGTTATTACATTTATTTGTAATCAAGGTGAATAAAAGATTTGAACTAAACAGGTTTTCAATAAAAGAAACACACACACACACACACACACACACACACACACACACACACACACACACACACACACACACAAAATACAAACTTTACAATACAATACTTAAACTTAAAAAAAAAAAAAAAACAGTAGTAATAACCGAACCCAGTGCTTCATATCAATCCGACCCACCGGGGCTCGAAGAAACAGATGGGCTGCATGGTAGCTAGGTAGGAAGGTATATAGGTAGGGTGAATGGTCTGGTGGGTGCGTGACTGGATGTGTAGGTAGTTAGGTAGGCTTACTTTTAACTTCTTCCTTCGACGCTGTAGGTTTCGTTTGTTTGATTTAAGGTTTAACGTGCCCGTCAACACTGTAAAGGTCATTTTGGAGACGTTGCTTACCATTTTGTGGGACTTTTACCGAAATGACATCTCAAGCCCAGTCGCCCAATGCAACCAATACGGTTTATAAGCATGGACGTTCCGGCTCGCACCGCCTACCTGGGCAGGCTTAGATCCACTTAGCGGTTTACCAGTACTCGTGTGCGGTCGGATTCAGCTCTGCGTGGAAGCATTATGCAGCCCGTCTATTTCTGCAAGCCCCGATAGGCGGGGGCTAACGACGCTGTAGGTAGGTAGGAAGTTAGATAGACAGATCGGTTTTGTTTGTTTGTTTGATTTGAGGTTTAACATCCCCGTCTAAACAGTACAGGTCATTTTGGAGACGTTGCTTTCATTTTTGTGTAACTTTGGCCCGACATTGAGGTCACCTCAAGCCCTGTCGCCCAATGAAACCAATAGGGTTTATAAGCATGAACGGTCCGACTCCGACCGCTTTCCCTGGGTAGGCTTAGAGCCTCTACGCGCTTTACTAGCACTCGAGTGCGGTCGGTTTCAGCTCTGCACGGAAGCATCATGCAGCCCATATATTTCTTCAAGCCCCGATGGGCGGGGCGACAGGTAGGTAGAGTGGAGATATGCATGTAGGCAGGTATATTACGAAAATAGGCAAATTCAAATATATTGACAAATTACTACCACCAAAAACGAAAATTTTCAGATAAAAATCCTGATATTGTTCATATTTCTGTACAAAACATACATTGTGGGTACTCGTTAGGACCGCCTCGGCGAGTCGGTTCTAACGAGTACCCACAATCTATGTTTTGAGCAGAAATAAGACAAATAATAAATATCCATGTAAACCCCAGTCATAATATCTAAACCCCAGTTTTAATATCTAAAAGTGGGCTTTCAGAGGATCAAAATTATATAGGCGTGTTTGCGTGATGAGGTAGGAATGGTAGGTTTGGGCTGGTAGCGATGGGTATGTAGGTAGATCTATAGGAAGGTCGTAGGTAGGATCGTATATTGTTTGCTTTGGTTTGTTGGTAGGTAGGTAGGTAGGTAGGTATGTTGGTAGGCAGGCAGCATGTAGGTAAGTAGGTATTACGTACCTATATCGATAGTATAGGTAGATAGGAATGTTGCTAAGTAGGTATGTTTTTGTTTGAATTGTGATTTATGACCCCGTCAACACTATTTAGGTCATTTTGGAGACATTGCTTCCAATTTTGGTGGACTTTTACCCGACATTGAGATGAAATGACAGCTTCAGCCCTGCCGCCCAATTCAACCAAAAGGCTTTGGACGGATTGACTCATACCACTTTGCCTGGGCAGGCTTAGTCCTGCTAAGCGGTTTACCAGTACTCATGTGTGGTCAGTTTCAGCCCTGCGTGGAAGCACCATGCAGCCCATCTATTTATCCAAACCCCGATGGGCGGGGGCGACTAAGTCGGTATGTACGTAGGTAGGTAGATATGCAGTCCGGCCCCGCCCACCGGGCTTGAAGAAATAGATGGATTGCGTGGTAGTTAGGCAGGCATGTAGGTATGTAGGTAGGGTAAATGCAGGTAGTTAGGAAGGTGTAGGTAGGAATGTGACAGAAGAACCGCCTTGGAACGGTAAGTGAAACGAAATCAAATGGGGTGGGGGTGCGTGAATCGATTTTACGTGGTCACAATCCTCGCCCTTACTTCCGTCGCGATTCAGACAAATAATTTGTTCAGTCTGCACGAAGGCCTCCTAACTCATCAGTGCAACATCTCCGTGAAAACAAGACTCAAACAACCACAGCGATGAAACAACGGCGAGACCTCGACAGCAAGAGTTTGTAATTCAGTTTTACGACCCTCCTACGGCGACGGAACCTCGGTTAAAAGACTCATCCAAAAGTCTGTTAAAACCCGGGATCGAATATGTGACCCAAGGTCTATGAGGCCATTAACATAAAAACTACACCAAGGAGACTTCCTTCGTATGCATGGGAACGGACGGTCAGACATACATTTACTTATTTCTACCTACCTACCTACGTACGTACGTACCTACCTAAGTACCCTATTGGTTTCATAAGGCGGTATAACTTGAGAAGTCATTTCATCTCAATGTCTGGTAAAAATATAACTCTTTGGTCTCAAAAATGACCTTTTCAGTGTTGACGGGAACGTTAAACCTCAAATCAAGAAAAACCTACCTTCCCACCACCCCCCTTTACCTGCCTACCTAAATCTACCCCGCCCATCTGGACTTGAAGAACTCGATGGGCTTCATGATTCTTTACCACCTAAGTACTGGTAAACCGCATAAGCCTGCCCTAAGCCCCCGCCCATAGGGGCTTGAAGAAGTATATGGGTTGCATGATGCAACCACGCAGAGCTGAATCCGGCCGCACACTAGTACTGGTAAACCGCTTAGAGGATCTAAGCCTGTCCAGGAACCGCGGTGCGAGGCGGACCATATAAACCAATAAACCCTATCGGTTTCATTGGGCGACAGGGCTTGAGATGTCATTTCATCTAAATGTCGGGTAAAAGTCCCACAAAATTGGAAGCAACGTCTCCAAAATGACCTTTACATTGTTGACAGGGACGTTAAACCTCAAATCAAACAAACAATCAAAGCACAAGACTGCCCAGGCAAAGTGATGTGAGTAGGACCGTCCATGCATAAAAACCCTATTGGTTTCATTGGGCGGCAGATCTTGAGATGTCTTTTCATCTCAAAGTCGGGTCCCAAGAAATTGGAAGTATCGTCTCCAAATGACCTATATAGTATTGACGGGGACGTCCAACCTCAAATCAAACCTACCTACCCACCCACCAAGACACATCTCCTTACCTACCTACTAAAATCTACCCCGCCCATCGGGACTTGAAGAAATGATGGGCTGCATGATGCCTCACCGCACATGAGTACTGGCAAACCGCTTAAGCCCTCGCCAAAAGTTATGCGAGTCGGACCGTCAATGCATATAAACCCTATTAGTTTCTTTCTTTCCTTCTTTCTTTCTACTGATACTGCGTCGGTAATATTTGGGCGTTACCGCAGGTGTACATTACATACACTCCAGGTTTGCAGGATGAAAGCCTACACAGTAATCATGTAATTACGGTAGTGATCTTTAATCTTTAACCTACACAGGGGATGGTTCTCCCTGCACAGGGGGGGGGGGGGGGGGGGGGGGGGGGGGAGGGGAAGGGCTCCAGTTAACGTCCCGATCCGAAGGACGGCGCACTTTATGACATTCAACCCTGAAAATGATGCCAATGGAGCGTGTTCGGACACCGAAATTTTATCGCCGCTGCCGGGGATCGAACCCGGGACCTCTAGCATCAGAGGCAAGTGCACTTACCACTGGGCTATCTCAAAGTCGGGTCCCACGAAATTGGAACATCGTCTCCAAATGACCTATATAGTATTGACGGGGACGTTAAACCTCAACTCAAACTTATCTACCTACCCAGCCAGTCATCTACCTGCCTATCTAGCCACAAACCACCTACCTATCTAGCCACAAACCACCTACCTACTTACTCACCTACCTAAACAACGTCGGAGCAGAAGTTAGAAGTAAGAAGTCAGCTTGCCCCCGCCCATCGGGGCTTAAAGAAATAGATGGGCTGCACGATGCTTCAACGCAGAGCTGAAACCGACCGCACACGAGTACTGGTAAACGGCTTACAGGATCTAAGCCTGACCAGGAAAAGCGGTGCGATACGTCTATAAATAAATAAATAAATAAATAAATAAATAAATAAACAAATAAATAATTATAATATTATAAAATCACTATATAGTAACACAGCTTCTAATTTCCTTAGATAGGCTTCTGCAGCATAAATTTAAAGTTTGATTAATGTAGCAGCATAATTTATCATTCAATATACTAAGAGAGTTTCGATACCCGAGTCTTTTATTGAGTTATCGTATTACACTTCTCACGGCTGAATTATCTCACACCCCTCCGTGAGGGATTTCAGCCGCTTCCGGTGCGACTGAAGAATCTCACGGGATCAATAATCTCACGCTACACCGCCACCTTTTATCGCCGAAAACATGAAAATTTTCGGATGAAAATTGTAATACTTTTCTTATTTCTGCCCCAAATATAGATTGTGGGCACTCGTTAGAACCGCCTCATCGAGGCGGTTCTAACGAGTACCCACAATCTATATTTTAGAGCAGAAATAACAAAAATAAGGTATACCCCCAGAAACCCCAGTTTTACTATATAAAAGTGAGGTTCGAGGAGGTCAACATTATATAGGCGTGTTTTCGTGATGAGAGCGCTGACTCTTTATCATTAGGTCTCTCACCGTTTGGGTCAAATGTGGGACGCAAAGATCTGCAACGGAAGGTCAGGTAGTTTTACTCAGAGTACTCCGGTTTCCTCCCGCCTCTGAATAACGATCGAAATGAGTGAAATAATCTTGGAAGGGCCGTAAACCAAAACCATTAAAAATCCGTTTTCCTTCTTCAAATATCAGTAATTCTTATCACTATAAAATTTGTAATAATATGTTCTAGAAAGGGTTATCCTTTGGAAGCAAGGAATACACCACAGAACTTGAAAATATGGAGTGTATTTGTTTTCTGGGCCAGACTAGCTAGTTTCGGCCAATTAGAGCTCATCAGTGACCCTCACATATTTTCAAAATTTAACAATGGAATCATTGATCCCAAAGGACAAGAAAATATAAACTACACTATGATGTAGGGCAGGGAGACCTTTTACGGCCGCCACACATTCCCAGACGCCAGCTGTACTGACGTTGTTCTAGAAAGGGTTATCCTTTGTAAGCAAAGAGTACACCACAGAGCTTGAAAATATGGGCCGGACTAGCTAGTTTCTGCCAATTAGGCCTGTCATTTATATATTTTCTCTTCAGAAACCTATGTATTGGATACATGTACTTGCAACAATGACCTCGTCGAGGTTATACAATCAAGTAACCATAATACAAGGTTTATGAACAAGAAGAAACATAATCCATTAATTTTCCCTGTTTCTTGCCCCTAATAGTGAGCTAAAACACAACTCAGGATTGCTCCGGGTACTGGAGTTTTCTACCACATCTGATTGCAAATGAATGACTTGAAGGGGTGAATAAGAGCGCTGAATGTTTAATCATTAGGTCTCTACACCGTGAAATGAAGACCCCACTAAACCCCACTTTATCTGGAGAAAACTGGGGTTTACTGGGGTAAACGATATTTTTTCTTATTTTTACTCCAAGACAGGTTGTGGGTACTCGTTAGAACCATGTCAATGAGGCGGCTCTAACGAACACCAACAGCCTATGTTTGCTGTATAAATAAGACAAATATCATCGATTTCCATCAGAAAAGTAGCCATCTTTGGAGATGTGAAAAAATGCACTATGTCGCACGGGTGTTTTAGCGTAATGAACAGATGTGTGTGGCTTGGGTCACATGTTAGACGCCGTTCTGCAACTGAAATCCAGGAAAATGTGCTCTGGGCACGCTGGTTTCAATTTTCGCCCCTAAAAATGGTTAACAAACTGCAGTATTTGAAAGCGAACCATCAAACACATGACTGGAACAAGACCTTTGCATTTAAAAATATAAATATTTTTTTTTCAGTTCTTGACACCAAACAAACTTGCCAGTAATAATAACCTAATAACAGTTAATATGTTTCATGCCAAACAAAGAAAAAAAAAGGTTCGCAAAGGGAGTCGAACGCACGACCCTCTGGTTCAAGTGTCAGTAAAGGTCTCGTGGTCGAGCACGTTTCCACTGGACAACTTTCTTTATCTTAAATTTTCGCATATACATGTATGTTGTATTATAAACACTGAGAAATATAGGTCAGCTTACTTTGCAGTCGTTCCCTACCATAAATCAAATGCAATTATCATGTTAAGAGCATAAAATAATTCATTTTACATAAACAAAGTGCATGTGACGTCACACTTTGGTTATCTCGTATTACGGATAATTCGAACTTTTATATCCAGTCCCGTGATGATCGAGATAACGAGCGTCGACTGTAAATGGAAAGCGATTTTAAGCGAACCTCCGGCGCCAGAACATGACAAGCTGTAATTCGAGCCATGAAGTACCTCCAAACGAGCATTTTTTACCGGATAAGCGTCGGATTTTTTTTTTTTTTTTTTTTTTTGCATAAGCTATACAGACATAACCAAGGCCCCCGCCCATAGGGGCTTGAAGAAATATATGGGCTTCATGATGCTTCCACGCAGAGCTGAATCCGGCCCGCACACTAGTACTGGTAAACCGCTTAGAGGATCTAAGCCTGTCCAGGAACCGCGGTGCGAGGCGGACCCTCCATACTAATAAACCCTATGGGTTTTATTGGGCGACATGGCTTGAGATGTCATTTCATCTCAATGTCGGGTAAAAGTCCCACAAAATTGGAAGCAACGTCTCCAAAATGACCTTTATAGTGTTGACGGGGACGTTAAACCTCAAATCAAACAAAACAAACAGACATAACCAATATTTCGGAAGGGGTATCAGGAATACTGAAACTCAACTAACCACTATACTTATCACCAGTTTACACCAACATTCTAATCAAACTTCTTTTACGAACAGTCATGTATTGAAATGTCCACAATCTCCTGTAATACATATGTCGTCTACAGCTATTTTCTATGAATATGGAATCCTGACAAACCCACTACCGGAAGAGTCCAATATAATACTGATTAATTATAGGCCTTTTAAATACTATTCTGTTTATTAACTAATTGAATAAGTATATATAGAATACGCCTATAAAATGTCGTAAGTTCCAACATCGTTAATTTTTTCATCATTTAAATTGACAAATATATACTATATACTATACAATACTGTACTATACAATACTGTACTGTAGTGTATTGTACTATACTGGACTGTACCGTACTGTACTATAGGAAAAAAGTATTGCGAATCTCTGCCTGATAGATTATTCCGCCATTTTTTTAAAGATTTTTCCTTATGTCTATGTGAAACAGGTGGGCCCCCGGGAGGGGGGGGGGGCATTTTTGGGCAGGGGCTATAATTTAGAGGTAGAGGTACACGAAGCTTCATACCAAATATCAAAGACCTGGGCCGTCTGATTTCAGACAAGAAACGTTTTAGTTGGAACCTATATATTGAGCATGTAGGTTCCTTGTGATAATGTCTTCCTACTCAAATAAAAAATCTTGACCTGTGACCAACTTCGAAGATATACTGACAATGCCCGGGGACATATTCGTGTTTCACAAACACAGCTTGTTTGACCCACTTTTGTTTATTGCGCTTATTTTTCTTCTCCAGCGTATGATGAAGATGTGATTATTGTTCTTGCTGAAATTTAATTAATGCGTATTGTTTCAAGCCGATTCAATTAATAATTCCACCTGCCTGATGCATGTAGCAACATCAGTTAATTCAAGAAAACAATTATTTTGATTATTATAGGATACGGAACACAAAAGTATTGTCTGAATGACACTCGATATAGTAGTCGCAGATAATATTGACTAGGCGGAGCTATCGTTTGCACCTGCTTTGGAATGTTCCACTAACAAAAACGTAAACCAAGTTATCAGATTGTCCCAAACATAGCCATTTGGTCCGCTTGCGAAATAAAAAGCATGCGAAAGACACTCTATACCGAATTGATATAATATTGAGCCAGCGCATGACAAAACCTACAATAAGACATGTGCGCCCAAGGAACACTGTGTTCAGCCTGCGCATTCGCGCAGACTGATCAGAGTCTTCGTTTTTTGCTCTAAGGATAGCTAAGGGTCCAATCCTCCTTCATGCAGCAAGAGAAGTCTCTGGTTAGACTATATGGATGCGCAGGCTGATCTGAGTCTTCGATGGGCGCACATGTCTTATTGTAGGTTTTGACGTGTGCTGGCTCATATATTGACAACACCCTGAATAGCTCCGCCTAGTCAATCTTATCTGCGACAATTATACGGGGACGCGAACAGGATTAAAATATGTCAAAAGTTCGCTTACATATCACATAAGTTATCACGTCCATGTCATAACCACCCCTGTAAACCCCACTTTATATAGAGAAAACTTGGGTTTCATTACGAAATCAAGTCTATACAAATACATTGTAAACTTTACCGAAAAAAAAAAAAAAAAATAAGATGAAAAATTGTGATATTTTTCTTATTTCTGTTCAAAATATAGGTACTTGTGAGGGTCCTAACGAGTACCAACAATCTATATATTAGAGCAAAAATAAGAAAAAATAAACTGTACCCCCGTAAACCCCAGTTTAACTGTACAAAAGTGGGGATCGAGGGGGTCAAAATTATATAGGCGTGTTTTCGTGATGTAAATAGATTTCCAATATGCTTTTATTTCTGCTCCAAGATATATGTTGTGGGCAATCGTTAGAACCCTTCAACCTCAATGAGGCGGTTCTAACGAACACCCATAGTCTATCATAAGGAAAAATTCGCAGAAGGAATAAGATTCATGCAAAGGCAAAAAAAAAACAGGAAGTGGTAAACTCCGGACAAAATTTGAAAACTTGAGACGTGAAATCAAGACTGATATAAAAAATCAGCATGATTTGTATGTGATTAACTTGGAAGGTGATGTAAAGGCAAATCCCAGAGACTTCTATAGATATATCAATAGCCAGAAGAAAGACAGGCAAGGTATCCCGCCCCTTAATAAAAGTGGAGAGAACGGGGTTGCTGAATCAGACTCTGAAAGGGCAGAGGAACTAGTTGGTCAATTCAATGATGCGTTTAATAAAACTGAGTTCACAGAGGTTCCATTGACTGGAAGATCGGCCCCATTCATGAATAATATTGTTGTGACAGCTGCAGGCATGATCAAGTTACTTCAAGGCTTAAACCCCAGTAAGGCCTTAGGACCTGATGAGCTTCATCCTAGAGTCCTGAAGGAACTAGCAAATGAGTTGGGTCCAGTTTTTGCACACTTGTTTCAACAGTCTCTTGATACGGGTGAAATCCCCAAAGAATGGCTCTTAGCAAACATCTGTCCACTCTTCAAAAAAGGAGATAGGGCTCTTGCCCGTAATTATCGCCCTGTGTCTCTGACTTGTGTTCTGTGTAAATTGCTGGAACATATAGTCTGCTCAAACATCATGGCCCACTTGGACGAACATAAACTTTTGTCAGACAAACAACATGCATTTAGGAAAAGGCACAGTTGTGAAACTCAGCTAAGCACAGTTATTAATGACTGGGTAAAAATCTTGGACAAGGGGGGACAGGTGGGCACATTTACATTTATTCTGGACTTCGAGAAGGCTTTTGACACCCCTCCTCATGAACCACTTAAATCTAAGTTATTTGGTTATGGAATTGGGGGAAAGACCCTCAAATGGATAGATTCCTTTCTTTGCTACAGAAAACCGCGGGTTGTTGTTAATGGTGAATCTTCGGAGTGGGCTCCAGTTTTGTCTGGAGTCCCGCAAGGGACCGTTCTTGGTCCACTTTTGTTCTCCCTATACATCAATGATATTTCCACTGACATTGACTCAGAAATAAGACTGTTCGCAGATGACTGTGTTTGTTACCGGGAAATTAGAGATACAGATGACTCAGTGAAACTTCAGGCTGACATAGATAGATTAGGATGTTGGGCCTGAAAATGGGGCATGAGATTTCAGCCTTTTAAATGCAATATTATGCAGATAACTAGGAAAAGATCTAATAAAGTTGAGGCTTCTTACACCTTAGAGGGAACGGTCCTCGAGAATGTGGACTCCATTAAATACCTTGGAGTGACAATCTCACACAACTTGAGATGGAATACTCATATTAGCAACATGTGTACTAAGGAAAATAGGACGCTTGGTTTCCTGAGGCGAAATCTTCATCAGTGCCCACAGGATGTTAAAGAGGCAGCATATAAAGGTCTTGTTCGCACAATCTTGGAATATGGTAGTTGTATCTGGGGCCCCAGTGGGGTGGTCCTTAACGATGAAATTGAGAAAGTTCAGAATAGAGCTGCTAGATTTGTAACAGGCAAATACTGCTTTGAAACTGGGAGCAGGACTGGAATACTTGGAAAATTAAAATGGGAGTGTCTCAAGAAAAGGAGAAAAGACAGTAGGCTAATCCTATTATACAAAGGTCTAAAGGGTGCTGCCAGCATTCCAACAGACGACCTTGTTCCCCAAGCTAGCCACTGTAGAAATCACCATTCGTTGGCGTTTCAGACCCTTACTGCAAGAACTGACATTTATAAAGAGTCGTTCTTCCCCAGAACCATTAGAGATTGGAATGCCCTTCCCGATTCGATTATTTCGACAGCTGTAGGTGCTGATGATTGTGTAGCTAAATTTACCTCTTTGGTTAGAGCTAGGGACTAACTTCCCACATCACAGGTCCTGGTGTATGAATGTCTTTTGACGTGTCACCAGTAGCAATTCTGATCCTGATTCTGATTCTGAAGGACAAGAAAAAAAATCCATCTGAGAAAGCTATTTTAGGAAGTAAGAAATGAGGTGGTTCTACCAATAGCCTATCATAAGGACTGGAAATTAGAAAAAAAAATCCATCTCTAAAAAAAGTTACCTTAAAAAAAAAACTAAAACGCCATTTTAGCACACACTTACTGACGCACGGCACCAGTAATGTTTTGAAGTGCTACAGGGCTTAGATTTCGCCATAATTTCAAAGCCTCACTTAGACATTTTTTCCAGCTCAACCCTAGTTAAAATCTACAGGGCATCGCGTTTATAGAAAAAAAAACAATATGAAAATAAATTTGAAAACTGAAAATAAAGTCCAGTTATTCGCTTTATTTCGCCAATTAAATATACGACCCAATTCCATTTTTAATGACAGATTCTATCTGCTGTCTATTCTTGCTGTGCTGCTCGTTTAAAGTAATTCAGGCTTTTTCTTCCGGCTTTGACCGCCATAGTAATGTGATTCCGCACAAAATGTAGTCCGGTTTGGCGCAGTAATCCAAATTGTACAAGCGTTATAGTTATCCTGTGAGCGTAATACAAACTTTTGAAGCAGACGACTTGACGATTGAGCATTTCATATGAATCAGCTGCATCATGCGGCGGGTATACCCAGATCAATGCGGCGTCTGCTCAGCAATCTGCCCAGGTTTTACACTGTTTTCTATCAGTGTTGTCAATATTTAATCCTTAAAGACCAGCCTGCTGTTGGACCAGGTCAGCTGTAGACAAGAATATTAATGGGTTTTCTATCTGACTTTCGAGGTCAAGTTTAGGTCAGTTACAACTTAGGTGTATATTGCCTTTGCGTGGAGAAGTTGAAAAGAAAGGCTGTCCCTTTCAACCCTGGAATATGGTACAGATACTTAGTATAGGTCCTGTGATTAGCAGAATGGACGAGCCCAACTTCAGTGATGTAAGAGTGCACTCCAGAAACCCGAGGCAGTGAATACATCAAAGCACTGACAACACTCATGCCGATTGGCTCTAAATGCAAGCTGGTCATGAACGGGGACTTGGACTGGTTCGTTTAAACTTAAGATTTTAGTAACTAATGCAAAAAGTGTAGACCAAGATCAGCACCGTTTTGTGTGGCTTTTGAACTGAGTTTACATTGTTTGCCAGATCCAACATTTGATTCATGTGCAGATTTTACAGATAACACTTAAATGTACCCAACACTGACAAACGACGCGGCTATGTTTGGGTTGATTGTTTGGCATTCGACCCAAAGTTGCTAATAAGAAAAGCGCTTCAGTGCTAATGTCTACGTGACTATCACTGACTTGTCAGAATAGCTTTTTGTCTTGTAGAAAATAGCCGCAGTGAGATCGGGGTATTCCATAAGACGGAAGAGGGTTATCCTGGAATCATAGGGTGAGCTTGGCAAACAGTGTAGACCAAGATCAGACGCTCCCGAACGCGTCTTCTTATCAAAATCTTCACTATTTGTTTGGAATTCCAGAGTTAAATGAAACAGTTTAAATCTCAGCCAAGGCCTTTTACTCCAACCTACACCACACACTCTCAGTGCTTTGATTCTGAAACCAAACGATTACAACACACTTAGGCACCATGCCCTTAAGCTAAAAAGGTTAAATCAATCAACCGTGACGTCTGGTTACCAGTCCGGCCACGTCGATCCTGTGCACCACACCTCGCACATGTTCTGGATAAAACTTTTGATGTGTAATGTAAGGTCGTGCCTAAAAAAGAAGAAAATGAAATTTGTTCTCAAAAAAGCATTTAGTGAGAGCTTATTGCAACATTTTTCATTTAAGGATCGTAAGCGTGCCCCTGGACAGTAAAGCGGATGACGTTGACTCTGATTTTGGGTGCCACAAGTGTGTGATTTATCGTCTATTGGAGCGACATCTTACTACTTACAGAAGACGCTAGTGGACGGCGACGTAGCGGAAGACCGACGACCGTACGTCAAGATCGATTCGACCGTCAGACGCATATAAGAAATAGATTTCCGCCGGCAGCGGCTACACTGTACCTGTAGATAAACAAGGGGCCTCAGCTACCGACTAATAAGTACTGACACTGATCGCCGCCCTTATGCGATGCACGTTTGAGAGCTAGACGTCCTTGTCGTGACCAAAGTTAACGCGTTGACACCGTACGGAACACTTACGTGCATGAAACACGTAAATTGGCGTCTAAGCGACTGACATATGCGTTTCAGTGACAAATCGCACTTCAGCGTGAATCACGCCGGTTGTCGTTTCCGGATGTTTTGACGTATAGGTGTAAGGTATGCCGAAGCGACGCGTGCGTAACAGAGCATGACATATCGGGTGAAATAAGCGTAATTGTGTGGCGAGCTATTGCGTGGAGCTAGCGAACGCAGCCATTAAGAACATTCAAGATCATAGCTGAGACGTGAACTGAACAGCGAGACGTTACATCAATCAAGTGCTTCGGTCTCACATGGTTCTATTAATTTGTTTAGCTCAGAATCCGGGATATCTTATCCAGCAGGATTACGAACGGGCTCTTAGTGCTGTTCTTACTCAAAAATATCTTCAAGCCAGTGGAATTCATGTACTGGACTAGCCAGCCTTTCTCCTCCGATCTCTTTCCCATAGGGTATCTTTGGGTAGAGGTGTCCACAACCGACCAGACAAAAACTGTTACTTATGGACAGTAGCATTGTTAAAACTTGAATTTTAATGTTTGGTTTTGAAAACGTAAATAGTTTCTCTCAAAAATTTGAAACATCGAATGGCGTTTCATAACACCACCGGTCTATAGACATCTGCAAACATATCAAATATTGGAATTTGCAGAACTACCTTTCTAAATTTTATGCTCTTTTTAGAAAGGTTTTCTGTAAGTTTTCACAGTGTTATGATTTTCTCATAGAATCTGTCATTCCAGTGCCTTTGGCGCTTTGATGATCAGTCGCTATCAATTGCCATTACGAAAGCACGCCTATACGAATACATTGTAATCTTTGTCGCCGAAAAAAGGAATTTTTTAAGATGAAAAATTGTGATATTTTTCTTATTTTAGCTCAAAATATAGATTGTTGTGTGTACTCGCTAGAACCGCCTCATCGAGGCGGTTCTAACGAGTAACAACGTTCTATATTATAGAGCAGACAAAAGAAAAATAAGGTTTATCCCTGCAAACCCCAGTTTTACTATATAAACGGAAGTGGGGGTGGGGGGGGGGGTTCAAGGGGGTCAAAATAATATAGGCGTGTTTTCGTGATGCAGATACAGCCGTCTGAGACGTGTTACATGTACATGAACTCAAAATAGTCTTGCTTAAGAAGGGAACAATTTACCCCGAACAAAACAAAAAACAAAAAACAAAAAAAAAAAAAAAAAAAAAAAAAAACATTCGTAACGATAACGCCGATAATCTTGTAACGAGACGACACGTGACACAGTTTATGATGTCAGAATATATGCTCAAGTATCATCAAATCGGAACAGACATCTATCTAACTGATATGCAACATACAGAATTCATATAAAATCAGTTCTCTTACCGTCATATACAAAAAGAACGATCTTTGATAACCCCTCGAAGATCTAAACAATGAGATCTTTATACTGTAAAACCTGTATCAAAGGCCAACTACATCTATTAAGCAAGCAACCTGTATTAAACAAACATTAGGAAAACACGCCTATGCAAATACATTGTAAATTTTACCACCGAAAACTGAAAATTTTCAGATAAAAAAATTAGATATTTTTCTTATTCCTGCTCAAAGCATAGATTGTGGATACTCGTTAGAACCGCCTAGACGAGGCGGTTCTAACGAGTAAACACAATCTATGTTTTTATTGTGATACTCGTTAGAACCGCCTGGACGAGGCGGTTCTAACAAGTACCCACAATCTATGTTTTTAGGGCAGAAATAAAGAAAAATAATGTATACGCAAGCAAACTCCAGTTTTACTATATACAAGTGGGGTTTAAGGGAGCCAAATTTATATAGGCGTATTTTTGTGATGTCTGCGTTTGGTTTACCAAAAATACATAAGCATTTTAATTCACCTGACCTTTGAGGTTCCCGTCCCGTCAACACTGTATAGACCATTTTGGAGATGGCGCTTCCAATTTTGTGGGACTTTTACCCGGCATTGAGATGAAATGACATCTCAAGCCCTGCCGCCCAATGAAACCAATAAGGTTTATGAGCATGGACAGTCCAACTCGCACCGCTTTGCAGGGGCAGGCGTAGATCCTCTAAGCGGTTTACCAGTACTCGTGTGCAGTTGGTTTCAGCTCAACGGTAAGTTCCGATGGACGGGGGCGATTGGAACCTGTCTAAAGCAAACATATTCTTATTATCCCCTAGTTGCTTGCTTAACACAGGTAGGACTGTACCACACTTGCAAATATATGTTCGTTTAATTGCCAGTTTCATTTGCAGCAAAAATAAGAAAAAAGAATGCATACCCCTGTAGATCCTAGTTTACTCTTTATCAGTTACCCCTTATATAAATTGTATTATAACACGTTGACCTGATAAAGATATGCTATCTCAGGACAAGGGAGCTTTATCAGGTCAACGTGACGTTGCACTCTTACGAATGACCCGTACTACTGGAAATATTGGCAAAAATGTGTTAAATACTGGAAAAACTCGAGAAAAAAAATACATAAAAAATATCATAGGAAAAATTACGATCAGACGATACTAAACATATGGAACGATGAATGTTGGGACGATCTGAGGACTATCGATAACCTATCGTAAATTGCATATTTAAAGTGTGTACAAGGGGTTAAACTGATAAATAGAATACCAGATTCGTGTCATTTGATATCAAGTTTATCAGGCTCGGCTTCGAGAACGCGTGTAGAATCGCACGGCAAGCCTCGCGATTCTACACGCGTTCTCGAAGCCTTGCCTGATAAACTTGATATCAAATGACACGAACCTGGTATTCTTTATACAGTAAAACCTGTCTTAGTGGCCACCTCTATTAAGCAAGCAACCTGTCTAAAGCAAGCAGGCTTTCAGTTCCCGAAAAAGGACAATGTATTAAAATTCACCTGTGTTAAGCAAGCACCTGTCTTAAGCAAGCACTTTTTGATTATCCCACAGGTGCTTGCTTAATACAGGTTGGACTGTATATGAATTGGGGTTTACCGAGGTGATTATTGCACGGACTTGTCGGATGAAAATCCGTGATATTTTTTATTAATACTGCAAACATAGGCGGTTCTAACGAGTACCCATAACCTAATTTTTTTTAGCTGAAATAAGAAAAATTATTTATACCCCCGTAAACCCCAGTTTTCTCTATATAAAGAGGTTGTACGGGGTGTTCATTTCACGGACTTGATCACGCGATGTTTTCATTTGCATACTTTACCACAAATGAAGCATGTTCTTGCGATTCCTCGGGTGGGTTTTACTGGCTGTTCGTTACCCAGACTTGTAAGATGGTGTATACAAAAAGGATATTTACTTTTTTTTAGGTAAATACCAAAAATATATCATCGAGTGTGTTGAAAACATACGAGATGAAATATTTTTGGCATCTGCCGAAAAAAAGTAAATTTTCTTTTTATTTTATAATTTTATGCGGATATTTACGGTAACTGATCAATCGTCACAATTTTGCCTGGCTGTGACGTCACAAATGTCAGTTTCAAAACATAAACATTTCGCCTCTTTGGATACAGCATTTTTACAGTTCAACGAGTGCTTTTCAAGGTAATTTACATAATTATTTTATAGATAACATATGAATTTTGGCGAGAAAAATAGTCCGGACTGCAACTGTGAAAATAACATGGTCATGCTATTTTTCACACTGTGAAAATATCACTTTTATTTGTTTCAGATATGCATTGATTTCACTGCTATGTGTAAAATAAATTCGCATATTCTACTAAAAAAGAAGCATGTTCCCGCGATTTCTCAATAAGATGACAGAGATCATATAGGAGCTTGAAGTATTCCTGACAGAGAACTTCAAGCTCCTGTGACTGAGATAACAATAATCAACACGAAAGGAAGGAATCCTATCAAAACTACATCTGTTTGAAAATCTTGAAAAGGGCAATGGTTTCAAAACACAAAAGCCAAGTCCTGGTCTAAAAAGTAAAAGAGTTAATTAGACGGGAAGATGAAGAAAGGATTTGATCAATAAACACAATCATCCGACTGAGTTGTGATTCCCAACAGATGCTTCGCTATATGTTTGAAGAAATTCAATTTAAACGCAGAAAATGTTATCTTAGAGCAAGAAACAGCACCGTATTTTATCGTGAAATTGTGTTTTAATATTTCCCCCAGTGTTGAAGATTCCGGGCATACATCCGTGAGCTTAAATAGAGGATCTTACATGAGTGTTCATGTGTTATTGAATTTATTAAACGAGTTGAGGATAAGGGATAAAATGCGAGGCTTTGCCGAGCATTTATCCTTTTTCCTCATCGAGTTTAATAAATTCAAAAATAAATGAGCACGAATGCCAGATTCTGTTTATAACATTTAAAACATATTTAATAACGTTTTTTTTTTTTTTTTGGACAGAAATGTCAATATTCCGCCATTAGTAAACGCGACGCCATTAAGGACGTCGTACATGTAACGCCATGGAGCGTATCTAACTAGTTTGCATATTTAATCCACTAGTTGATTACGGAATTTATTACATGGCGTTACTGCACTCTCAGACGCGACGTCATATGATAAATAGAGTTTATTACTCAGTCTTTTTTTAAATATGAGATTTATAAACCGAAGGAAGTTGACTATCCGATATAGAAACGAGTGTGTTTGCGCACGAGTTTCTTTATCGCATGTTCAACCTCCCGAGGTTTATAAATCCCATACCCAACAGTCCATGTAAACGGTAATTGGCGCAGTGACACAAAAACTGATTGAAGCAAAAACTGCATAGACGTCATCTTGAAAGCGCTTTCTTTTGTACTGAATGAAAATAGAAGAACCAAAATTATTATAGTGATAAACAATTACAAATGCGAGAGTATAGTAACCAAACTAACACCCATTCAGTGGTTATGTCCATGTAACCTTTATTTCATCGCTGCCTCCGAGTCTGACGCCATACATTCTGAACATTGTTTACATCCTCTGAGACGCCGTAGACGTGACGTCAAGAACAACGGGTTGACGTCAATTAAACTTTCCTGCGTCTGAATATATCATTTGCATTGGAAAAGTAGGATCGGCTACAGAGATGGAGGATCATGACTGCTTATGTATTATTGAATTTATTAAACTCGTTGAAGAAAAGGGATAAAATGCTCGGCAAAGGGATAAAATGCGACGATTAGCCGAGCATTTTATCCCTTTTCTTCAACGAGTTTAATAAATTCAATAATACATGAGCACGAATGCAAGATTCTATTTATCATATGACATTTAAAACGCATTTAATTAACGATTGTTTAACACAATTGTCAATATTCCGCCAGTAGTAAACGCGACGTTGTTAAGAACGTCATACATGTAACTAATTTGCATATTGAATCCACTAGTGGTTTATCGAATTTATTACATGGCGTTATTACACTCTCAGACGCGACGTCATATGATAAAAATAAATATTGCTAAGCCGGAGCTGATTATCATTTTAATTCATTAAGAGATCGCGGTATCATCTTTGTTGTGCATGTTATATATTTCGTCTCTCCCATCTCTAGAATTGGCATATTTCAGATGAAAATGTTTGAATTTTTCTTCTTCTGATTTCTAGCTTAAATATTGATTGTTGGTCCACTGTTAGTCGGTTCTAACGAGTACACATAACCGTTGCTATTTATCAAAAATAATCAAACTAAAATCCACCCCGAAAATCCCACTTTTCCCTATATAAAGTGTGGTTTAGAGGTGTGTCCATTACAGGGATTGCAAGGACACGTTAACCTGATGTTGTTAAATGGCCAGTGTATATATGTCTGTCCGTCCCAAGCAAACAATGGGACAAGACCGTTCTTCTGGTACCAACTTGTGTCTATCCATCCCAAGCAAACAATGCGAAAAGACCGTTCTTCTGGTACCGATATCGTTGATCATGGGACCTTGACTGTGACCTTTGATTATACTTTTTCCAATCTTTAACGGCGTCAATACATTTTGAACCAGTTGCAAGTCAGCTTTCATGGTGTGTATTTATATTGCATAGGTATGTAGACTACTCTTTGACTTATACCGTGGCCTGTGACCTACACGTATTTTTATATCCATTTTTGGGGCTATAGCCCCACAGTATTCAAAAGAGTGATTTTGGCACTACTTTTGGCATTACTACATTCGACCTAATCAACACCAAGAGACACCGTGAGAAAATATAGTACCATATTCGAAATAGTTTCAAAAGTTCCTCATAAAATGAAACAGCCGATGGAAATAAAATATTACAACTTGAATGTTTTATAAATTTATCTAATAAGTTTACCGTGACAGGGCTTCTCCGTGTAAAAAATGAATGAAAACAATGAAGATTAATATGCCATTCAGTGTCGTTTTATACGTCAGTACATATAGCCTATTTTACAACTCAGTTTGTACCGGAAATCCAAAACGGGCCACTGGCAAACAGTGCAGGCCCAGATCAGATACCACAGAACGCGGGGTCGCATTTGGGCATACACTGTATGTTTGAGAAAGGTTCAGCCATTTCCAAGATAAATTTTGAAGAAGTCACAACCAGACCTTCCGAAAGTTTGAAATGAACTTGTTCTATACTGATATAAAGTTGATGCAGTACAAAATGAGCCCCGCCAAGCAAATTTGTGTCTTCGAGCGTTCCGTCATGACAGATTTTAACTGCGCATGCCCAGCCATTCAGAGGGGCTAGGGATATGACTTTCTGTCTGACGGTTCCTCTTGATTCACTGCTTGTATGAGCAAGCAGCGAAGGTTCTGGCGAGACTGCGCGGATGCGCAGGCTCGCCTGAACCTTCGCTGCTCGCATAGGCGATAAGTACCAAAATCGCTTGACGGGGCCCAAATGGGTTGAAATTGTCGGTCGATTATGTAATTATTTTTGTCATTAACCCATATAGGACACTTGTATTTTCCCCGTTGATAAGTTTGGAGTGATCCATGTCCAATTGTAGAGCAGCCAGGTTTGTATTGTTAGCAGTAAATTTTGCAAAAATGTATGTACTTTCAGCAAACAGTTTAGACACAGACGAGACACCACGTGTTGCGGCGTCTGATATGGGTCTGCAATGTTGGCAAATACCCCACCCCCGCCACAAAAGGCTGCTAGGCATATATGCGTTAATGGGGTGTTTATATCAATAACGAGGAATAAAATCATTTTATTTTCAGAAAACTAATGGTTAAGAGTTAGCGCCCCATGCATGTGAACGGCCTCTGTAGCTCAGTCGGATGCGCGACTGACTATTGATCAGGATTATGCGGATTTGATATCTGCCGGGTTCGGCAACTTTCTTTCCTGGAGATTGATCAAGAAATGTTGTGCATGGTGATTGTCTCCATTTCGCTGATTCAGGAAAGGCAGCTGGCAGTTTCTTTTGAAATAATTTGCACTGTACTGGTTTACCGCTTACGTATTGTCTGTCCAGGAAAAATAAAGCTAGGTAATCTGACCAGCTCAAAATGACCAAAAAGTGTTGACTTCGTCCTTAAACTCCAATATAAATTTATTAAGAAATGAAATTTATTTTTCTGCAGTTCATGGAAGTATGAACGCAGTGGGTCGCGTGCAAACGGTAAATGAATCCCGAAGGGGTTCATGTAAACTTTGCTAGCGATCCACTATCGTTCGTACTTTCATGAAAAGCAGAAAAATTAAGTTTACTTCTTTTATTTACATTATTGTCCCTTTATAATTACATTATTTGTCCCTGTAAATAGCCGAAAAACGTTAAAATGGCTATTTGCAATCGACTGCAAATAGCCAAAAAAGTTTAAATGGCTATTTGCAGTCAATTGCAGATAGCCAAATACGTTAAAATGGTTATTTGCAGTCACATGCAAACAGATGTAAAAAGTTAAACTGCTATTAACAGTCTTTCTATATACCTGCAATTTATATGCACGCCCATCGAAGACTTTGATCCACCTTGGCGCATCCGCACAGTCTATCCATAGTTTTCGCCGCGCGCTTTTAAGCGTATAGAAAGCACGTGAAATCTCGTCCATTAAAACAGCCATAGGTTTGAATTAGTAGTCTGAGGTAAAATAGTTTAAACAAAACAAGTACATGGTATGTATAACAAAACTAACACAGCGTTGTCCATGAAGGCTGAAGTCTAAGATATCTAGGTTACGGAGAGTCAACTGTATAAGGTTGTCTATACTTCATTTATTCAACAGTTACCTCTACATTCAGTCTAAATGATGAAAAGTGCATTTATCTCTTGTACCGGCTCATATTAACAGTCTGTTCTGCTTGTTTGTATTGGAAATTAACGGCCTAGTAAACGCTATTTAGGTCATATCGAAACGGTCCGTTTATCCTTCTACAATTTTCCTGGGCAGGCTTTATACGTAGCGGTTATATAGTATATTGCTCATTCTTTCGCCAGAAAATGGCATTCGCCCTTCTTGAATCAACGAAAGGGAGAAACTGACCTCGTGATTTCGTGACCAGTTTTGTCGTTTCAAAATTCGGGATTCATGCTTCAAGTGAGAAATTTCCCTTGTTATATATACATTGTAGTTATGTTATTATGACTTGCAGCCTACATGTGCGTCAAGCGAAGACTCGGATCAGTTCTTGATGACCGTCGAAAAGAATCCATGTGTCTCGAACACACTTAAGAGCACATGTTTATTGCAGGAAAACAGAATGACTATTATAGCCATTTTAATGTTTTTTTTTTTGTTTTTTTTTTTGCCTATTTTCTGTTGACTGCAAATAGCCATTTTAACGTATTTTGGCTAACTGCAGTTGACTGCGAATAGCCATTTAAACGTTTTTTGGCTATTTCCAGTTGACTGCAAATAGCCATTTTAGCCCTTTTTTGCCTGCAAATACATGTAGCCTCTTCCATTTATTTTTCAACCTTTTCAAGAATATTGCGTTTATGTTAGCCAATCGTTAATCAGATGGTCGAAAACCCTGAGTAGCCCACTTAATGTGGTATTTATGACGCGATAAGCAAACAATGGGAATTCGAGCGTGTTCGCTAAGCGGAGCCTCAGATCAGACTGCGTATCCACACAGTCTGATCTGAGCCTTCGCTTGGCACTATGGCTGCTCTGTGACTAAACGTTCATTTACGCAAATCAGGATAACTGCATATTGAGTAGGTGCACCGGCTTGTTTATAAATGCCCGCTGATCGTATAAATCTGGAAATGTGCGTGTACAAAGGTATAATGTGGAAAAGCGCAATTGTCACATACGATTTAAGCTTCGTGTTAATATGTCACATTTCTAGGCATTCCAATGCAGAATTTTATTGTCTCTAGACGGACAAATGCCAAGACTGTCTGTCAGGTCTGCTCGCCTCGTCTTCCAATTATAGTCCGTTCTAGACAAGTTCAGTGAACGATATAGACAGTTTGACATTGCTTACAATATTTTGCAACATTATTGAATTTTTGAGCACTGATCTTTGGCATTTCCTCAGATAGCTTATTTCAAAACGATGTGATTGTGTATAGCTTCAAACGCTATAAAACTATTTTGAACAGGACCTGTTATAATACTTTTGAGCCGGGGCACAACATTTCCTACAATTAACATATGCGCCCAGCGAAAACTCAGATCAGCCTGCGCATCCATGTGGTCTGACCAGAGACTTTTCTTGCTGCGTGAACGAGCAGTGGCCCCTTAGCAATCCTTAGAGCGCACAACGAAGAATCTGATCAGACTGCGCGTATGCGCAGGCTGATCTGAGTCTTCGTTGGACGCATATGTCAATTGTAGAAAATACTGTGCTCCGGCTTATTTCATTACTGTACGTTCGTACTTAATGCAAAAAATTGTAACCCCGGTTTCCAGTGTGACCTAAGCATCATGGTAATAAGTCCGTGTGATGTAGACTCCTCTAAACCCACGTTACATCTGTGTGGTTGTTTGATTATTTGTGTTCACGAAGATATTGCACTGATGAGTTAGGAGGCCTTCAATCGGACTGAACAAACTATTTGTCTAAATCGCGACGAAAGTAAGGGCGAGGATTATGGCCACGTAACCCCCCCCCCCCCCCGACCCCCGCACCCCAAGTGGAGTTCGTTTCCGCTGATCGTCCTAAGGCGGTTCTTTTGTCACGGTTTATTTTTGTTATGGTTTGTGTCGCTTATATTATTTTATTTTGGATAGCCTATTGGCCATTTTGTTGGAAAGAAGCTGTCCTTTTGGCTTTCCGCTATTGATGTTTCCATTAGGTCTGTTGTTCGTGTTTGTGTTTCTTTCCCTTTGGTATCTCTGATGGGAGCTTTTGGGTGATTGTATGGATTCCTGATCATTGCCTCCACTTCTATTTTGTATACAGAGAAAACATGAAATCCAGTATTTTCCATAAACATCAACGGTGCCGTTCTAACCAGCACCGACAACGTATGTTTCGAGTATAAATGAAAAAAATATTGGAGATATGAAATAATGCACTATGCCACATGGGCGTGTAATCGTGATGGCTATACCGTTACTCAGGGAAAACTCAAAAACTGGCTGTTTAAGGAAGGTTGTAGTTCAACAGAGGGAAATGCTTGATATGCGAAAGGCCTGATATTGTCAGGCAAACCTAAGTGATACTGAAAACAACTCAGCATGGATGATAAAACCTAATTTGACACCTCTCTATCATTTGTTCTTTTCCTTTCATTTGCATGTTCATATTTACTTAAAGGCACTTACAACGCATCCGATGAAGCTTTTGTGAAAATTAAAAAAAAATAAAATAAAAAATAAAAACAGAAAAGATATGGATATAAAATTTTCAGATGTGCTTTAGAAGAGCATCAACTACTATGGAATGCCATGACTGTCTGATGGTAAGCAACAAATACATGATATGATCTAATCTATTTGTGTAGTGCTGAAACATGGTTAAATATTGCTCTTATTATGTTTTATGTCAACTACATTATTTTTTGTATAAACTTCATGATAAGGTGCATCAACTACATCATGTATTGCATAAATCTTATTATCCTTTAAGTCAACTACTTTATGTATTGCATAAACTTGGTTATATGATGGAACATCTACATTGTGTGCCGTTTTAACTTTATTATGAAATGTGCAACTTTTTTGTGTAGTGTATAAACTTTATATAATGTGTAAACTTTATTATGCCACGTGCAAACTTTATTATATGATGATCAAACTTTATTATGTCATGTGCAAACTTTATTAGCTGTTGTAAAAGGTTCATTATGCCACGTGGAAATATTATTATGTGGTGTAACTTTGTGATGTAATGTGAATTGTTTATTATGTGATTTATCAAATTTATTCAACGATGTCTTAACTTTATCATTTCTTGTATAAACTATATAATGTGTTGCATTTCATCTATGATGTGATATATAAACTTTATGATGTGATGTTTAAACTTTATATCGTACTGTATGGACTTTATATGATTACAATTCATCATGTATCAATTCCTTCTTATGCGTAAACTTCTTTTAAATGATGTGATTAAAATTGCCCGAGTTAAAACAAATGTATGGAATTCTATTTGCCGGAACTCAGTACTAGTCGTTTCGCTCCTGTATTTCGAATTATGCACCTATAGGTGTTTTTCCCCAGAGGGGTGGGGGAATACCCTGGGGATAAGACATCAATATGATCTGAAACTCTTGTGAATTGTGACACAGGGGCGGGTTTTAGATTTCTAAAACAGAGAAAATATAACATTGTGCAAATTTTAATGCCCGCCCAGGGGACTTTTTTCACAACATTATGGCTTATGGGTGGGTAATTAGAACCCCAATTATCAAAAATGTCTAATTGCCCTGGGTATGCCCGCCACCCCCCCCCCCCTCACCCTCTCGGGAAAAACATTGATTGGTGCATTATTCAGCAGCACTGACATTCCCATCGAGGAGTGTTTTCTCCACCTATTTAAATTATTTGTAGATCTTTACTTCTAGCCTCTGATACAAACATGTAATGGCTGAAAAATGTCTCGCAACGTGGTAGATCATTGTAGAGATAGACAGGCGTAAAGTAAAAAGCATTTCTGCTGAGGAAGTTTCTCCACTCCCTGCAAATGCAGGAAGTCATTATTTGTATTTTATATATTCGATAGATCGAAATAATTTTGCCAGAAATAAACCATCAGGCCTTGCAACGGTGACGTAAGTAACACATGTGGATTAAACCATCGAAATGGGTATTGCCAATATTTAATAAATCATCCAAATATCTGGAAATCAAACTAAAGACTTCAATGATTTCAGATTGGCTTTCAACGGCAAGGGACATCATGAAGTCTCTTTCATAACAACACAAGAACAGATCAGCCACAAAGGGTGCGCAATTCGTATCCATCGGAATACACACAATTTGTCTAAATAGCTTCGTACCAAATCGTACGTAAATATTATCAAGTAGAAAGGTGAGAGCTTCACACACTTTCTGACATGACCATAAAGTATAATTGTTATGCTCATCAGAAGTGAAAAAAGCATTACACGCAAGATAGAGGGAGTTGCAAAACTGGATACAATTCTCTTGAATCTGTATTCTAGCGTTAATTTCTAGCGAGTCTTGAAAAGTTAGACCTTGAGTCCCTGTTTACAATTTTACTATGATCCAAATCATTAGGCAAACGCCGAAATGATGCATTTTAAATTTTTGCATACTTTTTAAGTGGGAGTTGAATTTATAAAAATTGAAACAAGAGCTTGTTACTAACATTGGATTGTTTTAATAACGACAAAAGACATGTCATTTCATTAAGTAACTCTAGAATCAAACCACGAGTTTAAAGATAAAGGAATAAAATTTCATGGAACTCTATTCTCTCCTTGGAATTTGATTTTCTTAATATCCTGTCACCATTGGCTCTAATTACAGCCAAGCAACGACTGCGCATAGAAGTCACGTGCCCAGACCTGTGGGCTATGCAATCCGATTCCAATCTCCCACTAAAATTCGCTCCAGTAGACGTTGCGGGCTCTCCTTCTCTTGACATTCCGACCCATCACATCTCACAGATTCTCGATGGGATTGAGGACAGGAGAACGAGAACGAGAACGATCATTGCCTTCACTACTATTTTGAAAATGTTCTGAGACCAGTTGTTCAAAACTAACGACGTTGTTAGTTAAAACTTTGATCATTTAAGATTGGAAATATGCTAAAATGTTTTCTGAAAAAAAAAACGTGAGTAGCTTTTGCATCCTGCTCACATTCTTTCAGCAAAAATACAAAAAAATTCGATATTGCACTTGCTAGATCAGTTAACAAATTGACCACTAACGAGCTCGTTAAGCTAACGATGCTTTGAACAACTGGCCCCAGATTGACATCGAATCCAAATCAACCGATTAATTTCATATCGTTATCTTTTCTATTTTGTTTTTTCTTTTAATTATGGTATTTTTGGGGTGGTTCTAACGTGTACCCGAAATCTATATTTTGAGCCGAAATAAGAAAAATAACGATTTTAATCTTAAAAAGTTCGTTTTTTTTTTTCAGCGGTAAAATTTAGTGTACATTGTATTTTAATAATAAGCTACATGTAATTCTGTTCTTTTACAACAAAGCCGTATTAGTAAGGGGGTGAAAATGAATGGAAACCTCCTCGGATTGTGTATATCCTAACCTTACGGCCCCGCCCATAGGGGCTTAAAGAAATATATGGGCTGCTTGATGCTTCCACGCAGAGTTGAATCAGGCCAAAACACAAGTACTGGTAAACCGCTTAGAGGATCCAAACCTGCCCAGGCAAAGCGGTGCGAGTCAGACCGTCCATGCTTATAAACCCTATTGGTTTCATTGGACGACAGGGCTTGAGACGTCATTTCATCTCAATGTCTGGTAAATGTCCCACGAAATTGGAAGCAACGTCTCCAAAATGACTTTTACAGTGTTGACGGGGACTTTAAACATCAATTCAAAAAAAAAAAAAAAAAAAAAATACATTAAACTTAAAGTACTGACGCATATTCCATATTAGGATTACAATGTAACCTAGTTACCCGTGCCTATCAACTTTCATTCTACACTTAATTAAAAGAATCTGTATTTTAATATCAAAATGTAATTTGAGAGAGAAATAAATACAGTAGAAATTTTCAGGACTAATAATTCCCTGTTTGAAGAAACATGTAGTAGTAAGGGAGATAAACGTGATGAAAATGATTTTGAAAGGGAACCTGAATTCACCATACAGTAGAAGAAAAACTGACGTATATTCCTTATTAGTACCTTTGTGGTCGCAGATAAGACTGATTAGACGGGGCTATCGTTTGCCCCTGCCTTTGGAATAGTATATTAACAAAAAGGCAAACCAAGTCACCCGATTGTGAGAACGAAACTGTGACACAAACAATGCCGTAGTGCATATGGCCATTTGGTCCGCTTGCAGAAAGCATGCGAAAGGCACTCGGCCGAAACCTCTGGTGGACTCAGGCATTTAACACATATTGACAACACCTGATTAGCTCCACCTAGTCAATATTATAATGTTATTAATCAAATAATTTCAGTGTGAGGGGTGGATAGAAAAATCCGGCCCTAGGGTCACTCGACAAGCCTCGTGATGCCGGACAGTGATCCCGAGGGACGGATTTTTCTATCTACCCCTCACATCTATATTTGGAATTTTTTTCTTGCATATCTTCCATTTCTTAGCGCGGAATTTCAATGCTGCAGTCACTTCGGTTACCAACGTCCGCCATATTGTATTGACACTGCAGGAATGTAAAGTGACGTCACGGATCGTGCATGACGTCAACCTTAACGACGGCGCACACAAGGTCGTAAACAACCAGTGTATTTATCAAACACGCGATTATATTCTTATGGGGTCGGAACACCAGGGTCAGAACATAAATTTCTATCCTAGGGTAAAATCGTGGATTTCCTTGTCTGGTGTGCAAGAATTTTTGTTGCAACCATTATGTTAAATAGTCCGTGTAACGAGCATCCCTATGAATACCACTTTATACAGAAAAAGGTCGCTCCGCCCATCGGGGGTTGAAGAAATAGATGTGCTGCATGATGCTTCCAGGCAGAGCTGAAACCGACTGCACACGAGTACTGGTAAACCGCTTAGAGGATCTAAGCCTGCCCAGGCAAAGCGGTGCGAGTCGGACCGACCGTGCTTATATACCCTATTGGTTTCATTGGGCGACAGGGCTTGAGATGTCATTTCATCTCAATGTCGGGTAAAAATCCCACAAAATTGGAAGCAACGTCTCCAAAATGACCTTTATAGTGTTGACGGGGCCGTTAAACCTCAAATCAAACAAACAAATACAGAAAAAGTTGGCGTTTACGAGTGGATATTCATTGTTTGCATTTTTCTACTCCGGGTACTCGTTAGAACCGCCTGAATGAGGCGATTCTAACGAACACCCGCCTCTATTTAGTTTGTACTAATTTATGTTAGTTTGATTGCGATGAAAGCCTCAAGCTTATTGAGTCGCTATCGAACACTCATTCCGGATGCTATCACGCGCGCGAGAGAGAAACTATTTTACACCACTGCTACCCATTTATACCTGGACCGATTGGGGCATTGTCATAACGCGTCTTGCCCAAGGACACACCAGCCTCCGGTGGCCGTATTCGAACCCACAATCCCTCGATCATAAGTCGAACGCGCTAACCACCCGCCTCTGCTTGGTGTATGAATAAGCAATACCACAGATTTTCATACGATAATAAAAAGACCAGTTTTGAGATGGGTAAATTCTAGTAGGAGTTCATCTAGCTTTTAGTAGACACAGTTATTGAAATTTTTAATTGATTCCCATGAAGGTTTGTATCCCGCTTAAAACATGCCTGGTTCTTAACCCATTCTATGCGGGAAATCCTTAAAAGGGTACTTTGGCAAACAGTGCAGGCCCATATCAGACGTCTGATCAGGGCCTGCGCTATTTGATGACACAATTTTCCGTCACAAATACAATAAAATGGACTTGTCTAACATATAGCAATGGAAGGGTCCACCATTTTACAAAGGGATAATGCCATATTTAGCGGAAATTTAAACAATAAGTGTTTATCTTCCCGAGACAGATGTCAATAATGCAAGCTGACGAAGATTTTAATAGACTGAATGCAAGGCGTTTTCAGGCAACTTATATGACAATATAGGAATGCCATCACGCTGCTCAACTGTGCGGCATCATTTATTTAACCCATTTAGTACCAGAACCCCTAAACGGGTACCCTGGCAAACAGTGCAGGCCCATATCAGACGCCGCAGAACGCGGCGTCTAATAAGGGCCTCCACGCCCCATTGTTTGCTACAAGTTCCGCAATTTTCCAAATAAAGTTTGATGAAAACACAAACTGACACCCCTTAGTTTTGAAATGGATTCCTGCTATATATAAGAAGGAAGATTCCATTTGGTACAAAAGGAGTTAATTGGAGAAATATATTGGGCTGCTTGGTGCTTCCGCACAGAGCTGAAACCGACAGAACATGATTAAGCCTGCCCAGGCAATGTGTGTGTGTGTGTGTGTGTGTGTGTGTGTGTGTGTGTGTGTGTGTGTGTGTGTGTGTGTGCGTTTGTACTTGCTACCAATCGGGGAAGTACATAAGAATACACACCTGCGAATCGGGGAAACACCTCCAAACGCGGAGCTCCCCGTTTTGAAATAGCAAGAAATATTGAAAATTCAGTACTAGATGAACCTTAAAATAGTTTGCTATGGTAATCTAACACCTTCCCCGTTTAGTACGTTCAGGACGTATATCTGATACACAAAGGTGTATAACTGCTGATCGATTAAAAGTTTTCCGTGTGTAACCCCGATATCGAACCTCCCCGTTTGTGCGGAAAAAAATCTTATTCTGCAGAACGGGGAAGTGTTAGGATCTACAGCTCGATTGGCTCACAGGTGATTTATATTTTGCATTTTATTTAATCAACTTTAAATCAAAGACAAGTATTAGGAATGAAGCAACTTTTTCAGTGGCTTGAAACTGAGTATATCAGAATACATTGGATTTCACTGCCTTTGTTTGTGTGTTTTAACCGTTTCATTGATTGATTAATTGATTTTGAGGTTTAACGTCCCCGTCAACACTGTATAGGTCATTCTGGAGACGTTGCTTCCAATTTCGTGGGATTTTTACCCGACAGTGAGAATTCTGTATAAAAATCTGCAAATAAGTAGTTTATTTTAGCTTTAGAAATTATTTTCGAGGTTGAGACTCAACTGCAGTAGCAGTGCGCAGTTATTCCAACGGGCCATTCAAACCAGGAAAACCCGAGAAGGTAAGATTTTAGCAGAAATTTCTGAAAATCTGTTCAAATAAATATTGCAAAGATTTTAGCTTGCAGTTTCGTGGTTTTCCCATGTATAAAAGGTTGCATGTTATTGCTTACACTTGTAAATTAGTGACCTGAAAAGTAGGTCCGGTCTATAACGGTCACTAGACGTATTATAAGTCAGTAGAAGGTATTATAGGTCACTACCGATCATAGCGTGCAGTTATTCGATCCCCTTTATTAGGTTACTAGAATGCCTGATTGCGGTATAAAAAAGTTTCTCAGAGCTTTACATCCTGTATATTAATCTGCAAATAAATAGTTTATTATAGTTTTAGAACCTATTTTCGAGGTTCAGACGCAACCGCAGTAGCAGTGTGCAATTTCATACCGCAATTAGGCATTCTAGTAACCTAATAAAGGGGGTCGAATAATTGCTCGCTATAATCGGCAGTGACCTATATTACCTTCTACTGACCTATAATACGTCTAGTCACCGTTAATAGACCGGACCTACTTTTCAGGTCCCTAATTTGCAAGCGTAAACAATAACATACAACCTTTTATACATGAGAAAACAACGAAACTGCACGTTATAGTCTTGATAATATTTATTTAAACAGATTTTCAGAAATTTCAGCTAAATTCTTACTTTCCCCGGCTTTCCTTGTTTGAATGATCCGTTGGAATGCTGGCGCACTGGTACTGCGGTTGAGTCTCCACCCCGAAAATAATTTCTAAAACTAAAATAAACTATTTATTTGCAGATTTTCATACAGACTGAAAAGCGCTGGGAAACTTTTCTTCGAGCGTCCATGCTGTTTCCTGCGTCTCTGTGTCTTGGTGACAGCAGAAATTTCCGGCTATTTGACGCCACGTTATACTACGTGTGCGCGCCACGACACTGAATGTTGTTTAACATGCAACACTGTCTGCTGCCCTTTTTGCTTAAATTTTGCTAAATTATTGCAAAACCGTTGATAGTTTTGAATTGCGGTATAAACTAAATACATGATTAGTGACGTATTATAGGTCATTAACAGTTATTAAAGGTCACTACCGATTGTAGCGTGCAGTTATTCGACCGTCTTTATCAGATTACAAGAATGCCTGATTGCGGTTGGCCTTTCTGTCTGTTTTTTTGGCAGAGATACGAATAATATTGTATACCCCTATAAACCTTAGCTTTACTAGCTTTATGGGGTTTAATAGGGGTAAAATTATACAGGCTTGTTTTCGCGATGACAAAAAAAGAAGGAAAAAAGAAAGAAAAGCATCCTGTGAAAAATTCTGGTTTCAAGACATGGCAAACGCCATTTTAGGGCACGGGAATGTTATTGTAATTTTTTAAAGCCTCGCTTTTTCTTATTTCTGCCCCTTAAACATCAATATTTAGAAGATGTTGTTGTAGTAGTAGTAGTAGTGATGCATTTGTTGTTTAATAAGAAATTCCCTTTATTGTCATGTTCTCTATCCTTATCTCTACTAGATCTATCAATATTTCTTTTGAAATAAGATATCATATAATGCTTAATATTTCTTATTGACAGATCATATTTTTGCTCACATGAGCACGAAGTGCACAAGCGAGCTATAGCTATCACCCTGTGTCCGTGGTAAGAGAGTCGTGCGTCGACCGTCGTCAACCTTTACGTTTCTCACCCGCTACAGCCTACAGTTGTGCTGACCTCGGTAGCTCTGTCTGATGCGCGTCTTACTAGTGATCGGGGGGGGGGGGGGGGGGGGGCGCGGGTTCGATACCTGCCATGGTCGGCAACATTCTTTCGTGAAGATTGATCATGAAATTTTTCTACGGTCATTCATTTTCTTCCCTGATTCAAGAAGGGCAGTTGTCAGTTTCTGGTGAATGAATGTGCACTGTAGTAGTTAACCGGTAACGTATAAGCCTACCCTGGAAAAGAATAGATAAACTGACAGGCTCAAAAAGGACCTTAATAGTGTTAACTGGGCCGTTTAACTCTCATCCAAACCAACAAACAAAAACAGCCTACAGCTGTACTACAATTACCACGAAACTTTGCCAGAATATTTGTCCTGGTGATATAAGGACAAGTTCGATAGGTCTTGTCCGGTTAAAAACTAGGTCCCTAAGTGAAATGTCTGTAAAACATTGTTCACCCTCTATAGACCATACGTTTGCTTTAGTTGACGTGAAACTTTATCGTAATGCTTGTCATCTCGGTCATATTTGAATATAAGACATGTTGGATCAGAGTGCTTTAAAACCTTGTTCACAATCTACAGGCCACAGGTTTTGAATAACTATTCATGAAACTGTACCAGAATGTTTGTCTTGGTGCTCTATTTGGGTCTGTTAAAATTCCTAATGAGGTTTAAATAAATTAAATTCCGGACGTTTTCGTGCAGGTAGTCTGTCAACGTATGAATTCCCCGTGCTTTAAAAACCTATACCTCATAATCGTTTTAAAGAACTTAATGATTTAATTGAAATGACATTCCATACAGGAGATTCCCTCCATCTTACATATTAAGTAAGAAATGCATTTTTCGATGGCTTGATCAGTCGAATCTCAACTGAATACAACTAGTTCTTCCAATACCTAAATCCCGCCTTTGTATTTACATTTATTAATTGACTACCTTGTATAGATCGGAGGTCATCCGTATTAACACCAGATCAACCACTATTAACTGAGGTAATGTGAGGTCAGAAATCATTAATCATGTTGTTTTTTTAATTGTGTCAATTAATAAAATTGCCATTGATCAAATAATTTCGTATTGACCCAGTTACAGGTCCTCGGTCAGCTGCATTTGCCCTCGGCCTTCGGCCTCGGGGCCAATGCAGCAGACCACGGACCTGTACCTTGGCAAAAACGAAATAACTTGATTAATAACATTATATTCTCTACTTTCAATGGGTTTGTTTCATGTAAAATTTCCGACAAACACAATTACATGTATTTTGAAATAAAAGTTGGTTCGTGGATGGTTATGTTGCTCTTGTGGCATCAGATTGAGCTTATTAATCAAAATTACACGGAAATTCGGTTTGCCAAAGTGTCTAGTCTTGTAACTGACTGACATCAACACTCCTAGGAATTTTTAACTGCTAAACTTCTTAACCAGGGTAATGATATCTTAAACTTTGCAAGTCTTTTCTTAGTTTTATAGACGTCATTTCGATTTAGTTTCAGAATTCAATGTTGGACTTAAATCTTTTCTGGAACAAGGCCTGTCGGAACCAGAATTTTATGGTGTCTGAGTATATAAATTCATAAATATATAAGCTTGCAATGATTTCATGTTCGTAAATAACTGTAGAACTGAAAAGTATGGAATGTACAAGTTTTTCTGGCCAGACTAGCTAGTTTTGGCGAATAAGAGGCCCTAAGACTTACCTAAATTTTATTAAGTGAGGTCGGTTGATGCCTGATTCTCTGCATACCTGTTGAGGCCTATGGGAGTTAAACTTTTTTTTGCTCCAGCATTGCAGTTATTACATTATGTCGGTTTTCATCGTTGAAGAAGAAGAAGAAGAAGAAGAATAATAAAAAGATGATTTTTTTTTCTGGTTTATCCTTCAGACACAGATTTTTGGCACGTTATAACCGCCTGAAAAGGAGTTAATACGTACCCGATATCAATGTCTTAAGAAGAAATAGGAAAAATATCACTATAAATGCATAAAATGGGATTTACCACGGTTTTAACTAGATCTAATTGATATGTTAATGTATTTTAGGTGTGTATAATTCTTTGCGCATTCCCAGGTACATGTAAATATTGTTTTGCGTTAACGCTGTTTTATTTCATTGCTATACTATTGACAAAAAGAAAGAAAGAAAAAAACAGTGTGATTTTGTTTTATTATTTAAACTCATCTATGTGTTTTATATAAAATAGGAAAATAGTTCCTACCCTGCAATCAATACTTTTTTTCTACATAAAGAGGTTACTACCCGAAGTGGGGTTAACCGGTGTTAAAACTACGGTGACATGTTAATGTATTGTTACATTTTTATGATTCTGTGCAGCATTTCGTGTACATGTATACATAGTCTTCGTTATGGGGCGGCATGTATCATTTCACTGTTGTAACATTGAGGGTTTTTCTCCTGAGAGTTTTTCAGGAAAATGAAGTGTTATTTTTTATGATTTATACTTCAAACATAGATTTTTATGCAAGTTAGAAAACACACGAGATGACTCTGGTGCGCATCCGATACACATGTTTTAAGCAGCAATAGGAACAATTTTATATACCCCTGTAGACATCGCTTTTTACTACTTGAAGTATAATTTACCGGATTTTTAACTACCGTGTCATGTTAATGTTAAATATGTTCATTTATGTGAAACTCAATGATATTTATGCTTCAAAGATTGGATATTTGTGCATGCTAAATGCGCATTAAAAAGTAACTCTAATGAGTACTCGATATCTAGGTTTCGAACAGAATTAGGAACAATATTATAAACCCCATGCAAACATCACCTTTTCCACATGAAGTGTGGTTTAATGGGGTTCAACTACATTTATATGTTTATGTAATGTTAGGTATGTATATTCCTTTGCTAGGTGCGGTCTCATGCACATATTAACATTGTCTGTGTTATGTGACACACTGCACAGGAGTAAAGTGATATCTTTGCGTTTCATGCTTCAAACAGATTTTTGTGCTCGTTAGAGCCTCTAAATAAGAATGTTCTAAATAGTACCTGATATCTATGTTTTAAGCAGAAATAGGAAAAAAAGATATGTGCACATGCAAAAGTAACGTATATATATATACAATGAGATAGCTGGGGTTTTAACTACTATTAAATGTACATGTGAATATATTGCTGAACATTTTTATTCGTTGCAGAACGGGTACATGTACATTTCAATATGGTCTGCATTAAGTAGACACACCTGTTAGACAAACAGCGAATCACGTGAGTGTTCGTGTATTATTAAATTTATTAAATGCGAGGCTATGCCGAGCATTTTATCCCTTCTCTTCAACGAGTTTAAAATGTTTAATATTACATTAACACGAATGCCAGATTCCAGTTATCATAAGACACCTAAAACGGAGTTTTACGTTTTTTTTTTTTTAAGGAACACACGCACAAAAAAAAACAATATTCCTCCACAAGTAAACGTTGTTAAGAACGTCGTACGACATATCTAAGTAATTTGCATATTTAACCCACCAGTGGATAACAACCGAATTCAATACATGGCGTTATTACATTTTCAGAACCGACGTCATAATAATCGTTGTTGTAAATTTTCAAGAGAAAAGTTAGTTTTATTGTTGTGAATTATGCTTCAAGCATTTTATGCTCGTTAAAATTCTTCTTAGTAAGGTCGCTGTTATGAGAACTTGATGTGCATGTTTAAGAAGAAATGGAAAAAATTATCTCTACTCGTCCGAACATCTAATGTTTAAAAAGAAATAGAAAAAAAATCTATTCTCCAGAAAACATCACTGTTTACTTCATAATGAAGTGTTCACCTGGATTTGTATCTTTGTGGACATGTTAATGTATTGTTTAGCGTAAGGCCAATGGAAAACAAAACATTACCCGGAAAATGAAGTAAGGAGTAATCGAAGTATTGTATATATAGGTCTAATATTAGGGGTGAAAGTTCTTAGACAGATTTTTTACTATCCTTTAACTAATGAGGAGCGATGTACGAGATGTTGTAGGAGACGAATGGGTGCAGCAATTAGTGATACGAAACAGTCCGGTATACAGCTCTTCTGCTCTCTTAATTGCGGCTTCATTAGAATCACGTACGTATGGTTGCGTAAGGGTAATGGTTACAATATCTTTCCCAGTGAATGATTTCCGTACTGTGTTTGTTTGGTTTGAGGTTTAACGTCCCCGTCAACACTATATATGTCATTTTGAAGACGTTGCTTTCAAATTTGTGGGACTTTTACCCGACATTGATATGGAATGACATCTCAAGCCCTGTAGCCTAATGAAACCAATAGGGTTTAAAAGCGAGGACGTTTTGACTCGCTCAGCTTTTCCTGGGCAGGCTTACATCCTCTAAGCAGTTTACCAGTACTCGTGTGCTCTGCGTCGAAGCATCATGCCGCCCGTTTAATTACTTCTTCAAACCCCGATGGGTGGGGGCCAGAATGATTTCTGTAAAACGTAAATAGCCATAGTAATCTAGCATACAATCACAAGCCTGGTTTACCAAGTGTATATACAGACCACGCGCAGTTGTAGAAATTCAGAACAATATGTTCTGTGGAAAGGTAAAACTTTGGAAGCGAGGACGACGAAACGGAACAGAAAATCGTCATTAGTGACCCTCAAAATTTAAAAAATTCCACAGTTGTAGCAATGATCCCAAACAACTAGATAATATCAGCCCCCGCTCATAGTGGCTTGAAGAAATATAGGGGCTGCATGATGCTTCCACGCAGAGCTGAAACCGACCCACACAAGAGTACTGGTAAACCGCTTAGAGGATCTAAGCCTGCCCAGGCAAAGCGGTGTGAGTCGGCCCGTCCATGCTTATAAATCCTATTGGTTTCATTGGGCAGCAGGGCTTGAGAAGTCATTGCATCTCAATGTCGGGTAAAAGTCCCACAAAATTGGAAGCAACGTCTCCAAAATGGCCCTTACAGTGTTGACGGGGACGTGAAACCTCAGATCAAACAAACAAACAAACAATTGAATAGATAACATAACTCACACTATGATGAGGGACAGGGAGCCTTATTACGACCGCCACACATTCCCTTAAAACCATCGGTGGTGAAGTTAAATAAATTCGATTGAAAGGTAGTCCTTTGGAAGAAAGGTCGACAACACAGGACTGGACAAGAATTTTATGGACGGGACTAGTAAGTTTCGGACTATTAAGCCTCATCAATGAGCCTCAAAATTTTCAAAATTCCACAGTAGAAGATCAGAACACTAATGGACCTTAAGTAGGTATATAGGACATTTACTCACATAATAATTATTGAAATTGTTTTAAATTTAAGTGCTACCAAAGCAAAAATGTTAACTCCGCATTTGGCGGCTGTGCGTATTCAAAATTTGTTTAATGATCTCCTCGTTTGGGTGTGTATCTTCATAAGTCCTCGTTTCGGTGTGTGTATTCAAATTGGGCATCCCCGATACGATAAAAAAAACTCTTTTTTAATATTTTTCTTGTACGTATAGCCTTTCAGTGATGCCAATGGGTGACATGCAAGCAAAACGTTGATCAGCCTGCGCATTTGCAATATGAAGATAGCACCTAAAGCGACTAATTTATATGTATAATTTGGGGTAAAACATGAACTTCGAACCCAGTCTAAAAACTAGATGGATTGCATACCCACATGTCTAGAATTCTGAAGGAGGAACAATTTGATCTTGTCTGAATTTAAGTTGTGTTTAATAAATTAAAAAAAAAAATAGTTCTCCTCGTTTTGCTGTGTGTTCGAATTGTGTATCTCCAGTTTGTAGGTAGCCCGTTTTGTAGTAAACATTTCACATGTGTGTATAAAAGTGTGTGTTTCCCCGCTTTGGTAGTAAAAATTCACATTTCAACAGTTTTTAAATATAGGAGAGTTTTAATGATAAAATTTCAAATCCTAATTGAACAAATCTATTTTATGCTAAATATTTCATTTTTTACCAAAAACACCGAAGGAAAGCTGTGTGTGTGTGTGTGTGTGTGTGTGTGAATTCGGGTTTAACGTCGCTTTCAACAATTTTTCAGTCATATCACGACGGTGTCTGGTTGTGACAGGGAGCTTAATGCTCACTTTTATAGTGCTGCCTCAATGAAGTATCGTGTCCCAAACACAATACATGATACCATACCCAATCCCATTATTGTTACGTAATGGGGTACCGTAGACCTATGTCGTATAGTGTTCTTGTTTAGTACTTCGCTTTTATAATAAAGTCATTCAAAAGTTTCTAAGTTTTAATTTTCATTTCATTTCATTTCCGCGACAACCCCAAAAGTTGTATCAGATCAATTTCTATCTGATACTTTCAAAAACGAGATCTATTATAACCAGCGTGGATTGCTCTCTACATCTTAGACCCAAATTCAGATCTAACTAACGTGTTCAAAACTGAACCTTATATATGTTCTCTGAGCATTTCTAACAATATAAAATTCACGTTTACACCCTTATTATTTGTGCAAACGTCAATCATACTGTATAGTTTCAGGACGCGACCACGCAATTATTTGAAGGCTATTGTTTTCCTAAATTCCTTTAAAAGCTTACTGCACCTGTTTAATTGACATAACATTAAAACATACACCCCTATAACTGACATAAACCATAATATGTACTCGTGTGATAGGCAAATGTATATACAAATACCCCTTTTTGAGTAGCATATCCATATACATTTTAGAATTATGTAAGTTTTGTTTACTGCACCTGCATGTCTCTAGAAACTGATAAACACCAGGTGGTTGCTGCGTAAACACATATTTCATATGTCAAACGACGATTTGGATTCGTTCAAATTGATTTGAATCCGTTCCAATATAAACAAGACATGTAAATCAAGTTTAGAAAGTTCAATGCATCAATTTAAAGCCTGTGTGCAAAAACCAATATTTTATAGAAAGAAAGATTCTTAATTAAGCTTTAACAGTTTAGAAAGTAAAATAACTGTTAATATGATATGCCTTTACGACCCACTAACACTATAGATCATACAAGGCCAGTTTCTTACGGCCCTTCAACATTATATGTCATACATGTTATACATGTTATATGCTCAGGGGGCGACTATGTAATATATCTCTCCTTTTTGTAATAAACTAATTTTCTTACACATGAAAATTAATTTATAATCATAAACATCATATCTAAGATAAGATATGTCCATTTGATCACGTTAGTAAACAAATTAAGTATTTACTACATATACAGCAAGCTCCTAATATATGTCACACTTCAGACAATAAAATCATTTTTTAACAATACAACAAGGGTGACCAGGATTATTAACACTGAAGCTTGATATATAAATTCACATCTAGATCAACACCCTTTTCTAAGTGTGACCAGGATTTTTCTCTAAATGTGATCAGAATTACCCCACATATGCATACGCATAAACACATAATAAAATGTCACTTCAAAAGTTATTCTGTGTAATCCTACTGTCGCTATGTTTTCATGTCTCTTTTCTAAAGTAGTCACTTAAGTCCATGAGTCCTCTGAAAACATGTAACTTAAAATAAAACACACACAAGAATAAGACAACACTATAAAATTAATAACATTAATAATAATAAAGTTTTTATCGATTTAAACATCATCCTCTGGCGATGTTGGTATTGGTATAGGATATATAGGTACCCTATCACATGGAATAAGAACCCTGTCGTCTTCCGGTGTTGACTTCGTATGAGCATTTATAACCATGCATACTGGATACGGTTGTTTCTGCTCCTCCTCCGGCCTACCCTAATACGTCTGCATGAATGTAACTTCCGACTGTAAAGAAATTATGTTTAAATGTTCAAACCCTACTCTTGCTTAATATCTTCACCTATGCGCATCTTAAGGGTAACACACAGGACTTTACACAAACTTTAAAAGTAGAAGTAAAACAAAGATCAGGAATTGATACAATTAACTTACTCCACCCATAAAAGACACCAAAGGGAAAGAAATACAAACATTAAGCGACCAGACCATAATGGAAACCCAAACAAAGGAAGGCCATAAGGACAGTTACTTTCCCACAAAATGGCCATATGGCCATCCAAAACCAAAAGACACAAGTGATACACACAGTAAGTAACAAACAACAACATAAATAAATCGCCACAGAAGAGCCGCCTTGGAACGGTCAGTGGAAGATTTCCACTGGGGGGCTTAAATCGATTTTACGTGGCCACAATCCTCGCCCTTACTTCCGTCGCGATTTAGACAAATAATTTGTTCAGTCCGCATGAAGGCCTCCTAACTAGTTAATAAAATGTTAATCTTCGCCAATGCATGACCTTAAGGGTCATACAAAGTACACAATTAAATGTCTACATAACATTGTCTCATACTGTTAAATTAACCAGGATTATTTCAAGTGACCTGGATTCACTTAAAAACTAACAACTATAACGACGAGGATCCTCTATACACATGTACAGATCACTGCCACTTAGGACAATTCTGTAGTCACATCCTTGGACATAGGCCAAGCGAGTGATGCATCCGTCCGCTTGAAGGGTTTCTGTCCTTCAGAACTGTAATCGACGTTCCTTTTGTCTAGCATAGCGGACAGCTCTATCTCTTCACAACCACCATGTGAAGGAGAACATTTTACATTCACAAACTCAATGTCTCGCATATTAGCCGTTTACCAATTATTTGGCCCAATTTACATGTACTTTTATGTCTAACTATACATACTATACTAATTATTATAAATGACAACGCGGCTACAATTACAAAAGCATATTCCAATGGTTTGTACCTTTCTTATCTTCTACCTGACAGTGTACCGTTTTATATGCTCTTGTTTCGCATAGAAAACTTTGCAATGGAATCTCTTTCAAGCCTCTCAAATGCAATGGAATATTAACTGGCTTTAATTTGTCAAGTTCAGTTTTGGAATTGTTCCAAATGAAAAACTGTGAAATATTATGCAGTGACAACAAAGCTTGTAAAGGATCTGATTAATAAGGTTTTCAAACGGTCTTAAGTCATGTATAAATGTCACAGACCAGTGCGCGTCATTTATAAAAATCTCATCAGTCTTCTGAAAAACAACATTTTCAGACGTAAATCAGCCGACAGAATGGCTACTAAGCAATGACCAAAAGAAATATGTAAAATACCCTGTGTTCATAAAAAATGAGCAAATAAAACACATTTTACTATTTTCAAAAATTAAATTTCATCTGCATACACGGAAGAAACGAGGTCTCTTATAACATATTTGATATTAACCTCAATAACTGTTTCACGCCACTACTTTTGTTTTGTGACTGATTTTCCTTTCTTTTCACTGTCTTACAAACTATCTTAGGCAGCTTGATCTCATTGATGGACATCTTATCAACATCTGAATAAAGTGCACAAGCATTATCTGAAGCATAGATTTCGGTTTCGCCGGAGTATGGATCTATTTCAGAGTGTCTCTCATCACCACAATCCATACCCCTAGCTGATTCCTCATCGCTACTATTCTTATAATTACGTCCACTCTGAAGGCGATTTCTAATTTCCATTAAGGGAATGTCTGATTCATTGTCAGAGTTCTCTCTTTCCCTTCTATATCATTTAACTAATTTCGCTAACGGAAAATTCTCATCCGATTCAGAGTCAGGATCTGAAGATGCCTGAGGGGTAAAAAATAAGCTGCATCTCTCGACCTACGACTGTTTTCATCCTTGGAAATTTGCCAATCATCAACATTTGCCAATCTTTACATTTCTGCATGAACTTTACTAGTAGAACCGTCTAACTGATTCTCAATTACATAAGTTACAGGACCTTTCTTTTCTAAAATCCTATAATATGGCTTCAACTTAAGATCTAGCTTTCCTATTCTTTGATTGTTTCTATAATAAACTGGATCACCAACTTCATAAGTTACAGCCTTGTTTTTCTTATCTGCATATTTACCTTGTCTTTTCTTAGCCTTTTGTAAGTTATTTCTTACATTCACAAATGATTTGTGCTTTTCTTGAAAAGCAATTTGATGTGATTCGTCACCCAAATATTTTCTCCTAGGTTTCATGATATTATCTATAGGTAAGACAACATCTCTTTTATAAAGCAGATAGAAGGGAGAAGATTTTGAAGATTCACTGACACTGAATCGTATTGCTGCAAAAGCTTGGTTGGGAAACAAATCCCAAGTTTTTTGATTATCTGCAACTCTTTTTGACAATACATCATGCAAGGTTCTGTGAAATCTTTCTACCTTCGCATTACTTTGTGGGTGATATACACTTTTCAAAATATGAACTGTTTTAAGATTCTCTAACGTTTCCTTGACAGTTTTGTTGACATTTTTCCGTCCCGTTATCTGACACGATTTGTAACATGCTACCAAATCTAGGATATATTTCTTCAATCAACAACTGAGCTACTGTACCAGCAGTTCTGTCTGGTACAGCAAAAGTTTCTGACCAACCAGAGTACCAGTCTACAAAAGCAATAATATAGTTGTTACCTGATATAGTTGTTGGATATGGTCCAGAAAGATCTAGGCTAACTTTTGCCATAGGATATGGGGGAATATCCGTTTCTTGTAAAGGTTGACTGATTTTCTGTAAAAATCTTGTCTGACAAATTGTACACTCAGCTACATACTTATTCAGCTCTTTGAATAAGTTTGGCCAATTATATTTTATACGAACATAATCAAAAGTTTTCTGTACCCCATGTGCCCATTCTGATCACGGTACTGTTGAATGATAAAAGCTCTTGAGATGTATTGGAACAAATAGTCCCAAATATGGATCATCATCTACGTTAGATATATAATAAACTAGATTATCAATCACAAGATAGTGCTTCTGAACATCTTTGCTCTCATTACCATTCAAAATTATTGACATGATTTTAGAAATGTCATCATCTCTACTCTGTTCAACAACTATGTCAAAAACACCTTTGGTGAACTCCGACAAATCACACTTCTCTAAAGACTCATCGTTTGGCAATTAACAGCAAGCGAAAGCATTGGGATCAAACTGGTTGGAATCTTAAACATTGACCTCATATAAGATTTCATTAACATCAATGACATTTTGTTCCTCGTCGCCCTCACAACTCTGATATACATTGTCTTTTTGTGCATTGACATAGTCTGGATGTCTCGAAAGTAGGTCAGCACAAGTGTTTGTAGTACCACTTATGTATTCAATATTGCAGTTATATCCTGCCATACTCAAAGCCCGAAGTTGTATCTTCTTATTCTGCATAGGAGATTCTACAATATATTTCAATGGTTTGTGATCAGTTTTAATAACATACTGAGCATTGTGCAAATAATAATCTAATCTCTGAAGTGAGAAATGAATAGCATACGCCTCTTTTTCAACCACTGACCATTTGCACTGAGATTTACTAAGTTTATGCAACAAATAATAGATTAGTTTCTCTTCACCATTATATTCTTGTGTAAGGCATGTCCCTATACAAGTATCACTAGCATCTGTATAAAGAGTGGAAGGTTTGTTTGCATCCGGATATGCTAAAAGTGGAACAGAAGTCAAGCTTTCTTTCAAATATTGAGAAGCTTTCTGATGTGTCTCAGACCATTTATAATGTGCGTACTTCCTAGTTAAAGCTATAATTGGTTTAGCTATTTGAGAGAAGTTTGGTATGAACCTCCTGTAATATGAACACATCCCAATAAACGATCTGACTTTTTGAACACAAGTTGGAACTGGTAAAGATCGAATTGATTCAACCTTCTTTTCATCTGGTTGAATTCCATTTTCACTAATTACGAAGCCAAGATAATTTGTTTCTTATTGAAGAAAAATACATTTCTTAAGTTTCAGTTTTAAACTATGCTGTCTGAGCTTGCAAAAAATAATATCTAAATGTATCAAGTGTTCTTCCAAAGTTGCACTGAAAACTAAGATATCATCTAAGCATGCAGTTGCAAAGTGATTACACTCTTGCAACACAAAAGACATGAGTTCCTGGAAGACAGCTGGAGCGTTAGAAAGGCCAAAGGGCATTACATTGAACTCAACCCTTTGTGACATGCAAAAGCTGTTTTCTCTTTATCTTTATCATCCTTGGCAACCTACCAATAACGACTCTTGAAATCTTAGAAACTAAAGTGTTTTGCTTTACTCAACAATGCTAAAATGTCATCTATCAAAGGTAAGGAATATGTGTTTTTCTTTGAGATTTAATTAAGCTTCTATAATGTCTACACAAAATCTTTTACTACCATCCTTTTTGTCAACAATAACAACAGGAAATGACCAAGGGGATCGAGATATTCTGATATCATCAGCATCTAACATTACTTCAATAGCTTTATCAATAGCATCCCTATTCTTAATTGACGTTCTATATGGTCTCATTTTAATAGGCTCTTGATTACCTGTATCTATTTGCATCTTAAATGTATCATTTTGACCTAATTCTGAGTCTTTGTTTGCAAATAAGCCTTGATTTCTTAAGACTAACTTTCTATATTGGTTCTGTAATCTTTAGGTACATCTATGTCCTTAAGATTTATTTTAGTATCTGCATTTTTATTTTGACATACTGAATCTACATGTATCATGTTTCACTTTGAATGTCCGAAATTTTGGCTAAAAGACCATGCCTATAAATTTTGATAAATTCGTTTGTATTGTTTACAAATAATAAAGGTAAAGATCTATCTCTAGCTAAAGTTGAGACAGTATTAATAATTTGTAAACCTGGTTGATTGACTAAAATCCCTTATCAATGTGTTTTACCTCATATGACTCACCAACAGGTAAGTCTGGGTTTTCTCTGACCTTGCCATAGCAAATCATAGCAGTTTGTGGTTTGATTACGCATGTTCGTGTCATCCTAATTGTTGATGCAATGTGTATGTCTTCCTCTAAGTTTGCATAATGTTTACCGTTTATCCCGATACATTTTAGGTCAAAATAAATCCTAACATTATTTTGTTTAAGCCAGTCCAAAACCAGTATCAAGTTTCTATTCAAATCTCTAATGACATAGAAACCTTGGGACATTTCGGTACCACCGATGTAGAATTGCACAGTAATGCATCCATCGCATTGCAGTTCAGAGCCGTTTGCTGATTGCAAGCTCACTCTTTTGCTCTTTAATTTAGGCTTGTTTTAAGCTGATCATATATTCTGCGATGTATTAATGAACACTCCTCTCCCGTGTCCACAAGAGTTCTAACCTTTTTCTTTCCTATCTTCACAAGACAAGAATTTGGACTACCTGAAACACTAACCTTATAAAGTTTTCTGAGGTTTAGTATAATGTATGTTATTTTTACTACTCTTTACACCGACCTCCTCATGTAAAGAGTGACCTAGTTTTCCTGATGACCTGGGGGTTTACTTGCTTGAAACCTACTTCTTCCATGCCCCATAGGTTTTCTATTTTTCTCTTCCTTCTTGCAGTCCCTACCCTTCTTCACCACAAGACCAACATTTAATTGGTCTGTTTTGAGTGCTGTTTACCCGCCTATTATTATTGTATGGATATCTGCGACCTCGTGAAAGGTCAACCTCCATAGGTGTTGCTTTTTGTGTTGGACCCTTGCCAATTGTGATGGGACATTGACACTCTTGTCCTTAAGTTTTGTTCGTTTGTGGCAATAGCCGAGGTCCCTGCAAAGTATCTGGCTCATCCTTTAATATTTTCATCTTCAGTTGGTCATTTGTAAGACCATCTACGAAGATTTGGATATCTGCGACCTCGTGAAAGGTCAACCTCCATAGGTGTTGCTTTTTGTGTTGGACCCTTGCCAATTGTGATGGGACATTGACACTCTTGTCCTTCAGTTTTGTTCGTTTGTGGCAATAGCCACAGCTCCCTGCAAAGTATCTGGCTCACCCCTTAATATTTTCATCTTCAGTTGGTCATTTGTGAGAAAATCTACGAAGATTTCTATAAGCTGTCTTTCAATAGCATTGCCTCCCTGGTTATCGTAGGCAATTTCAGCAAACGAAAGTATTCGCTCGGCATAAACCTGTATGTTTTCACCAGGCTTCTGCCTCACGGATCCCAACATGGACAGAGCAGTTTGAGAGTCTGTCACATCTGAAAATCTCACAACAAAGTGCTGTTTAAGCTGAACCCAATTATTGTCAGGGTTAGCTTGCAGATAACGGTGAATGAAGCCACTCACCGCTCCAATTGACTACTGATAAGCAATTAGCTTTTTCCGTCCGTCAGGAACATTGACTAAGGTCGCATATTTTTCTATTGACCTTATCCTCTCTCTTTAATTTTTAGGATTTCCATCAAACTTAAAGACTGTGTTTGAGATTCCCTGCGCAGTCAAAGCATTTGAACCACTATTGAGTTCTAAAGTTAAATTATAAAAAACTTGAGCAATATCTGGTGCTTGACCTTGCCCTTCCGCCATTTATAAAGTTAATTAAATAAACTAAAATAATTTTCTAAAATATTTTTTTTACATATTTAACATGGCTATCACAAGGCAGACTACATTTTAATCATTGGTAAACTTTCAGCAAACAGACGTGAACAGAAAATGCAAAAAGTAAAATGTCCTACCTTCTGCCCCGGTTGCTGCCGTCTTTCCATCCTCGTGGAGCTGTGTTTGATCCTTAGTTCAATCCTGGGAACTTTAGCACCAAATTAGATACCCTCCTGTTACGTAGTGGGTACCGTAGACCTATGTCGTATAGTGTCCTTGTTTAGTACTTCGCTTTTATAATAAAGTCATTCAAAAGTTTCTAAGTTTTAATTTTCATTTCATTTCATTTCCGCGACAACCCAAAAAGTTGTATCAGATTAATTTCTATCTGATACTTTCAAAAATGAGATCTATTATAACCAGCGTGGACCTCTCTCTCCATCTTCAACCCAAATTCAGATCTAACTAACGTGTTCAAAACTGAACCTTATATATGTTCTCTGAGCATTTCTAACAATATAAAATTCACGTTTACACCCTTATTATTTGTGCAAACGTCAATCATACTGCATAGTTTCACGACGCTACCACGCAATTATTTAAAGGTTATTGTTTACTTAAATTCCTTTAAAAGCTTACTGCACCTGTTTAATTGACATCACATTAAATCATACACCCCTTTAACTGACATAAACCATAATATGTACTCGTGTGATAGGCATATGTATATACAAATACCCCTTTTTGAGTGGCATATCCATATACATTTTAGAATTATGTAAGTTTTGTTTACTGCACCTGTATGTCTCTAGAAACTGATAAACACCATGTGGTTGCTGCGTAATCTCATATTTCATATGTCAAATGACGATTTGAATTCGTTCCAATTGATTTGAATACGTTCCAATATAAATAAGACATGTAAATCAAGTTAAGAAAGTACAATGCATCAATTAATAGCCTGCTAGCAAAAACCAATACTTTATAGAAAGAAAGATTCTTAATTTAGCTTCAACAGTTTAGAAAGTAAAATAACTGTTAATATGATATGCCTTTACGACCCACCAACACTATAGATCAGACAAGGCTAGTTTCTTACGGCCCTTCACATTATATGTCATACATGTTATACATGCTATATGCTCAGAGAACGACTATGATATATTATCCTGACACTGGGTCGACCAGTCCTAGCATTTCTCCGTAAATCTGAGTGCCAAGCGAGGAGCAGCTAGTACCATTTTAAATGACTTTGGTATGTCGCGGCCCGGGATCGAACCCGTGACCTCCCGTTCCCCTGAGCCGACACCCTGCCCAGGCAAAGTGATGCGAGTCGTCCATTGTGTTAAACACTAGGGGTTTCTTTGGGCGGCAGGGCTTGAAATGTCATTTCATCTCAGTGTCGGGTAAAAGTCCGACAAAATTGAAAGCAGCGTCTCATAAAGGACATAGGCCTATAAAATATAAGAAAAGGGCTAATGCGAGTTAACTGGCAATAGCGGTTTTACGTTTAAATGGCTATTGCCAGATAACTGACAATAGCGGTTTACGTTAAAATTGCTATTGCAATAGCGAATTTACGTTAAAATCACTATTGCCAGTTGGCTTGCAGAATTATTTCCTTCTGGTTATTACTTTTTCAGTAACTACTGCTATGACTGTAATAGCTTACATGCATATGCTTGTCCTAGAGTGGTGAGTCTTGTGATACGAATCGTTGCTGTATGTTGTTTGTTTTTCTTTTACCAAGCATTTCCATATTTTTTAACATGTTCTGCATTGTTGGCTAAATTTAGTATTTCAATCAGCTCGTTTTGGGAAGATGTGGATAATTTTTCTGATTGTTTCCGCCATGGACAGCATCAATTTTCTATTTCTACTTCCAAACATAGATCGTATAAGATACTATTTAGCCCGTAACGGCTTCAAGAATAGTCCAATGGACACACAACGTGAGCAACGTCTTTGGAACGAAATGACGTTTAATCGACGTTGGTACGACATTACCTAAATAGCGTGTGCCCGCTGGGAATAAACGGAACTGCCTTATGGTGGCACGGACAAAATATATATGTTGGTGGCTTTCATACGAGTATACATTTCACGCTAAACGAATAAGATACATGTATTGTCTTAAGATATATTTGCTATAACTATTTAACTGGTAATAGCGGTTATACGTTAAAATGGTTATTACCAGTTAAATGGCAATAGCAATTTTAGCATAAAACCGCTATTGCCAGTTAACTGTCAATAGCCATTTCGTGAAATAAAATGTAAATAAATTAAGTTATTTATTCAAGGTTCATTGAAGTTTGAACAACTTCGGGTCACGAGCAACGCAAGTCATTGAAGTATTAACAGCATCGGTTTTGCTCGTAAACCGATGTTGTTCATACGTCAATGTGCGTTAAAATCATATTCATTTCTTTACTGAAATCATTATCATTTTGGGAAATGTCAAAATGTTTATGAAGCCCTTTCTTGTTAACTAGATTCCGTTAGTGACAATGCTAGCGGCAAGCCTCGTGATGCTGGAAAGTGACCCTCGGAACAGATTTTTCCATTCATCCCTCACACCCATATAAGATTCTTAAAATCCACATTATATCGAAAGGAAGGGGGTCTCAGTTCAGGAAATATCAATACAATCGACCCACCATTGCTGACAGCACCCAGATGCAATCGACCCACCAGTTCTGATAGCACTTAGATGCAATCGACCCACCGGTGCTGACAGCACTCAGATGCAATCGACCCACCAGTGCTGACAGCACTCTGATGCAAACAACCCACCAGTGCTCACAACACTAAGACACAATCGACCCACCAGTGCTTACATGACTCAGATGCAATCGATCTATCAGCACTGACAGCACTCAGTTGCAATCGACCCACCAGTGCTGACAGCACTCAGATGCAATCGACCCATCAGTACTGACAGCACTCAAATGGCATCGAACCGCCAGTGCTTACAGCACTCAGATGCAATCGACCCTCCAGTGCTGACAGCTCTCAGATGCAATCGACCCACCGGTGCTGACAGCACTCAGATGCAATCGACCCAACAGAGCTGACAGCACTCAGATGTAATCGACCCACCAGTGCTGACAGCAATCACTGAAAGTCTACAGTCAACCCTTCTAATTACGAAAAAAATGGTTATAACGGCATTTTCGATGAAACGAATCCTCAGCTCAAGAGGAGACGATTTATTGGTGATATTCAAGAATAGTGTAATTATTTATTACCCCAAAAAAAACAAATGTTGTAGGTTTTTGTGAGAATCACCTCATTCACCTTGGAGTAATTAAGGAAAATAAGTCCTTTATTATCTATATTACTACTGTTATGCAGTAGAATTTATTTTTTTGATTCCCGCTTTCACCCCACTGGGTGACCTAATATCTTGTTTATTCCTCTTAAAGAAGTTTCTGGAAAAATGAGTCACAGATTAATTTCATTTGGTAAATAACTTGTTTACAAGGAAAAGTACTTTGAATCTTTCAGAAAGTTCGGGGTTGCATTATTTGTTACAAAAATTACTTAATCTTATTCCACAACCGTCTGGAACATTCTAGAGAAATCTTAGGGTTTAAAAGAGCTTTGTTTTTCTCTTTGAGTCAGACTTTGCAGTTTGAAGTTTGGGCTTATAAGAAAAATTATTTCTGAATTCTGTGTTGGATTGTTAAAGGATATTATTTTTCATTTCGGACTGTGAATCCTGTGGGATCAAGGAAAATAGATTCATTCAAGGAATTAGGATACTTCATAACAGAGCTAAGTAAAATAGTTTTACTACTACAGGTTAAAGATAGTTTGTAAATAATTTTTTATTAATTATTTCCAAAAGGCTTGTTTGCTTTATCTTTCTGCTACGCCTGGCTCGTAACACTACTCCTTATCGGGAGTCTTGATAGCGGCGAATTCGCTATAACTGCAGATTATAAGGAAACAAATAGTGTCGTTACAGCGAGCGTCCTCTCTGTATTTTATAGCATTGCAATCACTTGGTTTGGGACATGATAGCTTCAGAATCTTGTTTTTTGCTTACTGTATACGTCTCAGTTGCGCTTTCTCTTTGTGCGTTTGGTAGCCTAAGTTTTATAATTGTTTTGGTTTTGTTTTCTTTCGGCGCTTTCAAGATTAATGCCACCCCAACCACCATACCCACCCCCCCCCCCCACACACACACACACACATCTGCCTTTTCGAAGAAAAGCGATTGGAATTATAGTATTCGGCTCTTCGTGGTGCGTAGTGCGTGGTTCCGAGTTTGTGGTAGGTACCTTGTGAGCGCAACTCCTCCTACAGTTTTAAACCCAGGTGTTTTTATCATGGTCAGAAGATGGGTGTGCATGTGCGTTTTCGAAAATCCTCAAATTATTGCTTTTTTACTTTTTTTCTACATTTTTAACTTCGACTATTTTTGCTTGATTCCGAGTTTGAAGTAGGCATTTTTGAGCCCAACGTATCCTACACCTTTAAACCGATCCTTTTGAAATGTTTCACGTGTTTTATCATGGTCTGAAGATTCCCTGTACTGTTTTACCAGATTTTTTTTTTTCACTTTTTTCACATTTTTTCAATTTGACATTTTGTCCCCCGTCTTTTCGGTTTTCCGTGGTGCGTGGTTCCGAGTTTGTAGTAGGTACCTTGTGAGCGCAACTCCTCCTACAGATTTCAACCGATCCTTTTGAAATTTTAAAGGTGTTTAATAATGGTCTGCACTTGTACATGTGCTTTTTAAGAATCCTCATTTTATTACTTTTTCACATTTTACCTAGACATTTTTGCTTGGTTCCGAGTTTGTATTAGGTACAACGTAAGCACAACTTCTCAGACAGTCCGAGTTTGCATTAGGCACCTTGTGAGCGCAAAGTATCCTACAATTTTTAACCGATTCGTTGGAATTTTACAGGTGTTTTATCATGGTCTGAAGATTGCCTGTACTGTTTTACAAGAATCTGTAATAAAATTAACGTTTTTAACATTGTGTTTTTACTTTGACTTTTTGTCCCCCGCATTTTCGAAGAAAGGCGAGGGAACATAGTATTCGGATTTCCGTGGTGCGTGGTTCAGAGTTTGTTGTAGGTACCTTGTGAGCGCAAAAACAACATAGTTTGAACTGACCAAATACGTTTTCCTGCAATATTAACAAGAAAGCAGTCTGAGGGACAGCCAAATCCCAATAGAACTTTAATATCAAGGCTCAACCTTGTGACCTCCACCTGTGACCTTGACCTTGAGCTGGCATGGTATAATTTTGGGTCCTGCACATAAGCTCACTGAAGAGGATATTCACCAAATGTTAATGCATATCCTTCCACGGATAAAGGAGACATGGAACGGACACAAAATTCAAAGTTTCAAGCTCGTGACCGTCACCTGTGACCGTGACCTTGAGTTGGCATAGTTTATGTATGGGAACTGCAAATCAGCGCACAGAGGGTGATATTCCACCAAAGTTAAATGAACATCCTTCTAGAGGTAAAGGAGATATGGAATGAAAACAAAATTCAAATATTCAAGCTCGTGACCTTCACATTTGACCTTAACCTTGAGTCGGCATGGCTTATTTATGTGTTATGCACATCTGAGGGGGATATTTGACCAAAGTTTAATGAAAGTCCTTTCAGGGGTAAAGGAGATATGGAACGGGCATAAAATAAAAGTTTCAAACTTGTGACTTTCAAATGTGACCTTGACCTTGAGTCGGTATAGATCATTTATAGGTTGTGAACATCAGTTCACCGAGGGGGTATTTGACTAAAGTTTAATGAAAATCCTTTGAAGGGTAAAGGAGATATGGAACAAACACAAAATTCAAAGTTTCAAACTCGTGACGTTCAAATGTGACTCTGACCTGAAGCCGGCATGATTCATTTATGAGCTCTGCACATGAGCTCACTGAGGGGGATTATTACGGACATGAACATGTCCGTCTATAGACTAAGAGGTGCACGCGTTGTCATAACAACGTACTTCGCTTCCCTGATAAATATTTTTGATGGTCAATTCGCGTGAATTCTCGGTGAGACTATGCGAGACAACTTCCTGTGTATGGTTCACGCGTTCTTCCATCTAATAAAATGTCTGCCTTTCACACAGTCGGTCCCCAGTCTAGTATAACATTCATCTGTTACGATTCTTTTTTCTCCTTTTCGTATTTCAATCCGCTATATGTATTACTTTTTGACTTATCCGACCAAATAAAAATAAATAAATAAATAAAAACTGTAAATTCGGATTCTTCAAAAACGTCACGATGACTGCTTCTCTATTATTGATCCATGTTGCAGAGACGCTTATTGCATTTTCATAGACAAACTGTCTGACAGTTGGCGCAAAATAAAAACATTGAGTACCAATCTTCTGTTTACCTTCCGGCAGCGTTATTTGACAGAAACAGGTTAGTTTTCGTTTATTTCCAGTATTTCCATGGTAGTTCCGACTCGCAGTGTGTGATACAATCAAGCATGAATTAATGCCTGATGGGGGCCTTGGAATTCCTTTTCTTCTTTTACTGCAACTCCCTCACACAAGGTTTATGTGCAAGTGTACATTACACTCGAAGGAGGGGTTGGCAGTAAACAGAGATAGATAATTAAAAGGAGCACTAAAAGATTTTGAAGGGCATCGTAATAGGAGCATCATGTGTTTTTCTCATAGGGAAATGCACAAGTGACTTACTTAAGTACAAGGAGATTATAGGCAGCGATAAAATGCCTTATACAACAACAACAAGATAGATAATATTGGAAGGTATCTTTTATTTGTGCAGGGGAATGTTCTCCCTGCACAAGGGGCCTCCAGTTGACGTCCCGATCAGAAGGACTGTGCACTTTGTGGCATTCATCCCTGCAATTGATGCCAGAGGTCCCGGGTTCGATCCCCCGCAGCAGCGATCACATTTCGGTGTCCGAACACGCTCCATTGACATCATTTGCAGGGATGAATGTCACAAAGTGCAACATCCTTCGGATCGGGACTTTAACTGGAGGCCCCCTGTGCAGGGAGAACCATCCCCTGTGCAGGTTAAAGGACCCTACCGTAATTACATGGTTACTGTGTAGGCTTTCATCCTGCAAAACCTTTAATGTATGTAATGTACACCTGCAAGTAATGGCGAAATGTGACCGATCACAGTATCAGTAGAAAGAAAGAAAGTGTAGCAGTTTGGACACCACGATGTTCTTACGTTCTTACGTACAGCAGTCTCATTATCTGGATGAAGAAGAGAGCAGTTAGAGCCTGACTTGGGACCAACGGCGATAGATCAGGACACATCCATGAAATACACTAGTCGCATGTCATTTGTAAACATTGTCAGTTAAAGAATTGTTTCTTTGACATGCTTCTTGTGTACCCTTAAGGCAGCTAATTTGATTTGGATCTGTTCATGAACAACCAGATTGAGACGGATGTTCGTACGACCCTGCAGATCCCAGCACATGACTGGCAGATGTAGATGACTTGGTTAACAGACAAATTTACTGTCCATGGGATCTGAACTCGAATATTCATGATAACAGAAAGTAGTGCAGCACTTTGTTGCAGTGGTAGCGCATCGGATTTGTGATCAAGAGGTTGCGGGTTCAAGCCTTACGCTGACGAAAGTGTTGTGCCCTTCAGCAAGGCACTTCATCCACATTGCTTAAAACAATAAAAAATAAGTACTGGTTACCACCCAGGAAATCCTGCTCGTAATGCTCAGATGTGAGCGAGTAGCAGTATAAATAGGAGAAAAGAAAAAAAAAGTATTTGCGATTCAGATAAAGAGAAAGATGGGAAAATGGAAACAATATTTTTGACTTTTTGAAAAAGATTGTATGGATAACCGTGAAATGCCATGTTGTGATTGTTCCAACAAGCACCCACAACTTCCCCTTTTTAGCTCTACTGTCACATAGTAACAAGGTGAGCTTTTGTGATCACTTTTCGTCTGTTGTCCATGTGTGCGTCCGTAAACAATTCTTCAAACGACATCTCCTAAACCACTGATCAGATTTTGACCAAACTTCACAGGAATGATTCTTATCTGGACCCCTTTCAAAGTTGTTCAAATGGTTCCGCCCTGTTGCACATCTAGGTCACAGCAGCCAAATATAGAATTTTTTTTCACTGACAACTTGAAAAATCTTCTCTGAAACCACAAGGCCCAGGCCTTCGATATTTGGTATGAAGCTTCATCTAGTTGACCTCTACCAAGATTGTTCAAATTATAGCCTCCGCCCCAGGGGCCTTTGGTTTTACATAGGCTTATATTGGGAAAATCTTTAAATATCTTCTCTGAAAATGCAAGATATTTGGTGTGAAGCTTCAACTAGTGGACCTCTATCAAGATTGTTCAATTTAAAGCACTAGGGCCAAAATGCTCCCCGCCCCGGGGCCCTTTGGTTTTTTCATTCGCTTATATAGGGAAAATATTTATAAAATCTTCTTCTCTGAACCCACAAGGCCCCCGTCTTTGCTATTTGGTATGAAGCTTCATCTACTGGACCTCTACCAAGACTGTTCAAATTATATCCCCAGAGCCCTTTGGTTTTACATAGATTTATAGGGAAATTTTTTAAAAATTTTCTTCTCTGAAACCGCAAGGCCCAGTTCTTTGATATTTGGTGTGAAGCTTCATTTAGTGAACCTCTCAAGATTCTTCAAATTATAGGCCTAGTGCGATAAATGCCCCTGCCCTGGGGGCCTTTGGTTTTACAAATAAAAATCAAAAATGAGTTCCGTTAAGAGTAAGAGCAATGGAAATATTCATAAGAAAGAAGATCGGTCATACTACGTAGTTTCGGCTAATAAAGCCTCATCAGTGACCCTGTAATGATCCGGCTTATATAAGGAAAATCTTTAAAAATCTTCACTGAAACTGCATGGCCCAGGTCTTTGATATTTGTTATGAAGCTTCATCTTATGGAATGGAGGGCTACCAAGATTGTTCAAATTATACCCCTGGGGCCAAAAATGCCACCGCCTCAGGGGCCTTTGGTTTTGCATAGGCTTATATAGGGAAAATCTTTAAAAATGTTCTTCTCTGAAACCGCAAGACCCAGGTCTTTGGTATTTAGCGTGAAGCTTCAGCTAGTGAACCTCTATCAACAGTATTCAATTATAGCCCTAGGGCAAAAAAATGCCCCCACCCCGGGGCCCTTTGGTTTTATAGGCATATATAGAGAAAATATTTAAAAATCTACATCTCTGAAACCATAAGGCCAGGGTCTTTGATATTTGGTATAAAGCTTCATCTACTGAACCCCTCCCAATATTGTTCTAATTATAGCTCTTGGGCCAAAAATGCCCCCGCCCTCGGGCCCTTTGGTTTTACATTGACTTCTATAGGGAAAATCTTTAAAAATCTTCTTCTCATTAACATTATAGGGAAAATTTTTCAGGGAATAGAAATTTTTCCTGTATAACAGGGAAAATGTTTAAAAATCTTCTTCTCCGAATCCGAGATTGTTCAAATCATAGCCCTTTGGCCAAAAATGCCTCCGCCCCGTGCCTTTCGGTGTTTACATTGATTTATATATAGGGAACTTTAAGAAAATCTTCCAATCTGAAACCGCAAGGCCCAGGTCTTTGATATTTGGTGAACCTCTATCAAAATCAAGTGGACCTCTATCAAAAGTGTTCAAATTATAGCCATAGGAAATAGAAGTCAAGGCAATGAAAACATTTGAAATCTTCTTGTCTGAAAGGAGAAGGCCAAGGTCTTTGATAATTGAAATGAAGCTTCGTCTTGATGATTTCACCAAGATTGTTCACATTCTCAGTGGGAATTATTTCTCTGTGAGAAATATCGTTTTTCTTTTTCATAGAAAATCCTGTATTTACTTGGTAAAAATTTAATATACATATTTATTTCAAAATTTCTATGACAGGCAATACATATATACATACAATAATAAGTCATAGGAACGAAAGCTTAATAAAGTGTTGATGGGGACATTAACACATTGTATGCTAGTAGACTTTTCCACTGTCATACGTTGGATAAGTCCATTTGTCATATAAGGGGGTCAGGCCTATTTTTTTTTTTCGGGAGCCAACAGCAGATTTTTTTAAATAGAAACTTAAAAAATATTCACCTCTGAAACCAGGCCTTCAATATTTGGTGCGTAGCTTCATTTAGTGGACCTCTGTCAAGATGGTCAAATTCTAGTCCTGGGACCAAAAATGCCCCCACCCCGAAGCCCTTTCGTTTTACATAGACTAACGTAGGGAAAAGCTTTAAAAATCTTCTTGTCTGAAACCAGAAGGCTCAGGTGTTTGATATTTGGTATGAAGCTTCTTCTTGTAGACCACTATCAAGATTGTTCAAATTATAGCTCTGGGGCCCCTGGGTTTTACATTGACTTATATAGGAAAATTCTAAAAAAGACAAGAGGCTCAATGAGCCTAAACCGCTCACCTGAGGAACTTAAGTTTTAACAATTCACAGACTTGACTACTAAATCTGCTAATAGAATCCAGCCCATTGAACCTTACAGGATATAAGTCATCATTATTGCATTGCATTCCAAGTTTGAGACTTCTAGCTTCTATAGTTCCTGAGAAATCTTTGACGAAAATTTAACATTGGTCAAACTGACGAGAAAGAAGAATGAAAGAACAGATGAACAAATAATCTGAGAAAGCCCAATGTCTCTTACACAAAATAAGTCATCATTATTCTATTGAATACTAAATTTGATGTTTCTAGCTTTTATAGTTCCTGAGAAATCTTTGATTAAAGTTTTTAACATTGGTCTATTATCTCTATATGGAGAGAAAGAAGAATGAAGGAACAAATGAACCAGACTAGCTCCAAAACCTAATGCAGCCTTTCCCCTTGCCCAATGGTGCTACACATAAAATTTAAGCAAGATTGGTCGACTGCCTTCTGAGATATGCTTCATTGAAAGTGTGGACGACGGATGGACGGACGACAGACGACGGACTCCGGAGCCTTGGTATACTATCAGCTCACTGGAGCCTTTGGCTCAGGTGAGCTAAAAATTCAAGTCGCTATTTTTGTCACAACATTTTCCATACGTTAAGTCTATGGGCAAATTTTTTTGTCTCTCAAGGTCACGTAACTCCGAGGTCAATATTCTGATTCGGCCCAAAATCGAACTTAACCGAGATTTTATGCCTGTCCTCGTTACCTGCAAGTTTGAAGCTGATATGAATAAAATTAAAGTTGCTATCGTGGTCACAACGTATTTTTTATGCTCAAGGGCAGGTAACTCCAAGGCAAATATTCCGATTCGGCCCAAAATCGAACTTAACCGAGATTTTATGTCTGTCCTCGTTACCTGCAAGTTTGAAGCTGATCTGAAAAAAATTCAAGTCGCTATCGTAGTCGCAACATTTTCCCTAATTAAGTCTATGGGCAAATTTTTTGTCGCTCAAGGTCACGTAACTCCGAGGACAATATTCCGATTCGGCCCAAAATCGAACTTAACCGAGATTTTATGCCTGTCCTCGTTATCTGCAAGTTTGAAGCTGATATGAATAAAAATAAAGTTGCTATCGTGGTCACAACGTATTTTTTAATGCTCAAGGACAGGTAACTCCAAGGCAAATAATCCGATTCGGCCCAAAATCGAACTTAACCGAGATTTTATGTCTGTCCTCGTTACCTGCAAGTTTGAAGCTGATCTGAAAAAAATTCAAGTCGCTATCGTAGTCACAACATTTTCCCTATGTAAAGTCTATGAGCAAATTTTTTGTCGCTCAAGGTCATATAACTCAGAGGTCAATATTCCGATTCGAACTTAACTGAGATTTTATGCCTGTCCACGTTACCTGCAAGTTTGAAGCTGATCTGAATAAAAATAAAGTTGCTTTCGTGGTCACAACGTATTTTTTTATGCTCAAGGGCAGGTAACTCCAAGGCAAATAATCCGATTCGGCCCAAAATCTAACTTAACCGAGATTTAATGTCCGTCCTCGTTACCTGCAAGTTTGAAGCTGATCTGAAAAAAATTCAAGTCGCTATCGTAGTCACAACATTTTCCCTATGTTAAGTCTATGGGCAATTTTTTTTGTCGCTCAAGGTCACGTAACTCCGAGGTCAATATTCCGATTCGGCCCAAAATAGAACTTAACCGGGATTTTATGCCTGTCCTCGTTACCTGCAAGTTTGAAGCTGATCTGAATAAAAATAAAGTTGCTATAGTGGTCACAACGTATTTTTTCATGCTCAAGGGCAGGTAACTCCAAGGCAAATAATCCGATTCCGCCCAAAATCGAACTTAACCATGATTTTATGTCTGTCCTCGTTACCTGCAAGTTTGAAGCTGATCTGAAAAAAATTCAAGTCGCTATCGTAGTCACAACATTTTCCCTATGTTAAGTCTATGGGCAAATTTTTTGTCGCTCAAGGTCACGTAACTCCGAGGTCAATATTCCGATTCTGCCCAAAGTCGAACTTAACCGAGATTTTATGCCTGTCCTCGTTACTAGCTACAGTGATGACAACATTTTCCCCATGTTAAGTCGATAGGCAATTTTTCGGGCGCTCAAGGGGACGTAACTCTTGAGTGAATTATCTGATTCGGCCAAAAATCGAACTTGACCGAGATTTTATGCCTGTACTGGTTATCTGCAAGAATGAAGTCGATCAGAAAAAAAATGACGGAGCTAGAGTGATGACAAGCTTTTTCCTATGTGAAGTCTATGGGAGCTAGATGTTGCCATGGCAACCAGAGTTCCACTCAGATCTGCCTGAAAACCTAATGAAGCCTTTCCACTTGCCCAATAATGCGACACATGAAATTTGATCAAAGTTGGCCAAGTAGTCTTTAAGATATACATTTTTGAAATTCCCATTAACCCTAATGCAAAAACACACAAGGGCAGGTAACTCCTAAGTGAATGATCCGATTCTGCCAGTTATCGAACTTGACCGAGACTTCATGGCTGTGCTGGTTATCTGCAAGAATAAAGCCAATCTGAAAATAGCTGAAGCAGCTACGGTGATGACAACATTCTCCCCATGTTAAGTCAATAGGCAATTTTTCAACGCTCAAGGGCACGTAACTTCTGAGTGAATAATCCGATTCAGCCCAAAATCGAACTTGATCGAGATTTCATGCCTGTCCTCGTTATCTGCAAGAATGATGTCGATCAGAAAAAAATTGACGGAGCTAGAGTGATGACAAGCTTTTTCCTAACGCTCAAGGGCACGTAACTTCTGAGTGAATAATCCGATTCAGCCCAAAATCGAACTTGATCGAGATTTCATGCCTGTCCTCGTTATCTGCAAGAATGACGACAATCAGAAAAAATTGACGGAGCTAGAGTGATGACAAACTTTTTCCTATGTTAAGTCTATGGGAGCTATTTGTTGCCATGGCAACCAGAGTTCCAATCCGATCTGCCCGAAAACAGTATGCAGCCTTTCCCCCTACCTGATAATGCTTCACATGAAATTTGATCAAGATTGGCCCACTGGTTCCGGAGATATACTTCTTTGAAAGTGTGGACGACGGACGACGACGGACGACGGACGCCAGCTCGTGGTATACTAATACCTCACATGAGCCTTCGGCTCAGGTGAGCTAAAAAATCTTCTCCTCTGAAAGCGCAAGCAAGGCCCAGGTCTTTGAAATTTGGGGTTTAGCTTCATCTATTGGACCTCTACCAAGATTGTTCAAATTATGCCCCTGAGGCCAAAAATTCCCCCGCCACATTTAACTTCATCTGCTAATCGTCCTCCCACTGTGCAAGTTGATCCAGGTCATCTTGTATAATAAGACATTCAGACGGAGAATATATACAGGACACATTATCAACAAACAAACTGACTGATGACCTGATATTATCAGTCAGATCATTGATGAAAACTAAGAAGACCGGTCCAAGGACTGAACCTTGGGGGGGGGGGGGTCTCCAGATAAAACAGGGACTTGATCAGACTTGATCAGATGCTTGGCCATCAAGTACAACTTCTTGTGAGCCCCCAGAGAGCCATGAGCTTATCCACCTATGTGTGGATCTGCTTATCCCATAGTAGTCAAGTTTATTTGATAGCCCTCTGTGAGGTACCTTCAATTTTGTCAAAGGCCTTGGCGAAGTCTATGATGATCTGTCTGTCTGTGGCCACGATTTATGTCCCCATCCAGATTGCCCACAATGTCTTGGTAAAATTGAACAAGTTGCATTTCGCAAGACCTTTGACTTCGGAAACCATGTTCACTGGTGAAGGGTTGTCTGTGGACGTGTCACCAGTAAACTATTCTGATTCTGACAGCAAGAATGCTCACAAAGGCTATACAGTCAGCAGTCAACAAGAATGCTCTCAAGTAAAGCTATACAGAACCAAAAATGTTGTCTGTTTCAACAAGGGACGTAAGTTAACCCTTATCTTGCTGAATATTCATTTAAGCCACACCTATTTCTGTCTATCAACCAATCAAATTACTTGATGTAATTTACTGCTACAAATTCATAAACTGAATGCCAAACAGTGTAGATCCTGATCAGGTCTAGATCTATGCTGTTTGAAAATATAGGGGTTGTTGTGAACAGCAAGATAAGGGTTAAAGCATATAGGTAAAGTGGCTTGCAATTATTCACTCGGACTTCAAGTTCAGGTAGGTTAAAACACTATCATCTTTGCTTTTAAACATTAACTGACTGGTAATGTTCATGTCCGTATCTAGGCTGTGCCTAAGTTCATATTAGCCAAGGTCAATGAAAATCCTTTGAGACATTAAGGAGATAAGGAACGGACACAAAATTCAAACTCTTAACCTTCAAATGTGACCTTGACCTTGAGTCGGCAATGATTATTTATGGGTTCTGCACATCAGCTCACTGAAAATATTCGACCAAAGTTTAATGGTAACTTATCGAAAGGTTTAGAAGATACGGAGCGGGCAAGAAAGTGTTATGGACAGACAGACGGACGGACGGACGAACGAACGAATAGATTGACAGTTTGTTTGTATTGGAATTTAACGGCCCAGTCAACACGATGTAGGTAATTTTTGAGCGGGTCAGTTTACCTATCCATACTTTACCTGGGAAGGCTTTTACGTAAGCGGTTAACCTGTACCGTGCACATTCTTTCGACACAAACTGACAACTGCCCTTCTTGAATCAGCGGAAATGAGAGAATGACCGTAGAAAAGATTTCTTGATCAATTGCTACGAAACAATGTTGCAGACCCCGGCAGGTACCGAACCTTGGTCCTCCTGATCACTAGTCACCAGTCAGATGCGCACCTGACTGAACTACCGAGGCCGGCTGGACAAATGGACAGACGCACAGACAGACGAGGGTCATTCCAATAATCGCCGCTCCGCTTCGCGGCGGGGGATTAACAATGTACTGAATGGTGAGAATCACTCGATACCACACTTTGAACAGTAACAACCTAGGATCAGCAGTCGCACCACTTGGGCGACATCTTCGACGCATGTTCTCCTTCTCTTTAAGTTTGCAGACCAATTCTAAAACTCAAACTAGAATTTGAACAGCGGCCATGACCAAGAGAATTGTTATATCGGTGAACACCTTTCTTATTGAAACAGCCCACCAACTATCAACAACGAACCAGTTATAGATAGTGGTTCAAATTTACCATCCTGGCTAATGCATTGGGAGGCCAGTTGGTGCTGGTTATAGCTGCCTGATAAAGTTGTCCTAGATGGCCACAATGTTGTGTGGCATTTGAAAAAGGAAAACCCTTTTTATTGTATACTTAGCAGTGAAATAAATGCTTATCTGAAACAAATTAAAATGATATTGTCACCGTGTGAATTATAATATATGATATTTTCACAGTGTGAAATATATACATGATATTTTCCTCACTCTTTTCGTTGTTTTGTGTTTTTTTTTTTTTTTTTTTTTTTTTTTATAAACATCAAAATATTTCATCGAGTGTGTTGAAATCATCAGAATTTTCAGTAAACTGGATGAAATATTTTTAGTATTCATCGCAAAAAGGAAAATATCCTCTATGTAATATATTGTATGGCGAACAATTTCTGTGTTGGTCACAAATGCTACGTCGTGTCCTAGCTCTCTTCAGTTAGCCAGTTTGACGCCGCCTCCCGTTTCTCTTTTAGCCTATTTGATAACGCCCCGGTCAACACTATGTAAATCATATCGAGCCGGTCTGTTTACCTTGCCACCCTTCCTGTGATGTCAACCAGTACAGTGCAGATTCTTTCGCAAGAAACTGACAACGGTCCTTCTTGAATGAGGGGAAAGAAGATAATGGTTGCAGAAAAGAAAACACGCCTATACAAATGCATTGTAATCTTTAACGCCGATAATAAGAAAAATATCACAATTTTTCACCATAAAATTTTCACTTTTTCGGCGATAAAGGTGGCAATGTATTTGTAGAGGCGTGTTTTCGTAATGTATAATATAACTTAAACACATAACAGCAAATATTGAGATAAGATTTACAAAATCCTTTACTGTAAGTTAAAGTTCAAATGTAAATAATTTTATTTTTCCTTCAGTCGTAAATGTAACTAAAGGCCTTATTTCAAAGAATACGGCAGCATTACGAGGCGGTTCTAACGAGTACCCACAATCTATATTTTAGACCAGAAATAAGAAAAATAAGGTTTACCCCCACAAACCCCAGTTTTACTATATAAAAGTGGGGTTCAAGGGGGTCAAAAATATATAGGCGTGTTTTTGTGATGGTGTTAAAAAGTTCCAAATGCTTCCAAAGATACAAAGTTTTGAAATTGGCCTTTTGTAATCAACTTCCAAAAAGATTTTGCATTGCTCATTAATATTTATCAGAAGTCATATGAGTCTTTGAAACAGTTAAAAATCATTTGATGTTTAAAACTCTTAGATTCTACTTTTAAAGCATATTTCATGCCATTATTCTTTAATTCTTGAAGAGTGTCCACTTTTATAGTAAACTTCAAAATGTGATGATCATATTTTTTTTTTAATTTCTAAAATATTAAATTCCATTTTGTGGCTTACGTTTACATTTTTTTCTCGCGGTTGCTTTTTTAGCTTGTTCTTATACAAATGAAATAAAATGATTCTTATCGTTTCATGACAAGTCATTAATTCGTGATATATAATAAATTGGTTAAACTTTTGTTTAAATTTTTTACTTTAAATGGCTATACGGGCATGGACAAAGTTGCCGAAGGCAACGTTGGCGCCGGCGTGGCCGGCGACAACACCAGCAGGTTGCTTTGGCCTGCCCGCCAATAGTTAACATGCGCGTGCATTTCACCAGCCCGTGTCTCTCAGCAGATCCGTCCCAAAGTTACGAGATCTCGCGAATTGACTACTGGCGAGAAACGCTTTTTTTTTTTTTTTTTTTTTGGTCGGATTTTTTTCTCTTTCTGTAAATGTTCAAGAGCTTTCCAAATTTCAAGACCTGTAATGTATCCTTTTTAATAAATGAATGCGTTTAAAAAAAATGAAATGCATTTTCCCGGCGTTTGTTCGAAAAATGCGTGACCGGTTCTAAATCATTGATCAATGTTATTCAGGCGCTTAATATCAGAATTATATAGGCGTAAACGTTAAAGATTCAACAAAAAGTGAGAATCAGTCTTTTATTTATCTTCCGTCTGCGCGTTACAGTTTTTGACCAGTCAACAACAATTATTTTGACAGTTCATTTGGGGCTTTTGCCGCTGCGTACGCTTATATTATGTTATTTATCAAGGAGCGTGATATCTCAGTGGTAAGTACACTTGCCTCTGATGCTAGAGGTCCCGGGTTCGATCCCCGGCAGCGGCGATAAAATTTCGCTGTCCGAACACGCTCCATTGGCATCATTTGCAGGGATGAATGTCATAAAGTGCACCGTCCTTCGGATCGGAACGTTAACTTGAGGCCCCCTGTGCAGGGAGAACCATCCCCTGTGCAGTGTAATACCCCGGGCTATTACTGTTTCTACTTTTATTTGAGATCCTCAAAGCAGAGTTGAGCTATGTCAACTACTGGGTACATCTGGACACTAGTAACTTTCCTATGCTAGAACAGGCTGAAAATTTCACTTTCAACAAACCAAGCCTGGAGTGGTGGTTGATTAAAAAAACATTTGAAATCAAGCAAATAAAGTAATATTGTAGTATGTTTTGTCAAAGAAAGTTCATGATCTTGATGTAAACCGGAGTCTGACAGCGAACTATTTTTCGTTGTCTTACTCCGTTTGTTTACATCCAGCGTCTGTTCAAGTTTGAGCCAGTTTACTGTTTTGGAGAAATTTTTGAGAAATTTTTGGTTCTGGCCTTCAGAAACTACATAAAATTTCCTGCATTTTGACACCAAGGAAGCCTAGGAAAGATAAAAGTGAGCAAAGTTTAGAGCTGTCAGAAAAGTTTCTGACCCGCCTTTCTTTGAACTGTCAGAATTCTGTCCGTGGTCAGACTGGCTGACTGCAGTCTTTCTGCTCATTCAGGTAGATTTCCTTACCTTAATGGGTACAGTTAGACTCCATCCAATCCACATAATTTGTGTAATCTTCGAAAGATCACCAGATCTTTCTCTAAAAAGTATTATCCTCTCACAAAATTTTCTGGCGATCAGATCGGCCGCCATTTTGTCTGACTTTCTGACCTGAGGTGTGTCTCAAAATGGGCTTTTCATTGGTTGTCTTAAAATCACATGTTAATTTCCACTCAACTGATTGGCTCCTTGTCTAGGGCCTCAAAGGTATATAAAGAGGAAGAGATCCATGGCGGGCAATTCAAAATTCTAATACAATTCCTCTGTGCATCAAGGGAGACAACTTTTTGAGACTTCAGCAGAAACAAGTTTTGGCTTTTCTAAAAGTTTGGCAAATCAGCACAGAGTACCAAAAAGCAAAATTTTAAGTAAGAAAATTATAAAAATGAGTAGAAAACATGAGGAATACCTTTTTTAGGTTGTTCACTCAATGAAGAATTTCAATTTGCCACAAACCTCTTAAAATACTTTGGAAATCTGTTTAATGACTGAGATACAGTACTTTCTATGGGTCTCTGACATTGTCAGCCATACCAGGCCACTGAGTTATAAGAAAATAAAAAAACAAAGCAAACCGGCTTGCTAAATCCTCGACCATCCATGATAAGCTTACACTGGTGTCGACAGAAGTGGGATGTGTTAGTTAAAAAATACATCCAGCGATACGAACTCACTGCTAGACCCCTGTACATTGCTGGATACAGGGATATATAATAGACTTTGGCTGGACATAACCTGTTGTCTTGACATTGACTGCTGTAGAAATTAACTTTAACACTGAGGTGTAACCTACCTACCTAACAATTCCATGTTTTGACACGGGGTTTAATCTGCTCAATCAAAATTATGTATGAAACTGAGAACTAACATTTTAAGGATGAAATAACAAGTAACACACTGTTTTAAGCTTTAATCAAGACATTAGCAAGCTGAAATAGAAACTCTAAAAAATAAATAAAAAAAAATAAAGAAATAAAAAATATTAATAATAATAAAATAAAAACAGTAAAATAGCAGAAAAAAAAAAGAGTAAAAATTACAGAAAAATATATAAAAAAAATAGAAAAACTGTAACAGAAAAATAACAAACCCCCACAAACATCCAATAGGAACACAGTGATCTATAGTTAGTACAAAATTAAACATAAACAGCATGGCAGATAGCGATTCAGAAATAGAATTCAACAGAGGGGAGAGAGATGATGACCGACACGGTGCAGATACAGAGGAGCAGGACCAGAATGACCCAACAAATAATCGGGCGGCCTCAATTCTGTCCTCTGTTGTAGACATCCCACCTCTTGAAGAGATACCTGCTCAACAACCAAGGTCCAGGCGCATTCTTGAGGGAGAGTACTTGGGGATTCCTATTGACGCACATGCCAGGGGTGACATAAGTGGAAATGCCAGGGCTCCCGTGTTACACTCACCACCAATGAAGCCAAAGACATATGACGGGGACGAGGACTGGGAATCATATCTCAGTCATTTTGAGGTCTGCGCTAAGCTGGGGAGATGGTCTCACCAAGATAAAGCACTGTACCTTGCAGCCTGTCTTAGGGGAAATGCTCAGGTCTACTACATGACACTGAAACTTGCTGAACGGACTTCCTATGGCTTGCTAACCACGAAACTGGGTCAACGCTTTGGTAATACATGTCAACAACCCATGTGGATCTCAAAACTTGAAGCAAGGATGCGTAAACCAAATGAATCTATTGCTCAACTGGGAGATGACCTTCGTCGCCTAGCACAGCGTGCATATAGCAACATGAACCATGAGGCCCGTGAAATGTTAGCTTTAAACCAGCTTTATAAATCTGTGTCTCCTGAATTGAAATATAAATGTATTTCTGATAACTGCGCTTCAGTTACTAAGGCGGTTTTGATAATTGAAACCTTTGAAGGCATATTAGGGGCTGAAAACGAGAAAAAAAGGCAGGTGCGCCATGTGGCCGCTGAAGGAGATGGAACGCAGGAGTCAACGGGAAGATCATTTAGTCGCAATCTTGAAACTGACAACTTGCAGGGTGTTCTCAGACAACTTCAAAACTGCATAGAAAGATTAACTCGTCAGTGCAACAACCAAGGGCGTGGTAACCAGTACAACTACCAAGCGCATGGCAACCAGGGACCATCAGGTGGTGCTCGGGACAGGGATGGACAGCGGCTTTGCTACATCTGTCTTTCACCACGACACCTAAAGCGAGACTGCCCAAACAACGAAAGGAACAGAAGAGACCAGCGCCCATTTAACCGACAACGTCAACAGACAAATATGGAGGCTCAGGAGCATCAGCAGGGAAACCTCCGTCCATCGACCCAGTAGGCCCAAGGCCGATGGAAGAGGAGGGGCCTAAACAGGAAGAACAATTAGAATTAAGCATAGCTGGCAAAATTTATGAGCATTCAAAGAGTTTTGACAATGGCTTTTATACGAACTGTAGAATTTGTGGAGTTGATGCCCATTATTTGATAGACAGTGGTTCTACATCCACTCTGCTGTCAAATAGGGTCTATCAGAAAATAGACCCTTGCCTTAAGCTTCAGCTGAAAGAAAACAAATTTAGGGTAAAAAATGTCAATGGTGTAGACATAAATGTATACGGACATACAAATATTACTATCAAATTAGGAAGAAATGAATACTTTCACCAAGTTATAGTCTGTGACATTTCTCCTGATGGCATATTAGGGCAAGATTTTCTGCTTGAATATGTAAGAAAAATTGACTATGAGAAATACACATTACATACAGAATCAGATCAAATTTCCTGCTGGCTTGGCGGAAATGCGGCAATGACTTGTAGGGTGATAGCTGAAGGAAAGACATGTATACCTGCAAATTCAAGTGCATGGGTAACTGTAAAAATACCAAGTCAAGAACATTTACGGTCAAAAACAGCATTTATTGAGGCAAATGAGTCAAAATCACCAGCCCATCTTTTACCGGGAGTAATCGAAACAGGGACAAGTGAAGAGTTAAGGGACTTGAATGTTGTAAACTGTACTGAAGAGCCTTTGACGATATACCCAAATACCACTTTGGGAACCTGCATTTCTGTGAAGGAAAGTGAAAGTGTGCCCATTACCTCATGCAGCACAAAAACTGAATGTGAACAAACGTCATGTGAAGCCCTACCTGAGTACTTAGGTGATCTTTTCATGCGAAGCTCCGTACATTTGAACGATACAGAGCAAAATCTGCTTAAGGCACTGTTAATCAAATATCAATCTGTATTTGCCAAGTCATCCCTAGATTTAGGTTTTTCTGATCGCGTAGAACACCACATAGACACCATGGGTGCCGAGCCCATTAAAGAACCCTTGAGACGGCTCCCATTAGTTAAACAGAAGATTGAGCGCGAAGAGGTGCAGAAAATGTTGCAGGCAGGAGTAATAGAACCCTCGGTCAGCCCTTGGTCAAGCAATATTGTGCTGATAACGAAAAAGGATGGAAGTACCCGGTTCTGTGTGGACTACAGAAAGGTCAATCTCCTCACTAAGAAAGATAGTTATCCCCTTCCAAACATCAGCCAGTGCTTAGATGCTCTAGCAGGGTCTGTGTACTTTAATTGTATGGATATTCACTGTGGTTACTGGCAGATAGGCGTGGCCACAAAGGACAGAGAGAAAACAGCATTCGCTACAAGCATGGGACTGTTTCAATTCGTAAAAATGCCATTCGGTTTAGTAGCGGCACCTTCGGAGTTCTGTAGGTTAATGGGTGATGTATTTCGGGATTTACAATGGGTCGAATGTATCCTGTACATGGACGATATTATAGTCCCGGCTAAGACGGGGGAAGAATCATTACTTAGGCTTGAACATGTATTTCAAAGGCTTCAGTCAGCAAACCTTAAATTGAAAGCTTCGAAATGTGTCTTCTTTCAAAAATATGTTAAATTCTTAGGACATGAAGTGTCGGAACAGGGTATACACACAGACAAAGACAAAATCAAAGCCATTCAAGAGTGGCCGGTGCCCCGCAATGCAAAACAAACAAGGAGTTTCATCGGCTTAGCAGCTTACTACAAACGCTTCATCGCTTCCTTTGGTGAGATTTGTAAACCATTGTATCAGTTAAGTGAAAAGAATAGGAAATTTGTCTGGACCAATGACTGTCAATATGCATTCGATACTCTGAAACAGAAATTAACATCCGCGCCAATATTAGCCTACCCCGTCCTCGGCAAAGATTTCATATTAGATACTGATGCATCTCAGTTCACAGTAGGAGCCGTACTTTCACAAGAATATGATGGCAAAGAGCGCGTCATCGCTTTTATGAGTAAAACAATGAATAAACATGAACTTCAGTATTGTACTACGCGGAAAGAGCTCTTAGCTGTTGTGACAGCCCTTAAACACTATCATCACTACCTCTTAGGCCAGACTGTCAAACTCAGAACAGATAACTCCGCAGTAAGTTGGATCCGTACTCTAAAGAATCCTACCGGACAAGTTTTCCGCTGGCTTCAGTACATTGAGACCTATGATATTTCCGTGACTCATCGCCCCGGAAAATCTCACGGAAATGCCGACGCCCTCTCCAAGATTCCATGTAAGGTCTGTCAACGTCAGGAGCAAAACGAAATTAAGAACGCAGAGGAGCATAATCCGGAGCTCCACGAGGACAACTCAGGATCTGACCATGAGCCATCAGAGGAGGTATCCCGTGCGGTAACAAGAGAACAACAGCAGAACGAGGCTACCGCTCACCTGAAACCGAATCAATTTCTGCTCGCTAACTGGGAACCGAGCACTGTGCGTCATCAGCAATTATCAGATCCTGTCATTAATCCTATCATGGTTGCTGTTGAGTCTCAGTCACGACCAGAATGGCATAGCATATCAGAGACTACATCACATACTAAAACCTTATGGAGGCAGTGGGAAGACTCAGTATATTCAGTGGTATGTTATATAGAAAATGGGTATCTAACGAGTTACGAGAGACCAAATACCAGTTAGTGGTACCCCAAACATTACAGCACGACATACTGACAAACTATCATGACATCCCAAGTGCAGGTCATCTTGGAACAGATAAAATGCTTTCTCGTATACAAGTTCATTTCTACTGGCCTGCAATGAGAGATAACATTGACACATACTGCAGACAATGTGATAACTGTCAGTCTAGGAAACCAGCTAAACTTACCAGAGCTCCGCTTGGACAAGATCCAGTGGCAGAACCTATGGAGAAAGTTACACTTGATATCCTTGGTCCTTTACCTGTGAGTCATCGTTCAAATCGTTTTATTCTGGTTATTTCGGACTGTTTCACAAAATGGACAGAGTGCGTGCCATTGCCTGATCAAGAGGCAGCAACAATAGCAACAGCTTTCGTGAATAACTTCATAACCAGATTTGGAACACCACTGCTCGTCTTGACAGATGGCGGAACAAACTTTGAGTCAAAACTTTTCCGCGAAGTGTGCAAATTTTTGCAAATTGAAAAAGTTAAAACTTCAGTAATGCGACCTCAGGCCAACGGAGTCACTGAGCGTTTTAATCGTACGCTCGCTACTATGTTAACAATGTTTTGTGTTAAGGACCAGAAGGACTGGGATCTGTATCTTCCACAAGTCATGATGGCTTACCGTAGTTCTGTTCATGCGTCAATTAAATACAGTCCCAATCAAATGGTGTACGGTAAACAAATCTTATTACCTATGGCAGCTGTTGTAGGACAACCTAAGGAAGAAAACCCAATACCCATAGAAGACTATGTGCAGAATCTTCAGGAAAAACTATCGCAAATACATGGATTTGCCAGACAAAATCTTAAGACGGCAGCAACATATCGCAAGAAACACTACGACATCAAGAGTTCAAGCCGTACTTTGTCACCCGGTCAGGCTGTGTGGCTGTATGAACCGAGTAAACGACCTGGTGTATGTGCTAAACTTGCTCCAAAGTGGAAGGGTCCTGCTCTAGTTCTTCAGAGAATAGACGATTTAACCTATCTGGTGAAACTTAAACTGAACTCTCTAGCAAAGGTTTACCATATTGATCGGCTAAGAACATATCAGGGTAACTCACTGCCTAAATGGTTCACCAGGGCATTAAAAAATCAGCAGGTACACTAATCAGTAACTTGTATATCATTAAAAGGGCATTCAGTTATGAGGATAAACAGTGACTAGTTCAGCACCCTCAAATGTTGACATCATAATGCCCATTTCATATTCCATCAACATGTTTGAAGCATTCTTTACTTTCAAATTATTGAGAGGTGCTAAGGTTTGGATTTAAACTTAAAATTCATTATTGCTGTTGGGATGGTATAGCTAGCTCTGCAAACTAACGTATACTGTACACCAGGAATTTTTCGCAGACAATAAATAGGAATGACGTTCTATTAGATTTCCTATCAGGTTAGGATTATACAGGGTTCCTCCGTCGATGAGCTCTGTGATCGCTTTCCTGATCTCAAAACATTGACAATATAATTGTGTGTCCAGTGACATACTGCGAAAAAATCCAGTTACGGTAGACAAAATTTTATGAGGTGCAACAGTACATCAGGAAAGGGAACCAGTTGTAATTTTGATCAAAATAAACTGAGACAAATTGCAAGGTGCAAAGCATATCATTATAAGGGTCAGCATTTCTAAATAATTTTTGTTCTAAGTATGAACATATCACATCATATTGCATGTTTGTGGTGAATTAACTTTTTATCATAGTTATTCTAATGATTCAATAATTGTAGGGTTAACGTTGCAGTTAGAGTTAACAAGTTAACATTTTAAGTTCAGCGATGTATGTTGCGGAATGTATCAGAAAATTTAACATGTTGTTCAATGCATAAACAGTAGTAGCCCAGAGTAAATGTGAATAATTAGTAGGCTGGGGTCTCATAGACGCAGTATTCTTTATAGTTCACCAGCCAGGGGTCAAACCTAGGGTATTTTAACGTCACATGAAAACACTGAAACTGTAGCTTAAGGAAAGTGTATGACTGTCGGAGGAACTGAACACTTTAGACCTGCAGGACTTGTATCGGGATAAAGGACAGAGTAAATAAGCAACACTGTACATGTATAGTTGACATTATGTCTATATCAAAATCCATGCATGGTAAGGAAAATTTTTGAAGTTGAGATGGTGGGATCTGGCCTGATCAACCAGATGCTTCACTATTGTATGAACTTTTGACATCGGAACACTCAAGCACTTGATAGGTATTACCCCCAGCTAGGGCAAGTGTAACGACTGTGAACCGGGTAAAAGCACATACCTGGAATGAGACAAATGACGTGAATTAATACATGTATGCTGATAGCTTGGCTATAAACTATCCGATGCAAGGGCGAGAAAATCTGAAAAGTTCAAAAAGCAAGACAATACACATTAGTGACAGTTTACATAAAATCTGTATTTAAAAAGCAAGTTTCACCCATTCTACAGTCCTATAAATCATGACAGACGATAACTGAAAGGACAGCTAGTACTGTGAGTGATGCTGAGACATATCCTCAGTATGGTGTCTACTTTTCTTCAGGATGGCAGCAATCATGTCCATGAGGGAAGAAGAGGACAAGAGGTTCTGCTGGCTGTGCCCTGCAGTCTTTAACACCAGGAAATACCTCAAGAAGCATGTGGAGGCAGTCCCGCATCACAGACTCAAGGTCATCTGTCCATGGTGTGTCGACCGGGAGAGAACAAGCAACAGAATAGCTGATCTGAAGAAGCATGTCCAGCAGCACCACCCGGGTTTAGCTCAGGAGCCAATTCTATCAGAACCAGCAGCATTTTATCTGGCGCTTTTCCCTGCGGAGTACTCCAGAGTCATCACCCCTAGTCCACCTGGAACAGATGCTGCCAAGAGAGCCATGAATGCAGTGCGGGTTGGCTCACCGTCGGTAAGTGTCGGAGCAGAACATCTGAGGAATGGGAAGCTGGTTGGGTCCTGGCAAATTCTACCCCAGTCTGGGAAGGACAGCTGTGCTCACCACCCCAATCACCCCGGACGGATGCTACTTGCCCAGGCTATAGCCCGAGTCATCCGGAGATGGAGAGCTCTATCAAAATTAAGAACTTTCACTCTCTAACAAATAAACTTGAAGTGGACATAAGCCATTGTGAAACATTCTATGTAGTGACACTTAACTCATCCCTTCTAAGGACCACACCAGCAGAAAGGCTCATGGCCAAGGTAACAGTGAAACATCCACGGCCTGTGGGGAGATATTCCCAGGTACAAGGGCAAAAATTCTTGGACCTCGCGAATCGAGTAGCCACGGAACTGGAAATATCAGAGTGCTACATTGACCACATTACCCGACTAGACCCTTTCCCTGGAAGACTACCAGTTCCATTCCCAACATGCCAACCTACACCAACACCTAAGACCACCCAGCCATGCCTGCCCACCTCAGCCAACCAGACACCACAGCCTCCAGCAAAGAAGCCAGCACTTGGAATGGCAGAGGAAGCTCGTGACCTCCTTGCTTGGGGAATGATGCCCTTAGTGCCTCCATGTCGCCGGAACTGGGACCAAGATGAAGTAGTCACCCTTAACGGCAGAAAGAATTCCCTGAAGTGGCCACCTGCTGGCTGGCGTACCTTCACCGCAGAACGGAAGCTACAGGTTTTTGAATTTGCAGTTGGCCTGCTGGATGCTGATCAGTCAGGATTTCCAATAACCCCTAAGTCAGATATCCTTGATATGTATAATTTCATGGCCCTACCAGGATCCAGGCCCCCTTCCCGTATGTCAAAAACGGAACTCAGGTTTCAAAACTATACACAGCTTCGGAACTTGGCTTTGGGACATTCACGTGATCAAAGACTGTTTGAAATGTATAAGAACGCAAGTGTGGCTCGAGATGGGGAATTGGACTCTTTGATCAGGATAGTGAACGGTGCTGGTGTTGGACTTAGATTGGAGAAGTAACATTCTGTGGGAAAGAAATATTCCAGCCTTAAGGGGACGCGTTGCTGTACCCCACAGCAAAAGTGTCCAAATATTACGGTCTGAGGGCCGTGCTGCTGACCCTCCAGCAAGTTTTATAGTTCCAATCAAATTGCATCAATTACAAAATATGATTTCTCTAAGCATTTTCCCATTTTTGTTGATTTTACATTATAGCGGAGTATAATGCTTAAAGGTGGGGAGAATGTAATACCCCGGGCTATTACTGTTTCTACTTTTATTTGAGATCCTCAAAGCAGAGTTGAGCTATGTCAACTACTGGGTACATCTGGTCACTAGTAACTTTCCTATGCTAGAACAGGCTGAAAATTTCACTTTCAACAAACCAAGCCTGGAGTGGTGGTTGATTAAAAAAACATTTGAAATCAAGCAAATAAAGTAATATTGTAGTATGTTTTGTCAAAGAAAGTTCATGATCTTGATGTAAACCGGAGTCTGACAGCGAACTATTTTTCGTTGTCTTACTCCGTTTGTTTACATCCAGCGTCTGTTCAAGTTTGAGCCAGTTTACTGTTTTGGAGAAATTTTTGAGAAATTTTTGGTTCTGGCCTTCAGAAACTACATAAAATTTCCTGCATTTTGACACCAAGGAAGCCTAGGAAAGATAAAAGTGAGCAAAGTTTAGAGCTGTCAGAAAAGTTTCTGACCCGCCTTTCTTTGAACTGTCAGAATTCTGTCCGTGGTCAGACTGGCTGACTGCAGTCTTTCTGCTCATTCAGGTAGATTTCCTTACCTTAATGGGTACAGTTAGACTCCATCCAATCCACATAATTTGTGTAATCTTCGAAAGATCACCAGATCTTTCTCTAAAAGTATTATCCTCTCACAAAATTTTCTGGCGATCAGATCGGCCGCCATTTTGTCTGACTTTCTGACCTGAGGTGTGTCTCAAAATGGGCTTTTCATTGGTTGTCTTAAAATCACATGTTAATTTCCACTCAACTGATTGGCTCCTTGTCTAGGGCCTCAAAGGTATATAAAGAGGAAGAGATCCATGGCGGGCAATTCAAAATTCTAATACAATTCCTCTGTGCATCAAGGGAGACAACTTTTTGAGACTTCAGCAGAAACAAGTTTTGGCTTTTCTAAAAGTTTGGCAAATCAGCACAGAGTACCAAAAAGCAAAATTTTAAGTAAGAAAATTATAAAAATGAGTAGAAAACATGAGGAATACCTTTTTTAGGTTGTTCACTCAATGAAGAATTTCAATTTGCCACAAACCTCTTAAAATACTTTGGAAATCTGTTTAATGACTGAGATACAGTACTTTCTATGGGTCTCTGACATTGTCAGCCATACCAGGCCACTGAGTTATAAGAAAATAAAAAAACAAAGCAAACCGGCTTGCTAAATCCTCGACCATCCATGATAAGCTTACAGCAGGTTTAAAATCCCTACCGTAATTACATGATTACTGTGTAGGCTTTCATCCTGCAAAACCTGGAGTGTATGTAGTATACACCTGCGGTAATGGTCAAATGTGAACGACGCAGTATGAGAAGATAGATAGATAGATAGATAGATAGATAGATAGATAGATAGATAGATAGATAGATAGATAGATAGATAGATAGATACTCTGATACATTAATAGGAAGACATTGAAAGGCAAGTTTGTGTAAACGCGTGTAAAAAGCTGTTTCTGTCAAAAATTCTATATTTCCATGACTATGCTGCACTCTTCACAGATTTGGGGCAAACACACACACACTGGTAATTCCTAAACTGACCTGATTCAAGCAATACATCATGACGAATTGTTCATATGGTGTTAGATATCTATATATCTATCTGTCCTGTGATCGGTCACATTTGACCATTACTCGCAGGTGTACATTATGTATTATAAACATCGTACACACAAGGTTTGTAGGATGAAAGCCTAGCTACACAGTAATAGATTAAATTCACTTTGGAAGTTCCAACCATACAAGTTCAACCCCTGGTATTACCAGAATGCACCTTCAAAGGCTAGATAGCCTTTTTCCGGTGTTCCAGTTATGTGAGTAATCTGAACAACGGTGCACTTTTTGCCATTCACCCAGCAGATGATGCCAATGGAGCGTGTTCGCATCCGGAAATAATCACTACCACCAGGAATCAAACCGCTGGGGGGGAGGGGCTCTAGTGTCAGAGGCAAGTGCACTTACCACTTCTATCTATCTCTCTATAGGATAAAAGCCTACACAGTTATCCGAACGATGGTGCACATTTTGCCATCCGCCCAGCAGATGATGCCAACGGAGCGTGTTCGTATCAAGAAAGAATCACTGCCCCCCCCCCCCCCCCCCAGGAATCATTTGCACTGAGGAGTACTGTACTTCACACCATGACATTATCTAAGGATCCCGACCATAGACTAGATAGTTAGATAGATAGATACCTAACACCATATGAACTTGCCATCGAAATTCGATTAACAGTGTAGGCCCTGATCAGATCTGCATTCTGTGACATCTGAATTGGGACTGCATGCACTGTTTGCCAATTTGATATTCTTTTTGGGGGATTTTCTGTACAGAAAGGGTTAATCATCCACAGACTAACATGACAGGTCGACTTAAACACTGTTAAACTGATGATGTTGGACAAACTGCCTGACTGGTTGGATATACAATGTATATTCTAAATAGTGTTCAGTGGGTCGTTAAACTAACAACAAATTAACATATTCAGCCAAGTTCATTCAAATTTCATGTCACAGCTAGGACACAGATTATAGGTATGGAACACATTAGTATTATGACTGTCTTGTGGTATAAACCAGCTTTCATGGGAACATGGTAGGGTCTTTGCTCATCACTCAGGCAAACAGAGTTCAATTCCGTTCTAACACAGAGGTGAAGGCAATGATCAGGAATTGATAATTGACCACTCCTCCTATCAGAGACACCAAAGGGAAAGAAACATAAACACGAAATAACTAGACCCCAAATTCCCCAATGGAAACATCAATAGCGGAAAGCCAAAAGGACAGTTACTTTCCCACAAAATGGCTAATTGGCTATACAAAACAAAAAGATATAAGCGATACACACACTCAAAGACAAACTTTATGAAAATAACCACGACAGAAGAACCGCATTGGAATGGTCACTGAGGTGGGGACTTAAATCCAATTTACGTGGCCGCAATCCTCGCCCTTACTTCTGCCGAGATTTAGACATAAATTGTTCAGTCCGCATGAAGGTCTCCTAACTCATCAGTGCAACATCTCTGAGAACACAACAATAAAACAAACACAGAGATGAAACAATGGTGTGGACTCGACATCAAGAAACAACTGAAATGCTGGAGCAAAAGAAACCAACAGATACACTCGGATGGGCCCAACCTTCCGTCCATCATTTCTCCTCAATATCTTGTAAACAAATATTTGGTTTGATAACAAATTTTGCATGTGGATTGATATTGACAACCTCTAGTTTGGGACTGTTGCACAGCTTTTTGCATTACAATAACACATCCGTGCGACATAGTGCATTTTTCACATCTCAAAAATGGCTACTGTTCTGATGAAAATCAGTGATATTTTTCTTATTTACACTGCTATCATAGATTGAGTGCTCGTTAGAACTGCCTCATTGAGGCGGTTCTAACGAGTACCCAAAACCTATGTCTAGGAGCAGAAATAAGAAAAATAATGTATACCCCCCAATAAAGTGTTTTCATTTCACTGACTTGTTCCCGTGATGTGCGTCAGTTGCCATATATCTTGAGAAGGAAACAATCGATTTTCATAAAATTAGGAGTATGAATTTATGTTGGCAAGATAAAACTTGATTGGGACTGTTTCGTGTTTTTCTTTTACATCAATTCATTTTCAGCAGAGCTATAGCCCTTTCATGTTTAAAAAATTGATTGCTCAACGTGATATTCTTAACTGTACTGTGTTGATGGTGGTGGGGGATATTTTAGTAACTTTGAGCCAAGCATTAAATAAGAGTTATAACTAAAATATAGAGATAAAGATTCCCATGATTTTGCAGCCAATCTGCGTAATTGTTTCAACGTGTTGTTCAATCACTATCTACTTTATTAATTTTTTTGTACAAATGATTTTGTAGAGAGATTTTTTTTTGTTATTTTTAAATTGAAACTCCCTGACCATAGTGTTGACAGATTGTTGAAATGACTGATTGTTGAAATGTACATAGTAATAACCATGCCCGTGACTAGGCAGTGCCTTATTTCATATTATTTTGGTTATATTTGCAATCAGACGACAGTGTATTGAAAATATTTTATTATCCTGTATCCAGATATGACTTAAATCACTTATATTCGTATAATGTACAGACGATTTGTAAGGAAAATTTTAAACTTCATATGACAAAATAATGCATTGTCGGATAGAAATCTATGCATAGTAATAAACACTTTTCTGAAATCAAGATAGGGATGATCGACTTTTCACAGTCATAACTCCTGAACAAAATGGAAGTCTTGATGCGGTTTTCAACACATTGATCTTAAAACTAAATATTATTACATATAAAGATAACATTTTCATTTCAGTTGACCTTTTAAACAATATTCTGCGGCTTAATGATTTCTTGGAAGCTTGTTTATTACTTCGTCACCGTTCTTACAAGAACTAACACTCGATATTTGGTGTACGCGCAATCTATATTTGGAATATATCTAACGAATAAACTCTTCTAACGAGTAACAACACTCAATATTATGAATACCCACATACTGCATTTGGAATAAACCTAAATTCACCGTTACTAACGTGTTTTTGTCATTCTATATATGGAGTACCTACAGTCTATATTTGAAATGTAAGTTATTGGGAGTACCAACAATGTATATTTGGAGTACCCTCAATCTATATTTGAAATATTACTAAGACAAATATGAGGTCCTTACGAGTAACAACGCTCTACATTTATAGATATCTATATTTGCACTAAAACCAGGAGAAATACCGCAGATTCATGTCAAATGCCCATACTCAACAACAATTGGGAATGTCAAGACCGCTTTTGAACAGATCCAAAGGTGTTTCCTTACTAAAGAACCCTGGGTGTGGATAAAAGAAAGACAGACTTACAAAAATCTTTAAAAGTTGCTTTTAAAAGAATGCCTAGTTTAAATTTTAACTGTATTTTACTTCTCTACTGTTGTAGTATACAGGCGTATTCCATCTACTTACTGTTTATAAACGTTCCAACATTTCCATGACAACAAATAGGTCGACTCTCAGAGGTGACAATTGTGCGAATTGATGTCACTGAAGAGAAGTAAATTCGATTAAATAAGACACTACAAATCAATTACATCTGGAAGCCTTTGAACAATAAAAGTAAGAATACCTAAAGGACAGAATGATACGATACAAAAAATGTCCCCAAGCTTCTGCGAACGTGTAAGACAAACATCAGTCTGTGTAAACACTTAGTCGGAATAAAAACTTATCTTACTGTATAGGAACAGTTTAAGTCAATGGCTAGCCAAGGAGCCAATGCTAAGACTTTGATCAGGCTGCGCGACCAGAGTCTTAGCTAATAGCACTTGCTCGCAGACATATTTTCGCGGCTCCGAGCCATGGTAATTTAATCAGACTAAAGGTCATGCAGATAATAATTCTGGGACTGAGACGTCAAACACTTTCATAGCAAAGCAATGGCTGTGTCGCATGGGAGTTACGGTCATTAGTTCTTGAAACATTATCCAGTGGTTATGCATACCAAGAAGGCCATATCTCAATAAATGATGCAATTATCTATTATGATATGCATTGCAGTTGACATAACGTTGTAGGGAACTTGGAATAAACGGAACCGATAGTAGTACTTGTCATATAAACATTCAAACGTCAGAGCTCGAACTGTGACTATAAAAGGTACGAGACAGGGGCAGTTCGATTTACTGAGGTTACTCTCAGCGCTAAATTGCCTTCAACTGTTTCATAGCTGAGGTATTGGAAGAATGTCCAAGGAATGACTCAACACCGGCAAGGTAAAGAAGCCATCGTTTCATTAACATTTCCCTGTCCATGCATAGACTAAAATCCAAAAATAAAACAGAGGTAAACAATTCTTAGGTAATTGCTGCGAAGGTAACAACGCATTATTTATTTTCGAAATTTTTTATCCTGCGCATATGAATAACAGAAATATATATGTCTGACTTGGCTATCAGTTGATGATATGAACAGAAATGATAAGGTTATACTGTGTAACTGGTGAAAAAAATGCTAAACACCCTTGACCCGGCGGGGGTCAAACCGGCCCGCCGGATCAATAGGCAAACACTACTGCATCGCTTTAAAAGTCGACTTGTTCCGCTCGGCACTACCGGTGGGCTATATACCTATACCATGTGACATTCTACCCCTCCTTATTGAAATTCATCCTCGAATTTCTAGGAGTCCGAGAATCACGTGAAATGTTACTTAGTGAGTTTAAATGCACATGTTGGTTATTTATACTGTGCGCCTAATGTAACAGATGTAAGAATGCTAAACATCTTTGGCCGGGCCGGTCGCCGTATTGATAAGCAAATAAAAATCAAAAATGAGTTCCTTTAAGAGCAATGAAAACATTCTTAAGAAAGAAGATGGGTCATACTACGTAGTTTCGGCTAATAAAGCCTCATCAGTGACCCTGAAATGATCCGGCAAAAAGCCAGAGGAAACATACTGCAATTAATTGCGAATTTTGAATAGGCAGTCGATTAAAAGACTTATATAAATCAAAATGGGGTCCAAATAATTAAAAACCTGTCTAGAATATGAGTCTAAACCAATATTTTTTTTTTTTTTTTTTTTACCGGCTTGTACCACCAGGCAGTACAAGTGTACTATATACAGTGACATGTTCACAAATATAAATTTTACAAACGCTAATGGGGACATATCTCTAATTAAAGATTTTGAGCTTGCCTGTGATGCAAGTGTCAAGAACAACGAATAAAAACTGAAAGATTTATCATCGTAGTGTGGGTTATATTTGCTAGTCGTCTGGGATCATTGATTCCACTGTGGAATTTTGAAAATGTTTGAGGGTCACTGATGTTGCCTAATTGACCGAAACTTGCTACTCTGGCCAAACATGCACACACCGCTGTTTTTAGTTCTGTGTTGTTGTAATCATTGCTTTAAAAGGATTACCTTTCTGTAGAACATATGCTGCTGAGAATGGTTTGTCAATGCTGTATTCAGTAATCATTGGAGGCAAAATCCACGTGATTTGCACGAAATACATATGCCCAGTAAATGCTACCTATCGGAACCCGAATTTTATGGCGACTTAGTATATAAATATGTTCTATAAAAGGGTTATCAGAAAAATATACACTTGCAATGACTTCAGCACCCAATTTCGAAAAATTATTCGGGTACAACATAAATGTTATATCACAGACTACATGCATGGTAGTTAGTTAACCCGCTTTGCTTCCCTCTCTAATTGCAGGCCTCAGATTCTAAGTGGGTCAGGCCTCAGATTCTATAACGGTTCCAGCGTAAAGGCTTACTGAGAATTAGAGAGAATTTAGTTTTATATAATGTTGGTTGGTGCCTGATGCCTTGTCTCTAGTTGGTCCTTTCGGAGTCTAACTGTTGGTTTTCTTTCGCTCCAGCATTTCAACGGTCTCTTGCTGCCGATTCCTCACCGTTGTTTTATCTCTACGGCTATTTGATTTTTGTGCGCTGATGAGTAAGGAGGCCTTCATGCGGACTGAACAAATTATTTGTCTAAATCAGGACGGAAGTAAGGGCGAGGATTGTGGCCGCGTAAATTGGTTTAAGACCAACCCCACGCCCCCCCCCCACCCCCCGCAGTGGAATTCGTTTGACTGACCGTTCCAAGGCGGGTCTTCTGTCGCGGTTTATTTTTGTTATGTTTTGTCGTTGAGTGTGTGTATCGCTTGTATTTTTCTTTTGGATAGCCAATTGGTCATTTTGTGGGAAAGTAACTGTCCTTTTGGCTTTCCGCTATTGATGTTTCCATTAGGGTCTAGTTGTTTCGTGTTTGTGTTTCTTTCCCTTCGGTGTCTCTGATTGGAGCTGTGGATTAATTGTATCGATTTCTGGTCATTGCCCCCACTTCTGTTTTCTATGCAATGTAAATGAGATCTTCATCACGCAAACATGTGCTTGCGATAAATGCCAATATTCTTTTTAAATTTCTTTTAAAATATAAATTGCGGGTACACGCTGCAACCATCTCTATGAAATGTATCAAAATTCGTCTAAACATGTCATTCAAATGGTCATAAAGACAACTTTATCTGGCATGGATGTGATTTGTAATGATTTTCAAAAGTGTTGATGGATGATGTTGATGTCGAGACATAATGCTATGCTATAAGATCGTCCAAAGTCTCCGGTTCATTTGAACTGAAAAGCTTGAACTAAAACTGCCATGGAGCTCTCCTTTGTACGCTGACCCAAAAATGACTCCTGGACTTCTGTATTCTGTAAAAAATCCTATTTTAAGACCATCTTCGGAGACACTGGGACACTGGGTGCAGAAAAGACAAAGAAAGACTAACTGAAACCTTCATAATAAGCTTTTAACAAGAGGCCCATTGGCCACTATGCTCACCAGAGCTCAGGTGGGCACTGCCCAATGACAGCCATGTATTTAACTCGATACCATTTTAATCAACCGCTTATAAAGTCTCCCAAAGGAACCCCAAATGGACTCAGTATCTAAAACATTAGGCCTTTTATTAAGTAGAGGGTGTAGGGCATGGACCCAATGGAGCCCTGGTTGGTATCACTAAATGTGTCTGATCATAAGAAATAAGAATATATATGGTGTAGCAGTGGGGATCTGTATACCGGAGTTATAAGAACTCTTAAGCGATGTGGGATGGGGCATGTCATGTTGATCCCAGGAAAGCCCAAGATTGTTGTCCCTATAACGACCAAGAATATATATATATATATTCGTGGGAATCTGAATGGTTTCTGATATATGAGGCCCTTCTATGACGTGGAGAGGAGAGGAATGGCCCCTGCGACCCCAAGTGGGTGTGCTATTGATAAGGAACAAGAACATATATGATTATGGGGTGGGGATTTAGTTGGTTTTTTACTGAACTATATGGCCTTTTAAAGTGGAGGGGCAGGGCGCATTGCCCTAGCACAAAGTGACCCCCAGCTTGGTGTGACTGAATGAGTCTTATCATAAGGAACAAGAATATTATAGTTTATGGTTGGGGATCTGAATGATTTCTGAGATATATGGCTTTTAATGAAGTAAAGCAGTGGGGCATGACCCAGGCAGTCCGGATGACTCCCAAGCTAGTGTTATTTGAACGTGTCTTATCACAAAGAAGATAATTCTATATGGTTTAGGGGTGGGGCTCTGAACAGTTTCTAAGATATATAGCCTTTTGTGGGGTGGTGGGGTGGGGCAAAGCCCTGGCTTGACCCGAAAGACCTCCAGGTTGACGTCAATGAATGTGTCTTATCATGAGGAACAACAATATATATGGTTAGAGGTGGGGATCTGTAAGGTTTCCAAGATATTGGGTCTTTAATGAAATAAATGGGTGGGGCACGACTCCGGCACATCCTGTGGGACCCCAAGGTTAGTGTCAATGAATGCGTCATATCATAAGAAACAAGACTATATAAGGTTTTGGGGCCGGGATCTAAATGGTTTCTGAGATAGATGGCCTTTTGTGAAGTGGACGGGTGGGGCAAGGCCCCGGCGCACCCAGGAAGACCCCATAATCGGTGTCAATGAATGAGTCTCTTCAAAAGGAACAAGAATATATAGGGATTAGGGGTGGGGATCTGTAAGGTTTCCAAGATATTGGGCCTTTTATGAAATGGAGGGGCTGGGGCATGACCCCGGCACAACCCGGGGAACCCCCAGGTCGATGTCACTGAATGCGTCTTATCACACGGAACAAGAATATATATGGTTTTGGGATGGAGATCTAAATGTTTTCTGAGATATGTGACCTTTTGTGAAGAAGAAGGGGTCGGGCAAGGCCCAGGCGCACCCCAGGAGACCCCCAAGTTGGTGTCAGTGAATGTATATTTTCATAAGGAACAAGAAGATATATGGTTTAGGGGTGGGGATCTGTAAGGTTTCCAAGATATTGGGCCTTTTATGAAATGGAGAGGGTTGGGCATGACCCCGGCACAACCCGGGGAACCCCCAGGTTGGTGTCACTGAATGCGTCTTATCATAAGGGACAAGAATATATATGGTTTTTGGGTGGGGATCTTAATCATTTCTGAGATATATGGCCTTTTGTGAAGAAGGGGTGGGGCAAGGCCCAGGCGCACCCAAGGAGACCCCAAGTTGGTTTCGGTGAATGTATATTTTCATAAGGAACAAGAATATATATGGTTTATGGGTGGGGATCTGTAAGGTTTCCAAGATATTTGGCCTTTTATGGAATGGAGGGGGGGTGGGCATGACCCCGGCACGTACCGAGGGACCCCCAGGTTGGTGTCACGGAATGCATATTATCATAAGGAACAAGAATATATATGGTTTGGGGTGGGGATCCTGATGGTTTCCGAGTTATATGGACTTTTATGAAGTGGAGGGGGCGGGGCATGGCCCCGGCTTAACCTGGGGGACCCCAATGTTGGCATTAAAGCATACGGCTGAGAGACATTTACTCAAGGAACATTTCTATAAAAGTTTTGTCAAAATATCTGCAATCACTCGGCAGCAAATGCCATTTTTTCAATTATCCCAATTATAAGTCTATGGAAAATCTAAGTTGCCATAGCAACCAAACTAAAGAGCCAAATTTTATAAAAAAAAAAAAAAATAAATAAACACAAAACCTATAAAGGCAAATATGGTGAATATTTCCAAAAACTCTCAGCCTAATAGAGCATTCGGTTTCTGAGGAGATGATTTTTGAAGTTTTTTTTTTCTATTTTTTTTTATTTTGGTTTCCATGGCAACAATAGAAATGAGCAGTAGGCCTAAAATCATATGGCAGATAGTAGATTGCCTAAGGAACATTTCTATAAAAGTTTTGTCAAAATATCTGCAGAGGCTTGGCGGTAAATGCTATTTTTCAATTTTCTCCATTATAAGTCTATGGGAACTCTAAGTTACCATAGCAACCAAACTAATGAGCCGATTTTCAAAAAAAAAAAAAAAAAAAAAAACCTTCAATCCCCCAGCCCAAGAATGCTACAGATAAAATTTGGGCCAAATCGGCCCAGTCGCTTCAGAGGCAGACGACGCAGACGACGACGGACAACTGCCTATCCTATAAGCTCCGCCGGAGCCTTCGGCTCTGGTGAGCTTAAAACAGATTTAGTCTTAATTTTAGGTAATTTTATTCTTTTGGTTTTTGGTTTGATCCCCGTCAATATTGTATAGGTCATTATGGAGACGTCGCTACCAATTTTGTGCTATTTTTACCCTACATTGACATGAAATGACATCTCAAGCCCTGTCCCCCAATGAAACCAATGTGGCTTACAGGCATGGACGGTCCGACTGGCACCGCTTTGCCAGGGCAGGCTTAGATCCTCTAAGCGGGTTACCAGTATTCGTGTGCGGTCGATTTCAGCTATGCGTGGAAGCACCATGCAGCCCATCTATTTCTTCAAGCCCCGATGGGCGGGGGGCGCCGGTAATTTTATTGTAATTGCTGTACAAGAAAAACATGTAGAGAATTAACACGATGTCTCTCCAATCAAAGACTGGAAGCGATATATGAAATAATGGGCAAAATAAGTTAAGATCAAAGTTACGAAGGCAATTGTCTCTGCCAAACGCCTCTACGGTTCATATCAGTCAGATTTTGTTTGTTTGATTTGAGGTTTAACGTCCCCGTCAACACGGTAAAGGTCATTTCGGAGACGCTGCTTCCTATTTTGTGGGACTTTTACCCAACATTGAGATGAAATGACATCTCAAGCCCTGTCGCCCAATGAAACCAAGAGGGTTTATTAGCATGGACGGTCCGCCTCGCACCGCGGTTCCTGGACAGGCTTAGATCCTCTAAGCGGTTTACCAGTACTAGTGTGCGGGCCGGATTCAGCTCTGCGTGGAAGCATCATGCAGCCCATATATTTCTTCAAGCCCCTATGGGCGGGGGCCGACATATCAGTCAGATGCACGTCTGACTAATGATCAGGAAGTCACGGGCTCGATCCGTGCCCCTTCGGCAACACTCTTTAGTGGGTATCGATCCTGAAATATTTTCTACGCTCATTTTCTCACGCTGTAGCAGGAAGGACAATCGTCAGTTTATGGGTAAAGGATATGCACTGTACTGGTGAACCACTTATGTAGAAGCATGTGCAAGAAAAATGTGAAAAAGAAAACTTACCGGCTCGACATGACCTAAATAGTGTCTACTAGACCATTAACCTCCAAACCAAACACAGTGCGAACATATCCAACATATCACCATCACGTGAACATGTCCTGAACTGACCACCCCCTAAACCCCACTTTGTATAGAGAAAACTGGGGTTTACGGGGATAAACATTATTTTGTCTTATTTCTGCTCAAAAACATAGGTTGTGGGTACTCGTTAGAACCGCCTCGATGAGGCGGTTCTTACGAGCACCCACAACATACGCTTGCAGTATAAATAAGATAAATATCTCTTCCATGCTATATGTTGGACAAGTCCATCAGTGTAGGCCTATGTTTTCGTTTTTATTCTATTTTTGACGAAAAATTCTGTTAACAAATAGTGCAGGCCCTGATCAGAGGCCGCGTTCTACAGGACCTGCACTGTTTGCTAAGATACCCTTTTAGGGGTTTCCCACATGCAGTCGGTTAAAAACAAAAAATCGGAAAAAGCTATGGGCAAGTACGGCGCTGTACAGGTAGAACAGGTTATGCCTACCCAACGAATGCTTCATGATAGAAGCAATGACAACAACAAAAAACGCGGCAGATGACAGACAACGTATTTTATCAATCCTTTAGGTTATATTTGTCTACTACTTGGACACAAGGAAGATACTAAAAGGACTTGAATACTGCCTTTCCCACTCTTTAAGAAAGGATATACTAGTCTGGCATCCAGGAACAAAAAGAAGTGAAGACAATGATCAGGAATGAATACAATTAACTCACAGCTCCCATCAGAGACAACAAAGTGAAAGAGACACAAACATTAAATAACTAGATCCTAATGGAAAATCAATAGCGGAAAACCAAACGGACAGTTACTTTCCCACAAAATGGCTAGTTGGCTATCCAAAACAAAGATATACGCAAAATACACACTCAAAGCCAAGCCAATACAAAATAAATCGCGAAAGAAGAACCGCCTAAGAACGGTCAGTGAAACGAGTTCCACTGGTCCACTGTTCACTCCGAATGAAGGCCTCCTAATTCATCAGTGCAACATCTCCGAGAACACAAAATTAAACAACCACAGAGATGAAACAACGGTAAGGACTCGATAGCTAGAAACCACTGAAATGCTGGAGCAAAAGAAAACCAACAGTCAGACTACGATGGGCCCGGCCAGAGACAGAACACCAGGCACCGACCAACATTACATAAAGTTAAATTCTTATTCTAAGTAAGCCTTAACGCTGGGACCGTCAAATAATCTAAGGCCTGACCCATCGGCGTGCAATTAAAGAGGGAAGCAAAGCTGTCAACCGTGATTGGGTTAACTGCCATGCATGCAGTCTGTCGAAAAACATGTATGTTGTACCCAATCTTCTTATATCGAAGAATGATTTAAGTATATATTTTTACTGAATTTATATACTAAGTCACCATAAAAATCGGACTCTGGGAGACCTTGTCGCAGAAGAGATTTAAGTTTGTTTTTTTTTTGTGTGTGTGCTTTTGGTTTTACGGCCCTTTCAAGATTATTTCACTCATATCGAGCCGATCGTTAATCAGAGGTGGGCGAAAACCGGAGTACCCGGAGAAAAACCACCTGATCTTCCGTTGCAGAACTTGGCGTCTCACATGTGTAGATTTAAGTTCAACATTGAATTTTGAAATAAAATCGGAATGACGTCTATAAAACATTGAAAAGGCTTTGCATAGCTTATGATACCAATAACCCTGATTAAGAAGGAATGCGGTTAAAAATCAATTACGAGTGATGAAGCCAGTTACACGATTAGATACTCTGGCAAATCGAATTAATTGCGAAATATAAACGCCATAGTATGCCGCACGAGAAACATCACCACCCAGGAAAGGAAAATTTATAAACTCAAAATCAAAATTTTCGCGTAAATCATAAATTTTGCAGTAAACAAACACATCTACAATAGATAGATGTAAATCCAAAACCTGGACCTCGGTATCAGAAGATTGTGTTTTAGTTAACTGAAGTTCTGGGGATGGTGCTGTAAATTTGACTGATCAAACCATCGGCATAGGTATTGGCAATATTTAATAAATTATCCAAATACCTACATGTAGATGTCGAGCGAAAGGCTTCAATGGTTTTAGACTGGTTTTCAACGAAAAGGGACCTCATGAAGTCTCTTTCATAACAAAACAAGAACAGATCAGCCACAATGGGTGCGCAATGTGTACCCATCGGAATATCAACAATTTGTCTGAATACCTTAGTACCAAATCGTATGTAAATACTGTCAGGTAGAAAGTTGAGAGCTTCACACCATAAAGTATAATTTTTATGGTCTGCGAAAAGCTTCAGTTATCTACATGAATCGTATGTCACATTTGACTGGGCATCAATTTTCTTATGTTGTATATATGAATATATGCATGCAAAATTGGTGGGTAACTCAATAATAAACTGTTTTTCTACTGCATCGCATTTACGAACCTTTGTTCTCAAGATAGCTTCTCTTTCGGAATCGTCCTTTCGACAAGGCCAATTACATCCGTCATAATGACGTATTATATTGCTGATATTTTACTATTTGACAAACATTTTGCCACTATTTAGGTCATTTTGGAGACGTTGCTTCCAATTTTGTGGGACTTCTACCAGACAGTGAGATGAAATGACAGCTCAGGCCCTGTCGCCCAATGACACCAATAGGGGTTATTCGCATGGACGGTCCAACTCGCATCACATTGCCCGGGCAGGCTTAGACCTTCTAGGCAGTTTACCAGTACTCATGTGCGGTTGCTTTCAGCTCTGTCATAAATAAGTAGATGGTAGATTAATTGCATCGTATCTAACCGAGTAAATGTACAAGAAAACAAACCGATGCCAATGTGTCACTATAATGCACGCCCTAACTGAAATGGGAATGCCCAGTAACAACGCTTAGTGTCCACACGACGCTTAGTGTCCATATTGGACACTTAGCGTTGCAGTCGCAACGCTTAGTGTCCAACGTGAGCACTAAGCGTTGCAGTCGCAACGCTTAGTGTTCAAATGGACACTAAGCGTCGCGACTGTCGAAAATATGTGCGATCCCAGCGCTTATTGTTCACCATGTCATCTTGACTTAGAAATTATTCAGCTTCAAGGTACTATTTTCTTTTCTCAAAATTTGCGTATGCCGACTGCCACTCTTCAGAAAGCAGTCATATTTGAGACCGACTACTGCCCCAGGTTTGATGTCCCGGAATTGGGCTAGACATCAAAGTCTTTTTGACTTTCTGATATATGAACACCATATCGGAGTCTAACTGTTTGTTTTCTTTTGCTCCAGCATTTCAGCGGTTTCTTGCTGTCGAGTCATCTTGCTTTCTTTCTTTCTACTGATGCTGCGATCGGTCATATTTGACCAATATTCGCAGGTGTACATTACATACACTCCAGGTTTGCAGGATGAAAGATTACACAGTAATCATGTAATCACGGTAGGGGTCTTTTACCTGCACAGGGGATGGTTCTCCCTGAACAGGGCGGGGGGGGTCTCCTCCAAAGAACGGTGCACTTCGTGGCATTCATCCCTGCAAATGATGCCAGTGGAGCATGTTCGGACACCGCGATTTTATTACCGCTGCTGGAAACTGAACCGGGGGCCTCTAGCATCAATGGAAAGTGCATTAACCACGGAGCTACCACGCTCCACACCGTTGTTTCATCTCTGTGGCTGTTTGATTTTTGTGTGCACTGATGAATAAGGAGGCCTTCATGCGGACTGAACAAATCATTTGTCTAAATCGCGACGGAAGTAAGGGGCGAATATTGCAGCTGCGTAAAATCTATTTAAGCTCCCCCCAACCCACCCCAGACCCGCCGGTGGCATTCGTGTCACTGACCGTTTCCAGTCGGTTCTTCCGTAGCGGTTTATTTTATTATGGTTTGTCTTTGAGTGCGTGTATCGCTTATTTGTTTGTAACTGTCCTTTTGGCTTTGCGATTCCAACGAGCACCTACAACCTATGTTTCGAGTATAAAAAAGAAAAACATATCATTCAATTTCATCAGAAAAGTTGCCAATTTGCAGATACAGACCAGCTACCGGCAATAACCCATATTTTATTTTTCTCCGCGATAATAGGCCTTTTTTCTCGGAGAAAAAGTGAGAAATTTCTCCGAGAAGAAAAAAAATCGCGTTTCAAAGCGGTTAATTTCTCCGCGAAACGCCGCGAAATTTCTCCGCGAACATCGCTTTTTCTCGGAGAAAGCCAATTAGTACAGGTGAAGTTGTTCACGGTGTTTCTACGCAAAATCTGCTTATACTTACATGTATATTTTGTTCGTGTGCATGCATTTTTTCATGCAGTAAAATTTGGTGCACAAAGTTTGAAGCATATGACGAAATGCATGTTCTTTGTACATAGATGGACAACTCTAGCGATCGTAAATGATTATGATTTTGATCCGATTGGAATTATAATGATTTGCATCTTATGCACTTTACACGCAGTATGAACATGATGAATGTTTTCTGTGTTCCTTTTTTTACTGTTGTGTTAACGCTTCATAAATTGAAAAATGTTGATTTTCTATCGGTTCACCATATTGGGAGTACTTTATTTTTTTCTCAAGTAAATACTTTAGAAAAATCAAACTCAATGTATATAATAACGGGGATCCTGTTTGTACATGTATATGTGGGCGCTGATCTCACTCTACATTTTGGTTGATCCTTTTCTGACACTGCGAGTAATTAAACATCACTGATGCTTACACTTCAGCTCACATGGAGGCCCGCTTGTGTTTCTTGCCTTTACAATTCAATTTTGCTAATACATGTACATTAACCCATTTCAGACTGGAAACCCCTAAACGGGTACCGTGGCAAACGGGCGTCTGATCAGGGTCTGCACTGTTTGCAAAAAGTTCGGCCATTTTCCTAATAAATTTTGAAGAAAACAAAACCTGAAACCCCTAAATTTTGAAATGTACCCATGCTATATGTAAGGAGGAAGATTCCATTTGGTACAAAAAGGGTTAATATGGGGAAATTGCGCGGCAGGCATTCCAAGGCTGCATATAAATAAAAAACAAAAATGAGTTCCTTTAAGAGCAATGAAAACATTCATAAGAAAGAAGATGGGTCATACTACGTAGTTTCGGCTAATAAAGCCTCATCAGTGACCCTGTAATGATCCGACAAAGAAAGCCAGAGGAAACATACTGCAATTTTGCGAATTTCGAATAGGCAGTCGATTCAAAGACTGATCTCTAACTTGAAGCAGAACTACAAAATTCTTCAAGATAATCAGCAAAGTTTGTACAGACATGCAACCTGGGTATCTTGTTAAGTCTACTGTACACCCCGAAGGTAACTGGCCCCCGTGTCCTAATGGGTAAGATGGCTGACGCTTAACCCATTCAGTACCAGAAAAACCCAAAAGGGGTACCTTGGCAAACAGTGCAGGCCCAGATCAGACACCGCAGAACGCGCCGTCTGATCAGGCCTACACTGTTTGCAAAACTTTAAGTCATTTCCCGAACTAAATTTTTAAGAAAAAACAACCTGACACCCCTAAGTTTCAAAATGGACTCCTGTATATATAAGGAGGAAGATTCCATTTGGTACAAAAAGGGTTAATCATCGGGTCATTAGGTCTCTCCCCTGTGGTTTGCGCCTAGCTCAGGCCAACTATGAGATGCCAAGATCTGCAACAGAATGTCTTACTCCGGTTTATGTCAACTCTGATTAGCGGTCCGTTCGAAATAAGTGAAATCATCTTGAAAGTGTCGTAAATCCACTAAACAACCCGAGAATAATAGGCATCCTTAAAGCGCTGACACTCATTAGGACTCTCATTGGTGTGGTTCGCACCTCGTTCGGTTCAAATTATGCAACATTGCGAGTTGAGCGCGGTTGGCTCGAAATAAATGAATTTGTCCTGACATCATGAAAACACGCCTGGACAGGCATGGATTTTATACGACAGACTGCATGCATGGTAGTTAACCTAACCACGGTTGGCAACTTTGCATCCCTCTTTAATTGCACGCCGATGGGTCAGGCCTCAGATTCTATGGCGGCTCCAACGTAAAGGCTTATTGAGAATTAGAGAGATCTAATTCAAGGTAATGTTGGTTGGTGCCTGATGCTCTGTCTCTGGTCGGGCCCATCGGAGTCTAACTGTTGGATTTCTTTTGCTCCAGCATTTCAGTGGTTTCTTGCTGTCGAGTCCTCACCGTTGTCTCACAGCTGTGGTTCTTTGATTTTTGTGTTCACGGAGATGTTGCACTGATGAGTTAGGAGGCCTTCGTGCGGACTGAACAAATTATTTATCTAAATCGCGACGGAAGTAAGGGCGAGGATTGTGGCCACGTAAAATCGAATTAAGCCCCCAGTGGAAATCATTCCACTGGCCGTTCCAAGGCGGTTCTTCTGTGGCGGTTTATTTATGGTGTTGTTTGTTACTTACTGTATGTATCACTTGTGTCTTTTTATTTTGGATGGCCATATGGTCATTTTGTGGGAAAGTAACTGCCCTTATGGCCTTCCTTTGTTTAGGTTTCCATTTTGGTCTGGTCGCTTAATATTTGTGTTTCTTTCCCTTTGGTGTCTTTGATGGGTGTAGTAAGTTAATTGTATCGATTCCTGATCTTTGTTTTACTTCTACTTAGATCCTGTAAGCGGATTACCAGTACTCGCACGCGGGTCGGGTTCAGCTATGCGTGGAAGCATCATGCATCCCATCTATTTTATCAAGCTGAGTTTTTGGTAAATGTCACACATCATTATGGTGTTAATAACCTACATGTGAGTGAGTGAGTGTTTGAGTTTTACGTCCCACCAACAGCTAAGGTCATACGGAGACGGGACCTCGGTTTAAAGACTCATCCGAAAGTCTAGAGAAGGACCTCATTATGAGAACTCGCCTATTCTAATATATTGTTCAATTTTTTCACTAAAAACGGATAATTTCTGCTCAAGATTTTGGGTACACTTTAAAACGACTCGCCGAGGCGGTTCTAACGAGTACCCACAATCTATGTGAGCAGAAATTAGATAAATAATTTATACCCCTGTAAACCCCAGTTAAAAGTGGGGTTTAAGCGGGTAACAAATATCTAGGCGTATTTTCGTGATGTGAATAAAAGTTATCATAAGACTTTTAAAAATGGATTTAACAAAGGAGAAATAAATTACTAAAATGAAATTGTGTAACATGAAATAATATTTGATTATTATTTAACAATGCCTACCATTGACTTTTGTTTACAAAAACAACGCCAAACAAACGAAGAAATGATAATGAGCCGAAAATTTCACGTACGCCCACTTGTATTATTTTCTCCGCGAAACGCGGGTAATTTCACTTTCAATGAAAGCAATCGGTCAAATTTTCGCCGAGAATCTCCGAGAATTTTCTCCGCGTAACCGGGAGAAATTTCAGCGAGAAATTTCTCGCTCATTTTATCTTTTCTCGCTGATTGCGGAGAAAATGGCCGATTTCGCGTTAGGCGGTTTCTCCGCGAAACACAAAAAATGGGTTATTACCGATAGCTGGTCTCTATGTAAGAATGTACTATAGGTCACATAGGTTGTATTTCATGGACAAGTAATTTTGCCTTATATCTTGAAGACTGTTTGATACATGAACACCATACTTTGGTATCATGAGAGAATATGACCTGATATTTGAACTGAAAATAAATGTAGGCCATCATGACTTACATATCATGGTCCATTGATTTTGCCTTATATGCTGAAGAAAAGTCATAAAAATTTTGATGTCTAGCCCCTTCTCGGGACATCAAACTTGGGGTCAGGAAAACCGGCCATCCAGCATACAGATGACCCCAATATGAATGCTTTCTGATGAGTGGCATTCGGCATGACATTGGAGAAAAATAGCACCTCGAAGTTGAATGATTTCTGGGGTCGTACATATTACGGACATGCGCTACCTTAGTGCCCATGTGAACTCTAAGCGTTGCGGCTGCGACGCTGAGTGTTAACGTTGGACACTAAGCGTTGCGATTGCAACGCTTACTGTCCAACATGTACTCTGCAACGCTTACTGTCCAACATGAACACTAAGCGTTACAACGCGTTACAACGCTTACTCTCCAACATGAACACTAAGCGTCGCAACTGCAACGCTTAGTGTTCACATGGACATTAGGCGTCGTGTGGAAACTAAATGTCAGCACGTTAAATATAATAATAAAGTTCAGAGAGTGCAACAATCACAAGCCCCATCCAAACCCGACGCCAAGCTGAGAGAAGAAAAGAACAATATCTGACAAGTACAAACAAGCGTGAGAAGCATTCAGTTACAGAAGCAAGGTGTAAACGCATTAACATAAAGCATTTCAACTCCAACCGTTATTGTCAACACGTTAATATTAAAAATGTAGCTACAATCGCTTTTGCCAATACGTGAACACTAAGCGTGGCAACTGCAGTGCCTATTATCTTCACATGACCACTAAGTGTTGCAACTGGAACCGTTATGGTCTATTCGTGAACACTAAATGTTGCAACAGCAAACGCTAGTGTCTACACATAAACAATAAGCTTAGCAACTGCAATCGTTATTGTCTACACGCGAACACTAAGCGTTGCAACTGCAACCGTTATTGTTAACACATAAAACACTAAGCGTTGCAACTGCAACCGTTATTGTAAACACATAAAACACTAAGCGTTGCAACTGCAGCTGTTTTTGTTAACACATAAAACACTAAGCGTTGCAACTGCAACCGCTTTTGTTAACACATAAAACACTAAGCGTTGCAACTACAACCGTTATTGTTAACACATAAAACACTAAGCGTTGGAACTGCAACCGCTATTGTTAACACATAAAGCACTAAGCGTTGCAACTGCGACCGTTATTTTTACAGGCAACACAAAGCGTTGCAACTGCAACCGCTGTTGTCGACACACTAACACTAAGCGTTGCAACTGCAACCGTTATTGTCAAACAAGTGACTGTTAAGCTTTCAAATCCTTAGTGTCCATACATTATCACTAAGCTTTGCAACGACAATCGTTATCAACAAATGAACAATAACGGGCCATTTTTGTGGTTAAAACCAAGCTAAAACCCCGGCCAGCATAAGGTCTACCTATGGCTTGCCAATGGCAAAAGCACATTGAATAATTCTGGAAACTGCTACAGTGTAGGATATTACAAGATCATGATGCCTTCCATAGAATTTTTTATGTGTTGCCATGCTTTGATACCCCTGGCTCAATAACTTCTATTGATCATTTTTCCACGCCCCATGAATTCATGATCATTTGATTGAACAGGCTCTAGCATAACGGATCGACTCTGAAACATAAATGGCGTATATTGATGCAGAGGACCATGAAATGCAATCTATGTGACATTGTGCATGCTTACAAATCTGCAAATTGGCTACTTTTCTGATGAAATATAATGATATGTTATTCTTATTTATGCTCGAAACATAGGTTGTAGGTGCTCGTTAGAATCATTATACCAAGTCATTGTGTTCATACACCAAAACGTCTTCAGAATATTTGGTAATAATCACTGGCCCATAAAATATTGGTTATGGTGATCTACATTTATTTTAAGGTCAAATATCGTGCTATACTGACTCATTATACCAGGTATGATGTTCATAGATCAAAATGGCCTGACTCATAAGACCAAGGTATCGTGTTCATATATCATACAAGACAAAGTCACTTGACCATGAAACGTAAGTCATAGTGACCTTTATTTATTTTGAGATCAAATATCGTGTCATACTGACTCATTATACCCGTTAACTATCGGGTCATTTTTAGGTAAAATATCGAGTCATACTGACTCATAATACTAAAATGTGCTGTTCCTATAAAGGTGACCTACATTTATTTTGAGGTCAACTATCGGGTCATACTGACTCGAAATACCAAGATTTGGTGTTCATATGTCATAAAGTCTTCAGGATATAAGTCAATTCGATTTGAACATAAAATATAGGTCATTGTAACCTACTTTTATTTTGAGGTCAAATATCGGGTCAAACTGACTCATAATACCAAGGTATGGTGTTCATATATCACATAGTCCTGGACTATGAAATATATGTCATAGTGACCCGCATTTAGTTTGAGGTCAAATATCGGGTCGTCCTGCTTCATTATACCAAGGTATTGTGTATACATCAAAACGTCTTCATGATATAAGGCAAAATCACTGGACCATGTAATACAGGTCATTGTGACCTGCATTTATTTTGAGTTCAAATATCGTGTTATTCTGATTCACCCATTATACTAAGTTATGATGTTCATATATAGTATCAAAAAGTCTATAGGATATCAGGCAAAAGCACTTGACCATGAAATATAGGACATGGTGACCTACATTTATTCTGAGGTAAAATATCGTGTTATACTGACTCATTATTCCAAGGTATGGTGTGGTGTTCATAGATCAAAATGTCTTCAGGATATAAGGAAAAATCACTGGACCATGAAATATAGATCATGGTGACCTACATTTTAAAGGTCAAATGACGGGTCATACAGTCTCATAAGCCTGATGTTTGATGTTCACACATCAAACCGTCCTTAAGATATAAGGCAAACTCACTGTACCGTGATTATAAATATCCCGTTGAGAGCCCGAAACCAGCTCCGGTAATGCGTTACATGTCACTTTTATCTATTGTATGTTAAATACAGATCCAGACGTAACTATTTTTATACTTACGAGAAATGTACACTAGCGGTTGATGCTGAATTCCGATCTACATGATCTGAACACATACCCCCGAACACTGAACAGTTCTCCTTCAGAACTGTGTCCGAGTCTGAAGTTCATAAACTCCTGTCTACCATTGATTCTAAGAAATCTACTGGGGTAGATAACATACCGGCAAATATCATAAAATCTTGCACCAATTCAATAACTGGCATGGTCACCAATCTTATAAATACCACCTTTCGACTATGTCAGTTTCCCTCTAGTCTAAAGGGGGCCAAATTAGTTCCCCTTCACAAAAAGAATGACACTATGGATAAAGGTAACTATAGACCAGTTAGTGTCTTACCAATTTTATCCAAAGCCTATGAAAGGGCCATGCATAATCAGCTGTCTGAACATTTTAACAATATTTTTAACCCATATTTGGCAGCTTTAAGGAAAGGTTATGGGTGCCAGTCTACCCTGTTGCGACTGATTGAGGATTGGAAGAGGGCCTTGGACAGTCATCAACATGCTGCTGCTATTTTGATGGATCTGTCGAAGGCCTTTGACTGTCTCCCCCATGGTCTCTTGGTTGAAAAATTAAGGGCCTATGGGCTTGCTTCAGATGCAGTCATCCTCTTAAGTAGCTATCTCAGTGACAGAATGCAGCAGGTTAGGCTGGGACCTCATACCAGCACATGGGAAAAAATTATCAAAGGTGTGCCCCAAGGATCAATCCTGGGACCACTTCTTTTTAACATATTTTTAAATGACATATTTTATTTTATAAATCAAGCCGTCATCTATAACTACGCGGATGACAATACACTTTCTTTGTGCATAAGAACCTTGAAATTCTGAAGCAAGTTTTAGAAAATGAAAGTAGCATTCATATAGATTGGTTCTTCAAAAATTTTATGCAGGCAAACCCTGGCAAATTTCAAGCAATCTGTATTGGAAAAACTGCCCATGATACTATTACATCTTTTAAAATTGACTCAGTGGAAATCAAATGTGATGATAATGTCTCTCTTTTAGGAGTTAATATCGATTTTATGCTGCGTTTTGACAATCATGTGTCAGAAATATGTAAAAAAGCCTCTAAACAGTTAGCAGTTTTAAAAAGGATTGGTAGATTTTAACCAAACAAGGTAAACTGACTATTTATAACTCTTTTATTGTCTCAAATTTTAACTACTGTCCATTAGCATGGCATTTTTGTAGTATGTCTAGTACCATTAAAATTGAAAAGATTCAGGAACGGGCTTTACGATTCATCAACAATGATTTCAGGTCATCTATCCAGGCTCTAGTAGCTTCAACCCAAACCGAACCACTACATGTAAAACGATTGAAGCTGATGGCTACCGAGGTTTTCAAAATTGTGAATAACATAGCACCAGAGTATATAGGTGATTTGATAAATTTACAATGTTCCACATACAATTTCAGGAGTGAAAATAAAGCAAGCCTCCCTAGAGAAAATACTACAAGGTATGGCCTAAGGTCATTTCGATATGAGGCACCCCGTATCTGGAACAGTCTCCCAAATGATCTGAGAAAGGCCGAATCCCTTCCTCAGTCCAAGAGACTGACCCAAGCTTGGGAAGGCCCCATATGCAAATGCCCTTTTTGTTCAGTTTAACGTTGCTGTTGCATGTACATGTCGTTTCTCTTTTCTTTTTATTTTGTTTTGTTCGGACCCTACTACTTCCTTGGTTTATAGTTTTTTTTTTCTGTTTGTTTTGTTTGTTTCTTTAGGGTACTGTGGGCTACGCCTCATCTATCCCTTTTTTTTCGCTTTCGTACCAAGGATGTATTAGTCGGGGTCTTTTGATGCAGCAAACTGACATTCACTGACCTTCATATGGCCGTCCTCTTAACGCTATATATGTATTTTTCTAACACAATTTTTTTATTAATCTTTTTCTTTCTTTTTAGTACCTTCTCATTATATGTACATACTATATATATTTATATTTACTGTCTATTATATGTCTTAACGTACCTTGTAAATGTAAATCTTACAACACCTATTTCTTTTGTAACTATCTTACTGTGTGATGACTTAACTTGTGCATTTATATTGTAATGTCTGCATGCTGTGATATATTTATAACCCGTTGTTTTTTACTCAATGTTTGTCGAAATACAAGCCCTACTGGGCTTATGTTACTTGTTATACATATTCGACACTAAATAAAACTTCTATGTCTATGTCTATGTCTATTTCTATGACCCCTTATCTTCATTTGGCAAAAAAATGGACACAAAGCGTTGCAGTCGCTTAGACTGCAACGTTTTGTGTTCATATGGACACTAAGCGTCGTGTCGACACTAAGCGTTGTTACAAGGCCCAACGTATTGTATTGGATTTCGTCGTGTTGTTGGCAGTGTAAAGAAACCTGTTGTCATTTTTCTACGTAAACTTATACGACCTAAACGATAATGTGTTATGTGCATTGCTCAAATTTTGGACACTGGTCATGTTTCATAGTCATGCGTATTATAAGAATACTAGTAACAGCAGGCCGAATACATGACAATGTTGTTATGGGTGTCAGATATGCCGCAGTTATAAATCTATGGAACGATTGTGATATCGGCAGATGTCATTGCCAATGAAACGTGTTTTTTTTTTTTTTTTTTTTTCGATTTTACTTCTTTCGTACCATTTGCTTTCATAGTTTTGTAGTTGTCATCTTTTTGTTTTACAATCAAATACGATCGCTTAATCTTTTCACTTAAATAATGTGCTGATAAGTGAGCTACAGGATAAATACACTGTACCGGAGTGAGTGAGGGAGTGTTTGAGTTTAACGTCCCACCAACAGCTAAGGCCAAACGGAGACGGCACCTCGGTTTAAAGACTCATCCGAAAGTCTGGAGAAGCCCGGGATCGATCCTGCGATCCCTGGTTTGCAATGCGAGTAGCGTAACCACTACACCACGGAGGCTTCTACAATGTACCGTAGAACTACAACACATATTTATTTGCCATACATTTGTTCTAATCCTTAAGGGGATTGGGAACACCTGGCAGATTGTTTCCTCCATTTTTTCAAAGGGGGACAACTTTCCGGACTTCCTGTTTGCTTTTCTAAAAGCCATGTCCCACGGAAAAAGGGGTCTAAATAAAAGCCAATGCTTTCCTTTAAGAGTTGACGCCTATTGACATGACAGACAAAATTTTTTTTGCAGGAGTGCCTCCCCTGAAGGTGTTCCCATTCCCCTTAAACCCAGTCTATTGATTTGTTTAATTGAGGTTTAACGTCCCCGTCAACACTATTAAGGTCATTTTGGATGCGTTGCTTCCAATTTTTGTGGGACTTTTACACGACATTGAGATAAAATTACATCTCAATCCCTGCCGCCCACAGAAACCAATAGCGTTTATAGGTATGGACGGTTCGACTCGCACCACTTTTCCTGGGCAAGTTATGACCTTCTAGACGGTTTACCAGTACTCATGTGCGGTCGGTTTCAGCTCTGCGTGGAAGTATCATACAGCCCAATCTATTTCTCCTAGCCCCGATGGGCGGGGTCAAAGCATTGCTATTGATTTTGTGTGTTTGTGTGTTTTTGTTTAGTTTGAGGTTTAACGTCAACGTCAACACTATTTAGGTAATTTTTGAGACGTTACTTCCAATTTTGTGGGACTTTTACCTGACATTTAGATGAAATGACATCTCAAGACCTGCCGCCCAATGAAACCAATAGGGTTTATAGGCATGGACGGTGCGACTCGCACTGCTTTGCCTGAGCAGGTTTAGATATCTAAGCGGTTAACCAGTACCCCTGTGTGGTCGGTTTCAGCTCTACATGGAAGCATCATGCAGCCCAATATAATATATTATTATTTCGCCTAGTCCCGTTGGGCGCGGGTCGAGGGGACCACTGGTATTGATATGATTTCGTTGAAATATATACCGTTTGTAAAAAGGCCATTAACGAAACCCTATCCCACACACGTGTGCTGCTATTATGAAATATAATAAGGGCGCTCTGAATTGTATGCCTGTAAAACCGGATCTCCTTCATAAGGTTCAAAATACACTAGCATGGTTTTCTGATAAGCTACTTATTACATTCCGATATAATTTTACACTTTTGTTGAAACAGAATACGCGTCAGTCCTCGTCTCGCCGAATCAATGGAGATTTAATCTTAAGGTGTCGTTTGTAACACGAACCCAGTTTCATAAATACAGTAAAGTTCCTATATTCAGACCACCTTTGGGACTGTTCAAAGTGGTCTTTAAGACATTTTTGAGCGGTCCAAAAAGGTGGTTCATGACCAGAGGACACTAATTATGGGCAGAAATCACAAAGAAAAATTAAGTGAAGCCTCCAAAATAAGCTTTTTAAAGCAGTTTTAGCCTTAATCATCACGAAAACACGCCTATATAATTTTGACCCCATCGAACCCCACTTTCATATAGAAAAACTGGGGTTTACAGGGGTAAACATTATTTTTCTTATTTCTGCTCTAAAATATATATTGTGGGTCTCGTTAGAACCGCCTCGAGGCGGTTCTAACGAATACCCACAATCTATATTTTAGTGCAGAAATAATACAAATATCACACTTTTTTCATCTAAAAATTTAGATTTTTCGGCGGTAAAATTGACAATGTGTTTGTATAGGCATGTTTTCGTAATTAGGCGCGTTGCCGAACCAAGTTCAATGGACAAAAACATACCTCACCGTCATAAAGGATGAAACTGGTCTCAAATTAAAGATAAATGTCCCTACTTTATTTAAAAATTGGTCGTACGCTCCAACATGGGTAGCATCATACTAAAAATGGGGAGATAACTCCTCATTCGTTGAAACCAAAATCAAAGAGCTCGTACTTCTACATGAATTTTACTCATTTCAAAACTGTCTTTTTTTGCAAATTATTCCGTTTTCGTCAAGAACATTTCAATTTGTGCTTTTTGTGTGCAATTTGGGCGCTATTTTTAGATTGGTTGATATTTTATGAGGAGATAACTCTTCCTACCATATGAAATCGGATTTTTCACCTGTGGTCGTTCTTTCTGCCAACTTTAGTTTTCAAAACACAGCATAAAACTTGTAATTTTATAAACATGTAACCATTTCGCTAATCAAAACATTACATTTAGACATCCTGATACCCATAGTGGCTTCGAAACCCACTATCAAAGGTACACACCCCGCGTGAAAAAGGTATAAGTTTAATGCGTTTTTCCAATACATTTCTTAAGCAACTTTAAGAAAGTCATTTTACATCCAATTGTTGGCGCATTTATCTCCGTGAACACAAACCGTCGATATGTAACAGTTAAATCAACGCCGAGTCGACGTTAAGGCGTCCAAAATTTCCCATTGAGTCAACGTTGTGCGAATTCAGTGAGTTTAGCAGTTCTCTGTCTGATCAGCCAGTAGACTTAATTTCATGGACAGCTGTTAATAAAAATGCGAGGTTCTCTATAAGAAGATTCTATATGTAGCAACTGCACCAGGTTGTGCCTGCACAAATTTAAAATGTCGTTACATTAACAAACTCTTGCAACGAAAGGTTCGGTAAACCCCACCTCGGGAAAGTGAGGCCTACCCCTAACCCGTAAAAGTGGGATTTGAAGAGGCAAACGTTATTTTCCTTATAACCACTAAAAACAAAGACCGTTGGTACTTGTGTGAACCACGTCAATGAGGCGGTTTTAACGAGCACCTACAAACAATATTTAGCTTAAAATAACAAAAACAATTAAATTATCATTTGTCTTTCTTCTGAAAATGTTTACACTTTAAAAGTCCTAAAAATCACTTTATACTACAAAATCGCGTTAATGAAATGAAAAGGCTCGACTTTCGAAAAATGAAAGAGCCTTTAGTTAAGCATTTTATAGAGTGTTTATAAATTTCGGTGCGAAATCATTTTAAAATATTTTCAATGACTTATAATATCTGCCCTCTCCTCTACCTCTGTGCACTCCTCCCCGACACACACAATCAAAGGCCGTGGGATGGGGTAAGTTTCATTGTGGCATAGTTATCGATATTTGCATGTTGACCCTGTCTAAACACATCGGAATTACTATTCACTGGGCCGTAAAACTTGAATAAAAATCAAGCCAACAAAATACAGGTTTTGTAAAAATAGAATGTATGCATTCGAGACTGATCGTTGTCGTTGTAAAAATACTATGTACGTATTTCGAGATATTCTAAATTTTGAGTGAACTCGCACAAAAATTATGTAGATCAAGTATCTGAATACTGTGACAGCAATGACCAAGCAACCAGCATCAAAATACTGAGGTGATCTATCACCTGGCATCTGGCAAGCCTTACAATGAATGGTCAAAGACTGCAAATGCCTGCCATGGGGTACACTGTCAACAGCCGTGCATATTGATGATGAAGTCAGAATGACAGGATTGCCAAAGCTAGTGCAGCATTTGGCCAGCTACGTGGTCGTGTTTGGTATCGAAGTAGAATCAGACAGAAAGCTGAAAGCCTACAGATTTGTGGTGCTGCCAACACTATTATATGCGTGTGAAACGTGGACAGTTTACAACGGCACGTGAAAAGACTGAACCACTTCATACAAGCTCTTTTAGGAAACTTTTAAATATTAAGTGGTACACAGGATTCCAGACATAGAAGTCATGAAAAGGTCGGGAATGCAGATTGTACACGATCTTTTTAAACTGGCACAATTAAGATGGACAGGCAATGTTACCAGGATGCTTGAGAACCGTTTGCCGAAGAAAATCCTATATGGAAAACTAGAAATGGTCAAACGCTCCAAAGGTGGTCAGAAGAAGCGTTACTATATCACGCTGTAAGCCTCTTTCCAGGACTTCAGCATACCAGCAGGTTCGTTGGAACAAACTGCACAGGACCGAGTAAAGTGGCAAGGCCTCATCAGAAGAGGGGCTAGTGAAAAGAATCAGAGAAGCCAAGAAGAAACGTGCAAAGCCAAAGCTAAGGCATAACACAAAGCGCTGTCTTCCTCTAACCTCTGTTGCTTAATCTGCAACAGACAGTTCAGAGCTAGAATTGGTCTCACCAACCATCTAAGAACACACGAAACGTAGCATTTGTCGCATGCGAAAAAGATTGGTCACTTTCAGTTATGATAGACGAAATATTACTTTCAAAATTAACTGTCAGGATTTCGATCTTAATAACACCGTAAAAATTTCAGACAGGTGGGAGATTTAATACTTATATATATGGCCACTTGTTAGCTCAACTGAGTACGGAGTGCTTGCAGTGAGCTATTGGGACCTTGGGCCGATTTGATTCAAACTTCACAGGAACGTACGTAGGTGGAGCCCCATCAGAAATGCCAAAAACGTTTCGCTCCGATAAACAGGATAGCTGCCGGAGCACAAAATAGAAGGAAAAACTTCAAACGACAACTCCTCCTTTACCTCTTGGCCAATTTTAATCTTGCTGTTGCTGAGGTGACCATCTCAAATAGAAAAACGTCAACAATTTGCTTTATATGTTAACTCCTCATGAACCCATGTGCCAATTTGATTCAAACTTTAGAGGAATATTGCCTATTGTCTCCCTACCAAAATTGCTAAAACTGTAATGCTTTCATGACAAGATGGCTGCCAGAGCTAAAAATAAAAATATATTCAATCGATAGTTCCTCCATTATCCCGCGGCCAATTTTTATTCTAACTTAATGTAAATATTGCTGAGATGAACCTCCGGTATGTCAACAATTTGCTTTTTATGCATATTCTTCCTTAACCCTAGGGCCAATATGATTTAAACTTCACAGGAATGTTGCCTAGCGGGCTCCCTACCAGAACAGCTAAAATTGCTCCTCTCCGATGAACAGGATGGCCGCCAGAGGCAAACTAGAACAAGTCTTCAAACAAAACTCCTTTACCTTGGGCCATTTCATTCAAGCTTCATAGGAACGTTGATTAGGTGACCCTTTACCAAATAGCTAAAACGGTCCTGCTCTGATGAGCAAAATGGCCAACAGCGCTTAAAATAGAAGCAAATAAATTTTGCTTTAAATGCTAACTTCTCCCAAACACTTTTGCAGATTTGATTCAAACTTCACGGGAACATTGCCTAGATGGCTACCTACCTAAAATTGCAAACAGCGTTCCGCTCTGATGAACAAGATGGCCGCAAGAGCTAAAATAGACAAAAACGTCTTCCAACGACAACTTCTTCATCATCATTGGGCACTTGCATAGGTGATCCTCTACCAAAGTAACTAAAAGTGTTCCGCTCTGATGAGCAAAATGGTCATGAGAGATAAACCTAGAGTAACGTGAACAAGATAATTTAACGTTGCATCAAATGCTAACTCTTCCTAAAGCCTCGAACAACTTTGATTCACACTTAAATATTGATTAGGTGGCTCCCTATATAGCTACCAAATATCTGAAATTGATCCGTTCCGATGAACCAAGTGGCAGCAGGAGTTAAAGTTAGAAACATATTTGAACGACATTTGTTTTAATTTCATTCAAACTTCAGAAGAAAGTTGCTTAGGTGACTCTTTATCAAAATAATATAAAATATGGTTCCGTCCTTAAATATTAATCGCTACTAGAGACAAAATTAGAAAAACGTCAACAATTTGCTTTAAATGCCAACTCCTTAACCTTCGGGTCACTGATTCAAACTTCAGAGGAATGTTTCCATAGCTGGCTCCCTACTAAAATAGCTGCAAACATAAAACTCTGATGGACAATATGTCCGGCAGTTCTAAAAAATTCAAACAGAAAATGAAAACTTCAAATCACAACATTCACTTTACCTCCTTTACACCTAGACGACTTTCATTCAAACCCCATGGGAAAAGTTCTGCTGTCAAAACAAATTAAAGGCTTCTTCTGCATGAACACTAAGGCTATCAGAGCAAAAAATAGAAAAGACCTCAACGATTTGCATTAAACGTCAACTCCTTCTTAACCCATGAGCCAATTTGATTCAACCTTTACAATTATGTTGCCTGGGTTACACCCTACCACTATGGCTAAATTTTATTTTAGTATTCTTTATGTTGGTTGGCGCCTGATGCTCCGTCTTTGGTCGCCCCCCTCGGAGTCTAACTGTTGGTTTTCTTTTGCTCCAGCAACTCTGTTGTTGTATGCTGTCGAGTCCTCAACCTTGTTTCATCTTTCATCTCTGTATTTTTTTTTTATTTGTATGTTCTCGGAGATGTTACACTGATTAGTTAGGAAGCCTTCACGCGGCTTAAACAAATTAGTGTAGACCGCGACAGAGTTAAGGGCGAGGATTATGGCCATGTAAAATCGATTTAAGCCCCCCCCCCCCCCACCCCCCAGTGGAATTCTTTCCACTGACTGTTCCAAGGCGGTTCTTCTGTGGCGGTTTAATTATGTTGTTGTTTGTTACTTGCTGTGTGTATCACTCGTGTCTTTTTATTTTGGATGGCCATTTGGCCATTTTGTGGGAAAGTAACTGTCCTTATGGCCTTCCTTTGTTTAGGTTTCCATTATTGTCTGGTCGCTTCATATTTTTGTTTCTTTCCCTTTGGTGTCTTTGATGGGTGGAGTAAGTTAATTGTATGGATTCCTGATGTTAGTTTTACTTCTACTTCACTATGATGAATAAAATGGCCGCCAATGTTAAAAATAGAAAAACATCTTTAAACGACCACAACTCCTATACCCTGGGGTCAATTTCAATCAACCATCATATTAATATTGCTCAGATGACACTCTACCAGAATAGAAAAACGCTCCGCTCTTATTGACAAAATAGCCATCAGAGCTAAAACTAGAAAAAATAGTTAAATGATAACTACACCTACACCTTTGGTTCTATATTTCCCAAAACTTCACAGCATAATGAACAAAATGGCCAACAAAGCTACAAAAAGAAGAAAAAACAACAACCTTTAAGAGACATTTTCTCATATTCCTTTGGTCCCATTTCATTGAAGCTTCACAGGAAGGTTGCTGAGAAGCCCGCTACCAAATTAGCTATTAAAGTTTTGCTTGGATGAGCATGATGGCCACCACGGCTTAAACTACATAATAATAAACGCACTTTAAATGACAACTCCCCCTGCACCTTTGGGTCAGTTTCATTCAAACTTCATAGCTCGTAGGATTCTTGCTTAAAAGACCCTAATCATTGCTAAAGTGGTTTTGCTCGGAAGAACAAGATGGCAGCTAGAGCTAAAAATAGAAAAAATGAAAACTGCTCCTATACTTTTGCTACGTTTCTTTCAAACTTCAGAGTAGTGTTGCGTAAAAGAGTCCCATAGCTCAAGATAAGGCGCTTTTACAAATGAAAAGTACTGATAATTTTCTTATTTCTGCAAACAAATACATGCTATGGGTACTCATTAGAAGCGCCTCATCGTGGATAGGTACCCACAACACACGTTTCCGAGCAGAAATAAGAAAAATACTGTGTGGATACTACATCCATCTGGGGCTATGTATGAACCATTTTTGCAGAAAAAGAACGATAATGTGTCGGGAACCGCTCTTATCTGGGGCTATGGGTGACCCTCTACCAAACAAATTACAACAGTTCCACCCAACTGAACAAGGTGGCCGCCAGAGCTAAACTATAAAAAACTCCTTAAATGACAGCCTCCTCTAAAATCATAAGTCAGTTTCATTCAACTTGTAAGTTTGCAATCATGTTGCTCAGGTGTCCATCTGTCTAAGTCCAACAGTTATGCTTCAATGATTAAGATAGCTGTCAGTTATCCGCATTACTTTCCGAAGCTGTGTGACATCTTGAAATCAGGTGAGCGATTCAGGGCCATCTTGGCCCTCTTGTTTAATGAAATACTATTGACCAATGGTTCACAGATTTTAGTAAATCGACTGAGATTTACTCGGTAACACGAGTACACGACACGAAACACTCTGTCAACGAGTATCTGACTATATGCACATTTTACTGATAATGGGTGGGGTAAGTTGACTCCTTGTAAAACAGCAAAATCAAGAAATTAGCGAACGCAGCTGACTCATTAAAGGCATTGTTGGTGTAAATGATTGGAATAGTGTCTCGTTCCAAATGTTTAGTTGTATAAATTATGTTTATTTTTGTTTATCCCTTTATTCTTACTTTTCTAACGTCTGATACTTACAGTCCTGTTTAAACTGTTCTATTTACGCTGTTCTATTTGCAAATATAAAACTATATTTTCATCCTTCATCCATTGCAGAGACTTCAGTCCTTCATACTTGTAAATTTATATAGCATAATACAGAAGGAATAGAAATAAGCGTCAAGGCGCGAAAACATAGACATAATAATAAATATCCAGTAAAATATATATATAAAAATTACCAACATGGCACAGAAATGACATTATTATTTTTAGCAAAATTGCACCGTAGGGCAAAATCTTTGTGTACGAATTGATTCCTAATGATTTGGTGCCAAAATCAGTAAATGTTTTGTTGTTGTTTTGCGGGAAGTAACAATTTAAAAAAAAAAAAAAAAAAAAAAAAAAAGTTTTCTATGCTTATACTAAGTTAAACATCAACACGTTTTATAGCGAAACTCCAACATAAGGGCAAGGGCAAATACTCCGTTTAGCTGTACTTCCGGTCATATACAACAGAATTTGCACAAAGAAGACAATCACAAAATTTGAAATATATATACATTTATGGATATAAACTAAAAACTATAAGCACGTAATGGTAAAGCTTCATCACATAATTAACAACACTTTTATTTGCAGATTTTACCATTTTCTAGTATCAGAGTTATCTCCCCATTTTAAATATGACGCTACCCATTTCTGAACGTACGACCCCTAGAAAATGAAAGATAAGACATTTATCTTTAATTTGAGACCCATCTTATCCTTTAGGACGATGAGGTATGTTTTCGTGAAATTTAGGCCTTGTATGAAGTTCAGCAACACGCCTAAATGTTTAGATGGTCTAAGTAGCGGAATTTCACGTTTTGGTTGTTTCACTGTACGGTGAAATTCCGCTATTAAGACAACCTAAAATTAAGACTAATGCTGCTTTGAAAAGCTTATTTCCAATGATACAATTAAGGCGTAACTATACCAAATTTAGTGAACTATAGGCCTTTCTGATATTTAATCTTCATCGGTGTGTCTCAACCCCAAAGTTCTGAAACCGAAACGGATGACGGGCGAGACCCGGCAAACACAGCACATCCCCCTCCGAGCATACAATTTATCTTTCTTTGTGTCTTGTGCCCACGGTGTTCTCTGGTCAGCAAAAAGCCAAGCAAAAAGGGTCTCCGAGCGTGTACGTTGCGCATTCAGGTTAGATTTTTCGCCATGTGTGCCCCACAGCTCCATCATTAGACAGGAGTGGTTATACATTGAAATCTCCTTTTCTGTGTAGGCTGATATAGAGCTTCACCGGTAATTTTTACTGACCGTTCCAAGTCGGTGCTTTTGTTGTGGTTCATTCATGTTTTGTGTTGGTGGTTCTGATTCCTTCCCTAATAATATAAGTCGAACTTCGATAACTCGAACACCATCGGGACCATGAACCATCACGAAAACACGCCTATATACTTTTGACCCATTGAACCCCACTTTTATATAGTAAAACTGGGGTTTCCGGGGATATACCTTATGTTTCTTATTTCTGCTCTAAAATAAAAATTGTGGGTACTCGTTAGAACCGCCTCGATGAGGCGGTTCTAACGAGTGCCCCCAATCTATATTTTGAGCAGAAGTAAGAAAGAAATCACAATATTTCATCATAAAATTTTCATTTTTTCGGCGATAAGGTGGCAGTGTATTTGTATAGGCGTGTTTGCGTAATGATTTGTTCGAGATAGAGGTAGTTCCAACTATTGAGGGTCACTTATACTGCCAGGCTATGAGGCATATGGGGATGACCTTAGCATATATTTTCGATTTTCGACTTTTTATAAAATAAGTGTATATTGTGTATACTCATTAGAATCGCCACAAAACATACCTTTTCAAGAGAAAATGAAACAAACATCCATCAACCTAAACACATTGGTATCTGCAGCTATAGAAATACTCCTTTATGGACCCAAGAGTAGGTTCGAATTAGGTTCGAATTAGCCATAGTTAACGAATTGTCCGTATTCGAGTTATCGAAGTTTCACTGCTTTACGTCCAACTTGATTATTCTGATTCTTCACCATTTTTGGTTGTTCATTTTTAGTAACGTTTGTCCTTCCAGTTTAATGTTTGTCATGTTGGTGATTCTGATTCTTTCCCACATTATATATATTGCTCCTTTTCGTAAGGGTCACCACCTGTTTGGGAAAGAGCTGCTGACTCGGTTTACCCCTTGTCCGTTTCGTTTAATGTCATCACTCCATGTTTCGACTTTATCCCCAGTGATATTGTGGGAAGAATTTTGGATCTGGTTGTAACATTTCCTGGTCGTATCTCTTTTTAATTTTACACGCATATGCAAAATATTTTGTAGTATAGTAGTCGCAGATAAGATTGACTAGGCGGAGCTATCGTTTGTACCTGCCTTAGGAATATTGCATTAACAAAAAGGTAAACCAAGTCACCCGATTGTGTGTATTCAACTGTAACACGAGCATAGCTGTGGCGTATAAGACCGTTTCGTCCGCTTGTAGAAAGCGTGCGAAAGGCACTCTACCGAATCTTCTGGTGGAATAAGCGAATTTGACATATATTGACAACACCTGAATAGCTTCGCCTAGTCAATCTTATCTGCGACTACTTTAAATTTATGATAAGCACTTTTTATTCTAGAATATACATCTCTAAGGAAATAGAAGAGATTTTCTTTTCTGAGCTGAATAAAAATATTTCATCGAATGTGTTGAAACATCATACTTTTCACGAATGCGAGGGACGGGTAATATACTGATGTTTTCAACACATAAGATGAAATATTTTTGGTATTTATCGAAAAAAGTAAATTGTCTTTTTGTTTTATACGATAAACAAGCCAAAGAGTTGCCAGGGCTGCTATACTGTTAAAATAGCATGATCATGTTATTTTACATAGAGGATCTTACATGAGTGTTCATGTATTATTGAATTTATTAAATGAGTTGAGGAACAGAGGTAAAATGCGAGGTTTTGCCAAGCAAATTATCACTTTTCTTCAACGAGTTAAAAAATCGCCCCTGCCCGTCGGGGCTTGAAGAAATAGATGGGCTGCATGATGCTTCCACGCAGAGCTGAAACCAACCGCACGTGAGTACTGGTAAACCGCTTAGAGGTTTCTAAGTATGCCCAGGAAAAGTGGCCCGAGTTGGACCGTCCATGCATATAAACCCTATTGGTTTCACTGGGCTGCAGGGCTTAAGATGTCATTTTATCTCAGTGTCGGGTAAAAGTCCCACAAAATTGGAAGCAACGTCTCCAAAATGACATATACTGTGTTGATGGGGACGTTAAACCTTATGCAAATAAGTAAGATACGCCCCGTAACGTTACATGTACGACGTCTTTAATAGCGTCGCATTTACTAATGGTGGAATATTGACATTCGTGAAGAAAATGTGTTTTAAATGTCATATGATAAATAGAATCTTGCATTCGTGCTCAGGTATTATTGAATTTATTAAACTCGTTGAAGAAAAGGGATAAATGGCTCGGCACAGCCTCGCATTTTATCCCTTTTCCTCAACTCGTTCAATAAATTCAATTTACATGAACACTTATGTAAAATCCTCTTTAATGACATTAAAAATAACGCAACCATGTGACTATGTGAATCTTTGCTCATCTCGAAGACTGATATTGTTTCTAAAAATTGTGATATTTTTATGAACCTTCACCACTCTCTAGACTAATTAGCTGACGGCAAATTGTTGATATTTTTTCTTATTTTTCTGGAAAAAAAAAACAACAATAGAAATAGTTCAAAATGTCGTCTGCAGAGCAATACCTAGCGTACACCAACATTAGTTGTGGGTAGTCTTTCTAGCGTGCACCCACAACTTATGTCTGGTGGCGAAATGCGGAAATTTAATTCACACCCTTGTTGACCCGAATTTTCTCTACATAAAGTGGGGCTTGTGTGGCTGCTCATTTCACGGACATTGTAATGTGATGTTTGTAATCCAAACCAACTCAAATCGTAATACAATACTGATATGAAACCAAAGACATCAACCTAAATGTTTTGGAAATAGTATTGTGTGTAGTGTAGTCAAAAAGGTGTTGGTTTATACAGTCGTTTTCAGTTCATAGTACACGTAAAAGTTAAACGATACTTTCTGCCAGTGGTACAAAAGCATCCATCACGAAAACACGCCTATATAATTTTGACCCTCTTGAACCTCACTTTTATACAGTAAAACTGTGGCTTACAGGGGTAAACGTTATTTTTATTGTTTCTGCTCTCTAAAATATAGATTGTGGGTACTCGTTAGAACCGCCTCGATGAGGCGGTTCTAACGAGTACCCACCGTCTACATTTTCAGCAGAAATAAGACATATATCACAATTTTTCAACTTAAAATGTTCATTTATTTTGCGATAAAGGTTACGATTATTTGTGTAGGCGTGTTTTGGTAATGGCTCTGTAAACAATAAATCCTCGATTCCATGCCATAAGGTAGACGTACAACGTGGAAAGGACAACGGTGCTGATTTGGAAGACTTGGTTTCGAAATTTAGCAGTGCGGACAGCCTGGGCTAGTTTTGTGACAATAATTGTTTTAAAGAATAAAAAGAAAAAGAGGGAAAAAAAACGAAAATGTTGGTATCATGTGAAGAACCGATGGACGTTTCTATATTTATCCTTAACTTTCTTTTGCAATATTTCATAAAGAACCTAAATATGGCAGCGTATATGTCACGCGCCTTAATCGGATTCCTGTTCACGCTTGCGGAAGGATTTGTGGTACTTTACTTCCTGTTGGTGAAAATAGAATCACAGCTCCTCATAACTTTGATCTGCGTAGGAATCTATGTAGTGTTGCTGGTGATCGTTCTGTTTCTGGGTATAATAGCGATTCGGAATCGCGGTTTCAAGGCAGGCAGATTGTTCTTCATTGTATATAAGGCGGCGAATCTTTTCATGGCCTGCGTTGTTTGCGCATGTATTATAATCGGAAAGGAGAAACTAGATCTGAGAGAATGGCACCACCTCGCTCTGGTAGTGTGTGTGACACTTGATCTGGTGTTTGATTCTATCGAGATAATTATATTTTGTTGTTGGATGTGCGGTGGAGATTAACAAGTGACGAAACCATTGCTCTCAGACAGGTGTCTTTGCGAACACAGCTCATTCTTTCTCAACTTAAGGAACTTTCAATGAAATCACGTTAACCATATGTTCTATAAAAGGGTTATCCTTTGGGAGCAAGGAATACACCACAGAACCTGAAAACATGAATTGTACATGTTTACTGGGCTAGAAGTACGTGTACGGAACCCTGGAAGGGACATGCATATATTGCAATATGTCGTGCGGACAAGATAATATCTTGTGCGCACAAGATAATATCTTGTTCGAACAACTTAATATCTTGTGCGCACCAGATAGTATCTTGTTTGCACAAGATAGATATTGTGCGGTCAACATAATATATTGTGCGCATAGTTTATTATCTTGTTCGCACAAGATAATATTCATGCACACAAGATGCGCACAAGTTATTGTCTTGTCTGCACAACATATTATCTTGTTCGCACAACATCTTAAAAAATGCATGTCCCTCCCCGTGTTCCGTGTCATGGCAAAAAGATTAGAAAGAAAAGAAGGGCAAAAGCGTATGTTTTAATTTCGACATATTTGTTCAAAACTTTTTATTATTAAACGTATTGAAATTGTGGATACTCATTAATGTGCGGCAATAAGCACCAAAAAAACTTTGGTTAATTATAAGAATTGCATTCATCGCGTGAACAAGTCCGTGAAATGAGCACCCCCTAAACTCCACTTTATATGGAGAAAACTGAGGTTTACGGAGGTATACCTTACTTTTCTTATTTCTACTCAAAGACATAGGTTGTGGATACTCGTTAGAACCGCCCCCCATGAGGCAGTTCTAACGAGCACCCACAATCTATGTTTGCAATATATATAAGAAAAATATCACGGATTTTCATCAGAAAAGTAGCCATTATCGAGATGTGAAAAGATGCACAATGTCCCACGGATGTGTAATCGTAATTACTTATCACAATTGCATTGGTGACGTGCTATCTTAAATAGTATACAAAATTTAAAACGTGCATTCGAAAGCCGCCTATTTCATTTACTTAGCTAAGTATTTACTTTCGGATGAATTCGTAATTTTGACGGAAATTTTCACGAAGATTATCGCGTAAGTTTTAATTACACATTGAGGTAGGCGGCCCAGAATTTTCCCGCGATGTGTCAAAAATCGCTTCTTCTGTTTCATTGAAAGGACACACAAGAAAATATGATGGTTTCGGCTACCATTTCACTACATAAACCATGAAAGAAATGTTAAATATACTATAAAACTTGTCTCATTGAAGAAACACACTCCATCTCGATGTGTGCGGGCGAACATTGGTCACAATGTCGTACCACGACATATTCAAAACGCTGTTTCTACGGGGTCCCTTTGAAAGCAAAAAATCATGCAATATTTGAATATGCAAAACTCGGTTTTAATGAGTCTATCCATGAGAAGTAATTATAAATGCAGATAGGCGTATACTATAGCAGAATTGCATATACAAAGCAATCTGGTAGAGTCTCGAATTAAGAAAATAAATATAATGAAGAACAGGGAAGCCTCCTGCAGAAACCACCGGCACTTAACCAAGGCTACAATATTGTTTTCGAATGTAATAAACACATGTATGTATATGATATAGTCATTAAGGACACGATCAAACATCGTACCGACAGACACGGAGAAAACTGTAGCTCAAGTCGGAGTAAGAAGAACAGGAAAATCTCGGATTTCCTCGTCTTTTGTATGAGCGAGGCCCTTATCTGCGGTGACGATATAAGATTACTGTTTGTGAGACCTAAAGGGCTCACTATCTCACCAACACACTCAAACGCTCACATGCAAGAGCTTATAAGAGAGGTTGTACGCCTCAAACTTGTTTATTATTGAGCAGTTCAAGGCGGTAAAGTGAGGGACAGAGGATTGGATGTGTAGAAACAGAAGAAATAACAACATTCCTTCCCTGACCTTACCTGTTGCAAGGAAAGCAGGCATTGTCGCAATATAAGCAATATCAGTTGGACGCCCAAGTGACGCAAGATACACGTCATCTTTGCCTCACCCAACCAGCACAAGACGGCCACACGTGACCTCCATTAAACCGCTTAGAATGTCTAGGCCTGCCCAAGCAACATGGTATAAGTCAGGCCGTCCATGCATATAAATTTTGTCGGTTTCATTGGGCGGCTGGGCTTGAGATGTAATTTAATCTCGATATCGGGTAAAATGCCCGCAAAATTGGAAGCAACGCTTCCAAAATAACCTAAATAGTGTTGACGAGCACGTTAAACCTAAAATCAATCAAACAAACAAAACTTATTTGCATTTCATAAAGTTTGATATCGGGAAGCTTTCACAAATGGTCCTTCATATGATAGTTACGAAACTGGCCTTAGATTAGGATTTGTAATTTAATTTTCATATTTGTTCAGCAAAAGTACATCGTTTACATACTTTGCAGTTGTTCACGCCAATTTCTTCAAGTGTAAAGCCTGAAAACATTGTTGTTCATACTTCCATGAACGCATCGAGTCACATGATTTTCAATGACGTCAAGTGACGCCAGTCTAAACTATGGTTCTCCATGATCTCATTGGGCGTTGGCGACGACAATGCTGTTCCGCTCTTTGTAGAAAAACAACAGCGTGTAAATGTTTTTCAGCTTTAACAGTATGAACGATAGCGGATCGCTAGCAAATTTTACATGAACCCCTTCGGAGTTCATTTCCTTTGCAGGCGACCCACCTCGTTCATACTTTAATGAACACCAGAAAACAAAAAACAAAAAACATTTCTTAAATGCACGTGTCGTCATACTATTTAATAACACGACGTTATCCACTGAATATAAAGACGGCATATGAACGCTGTGAACATTGCATGCGTAAAAATAGCAGTACATGCATAAGCGTAGCAACATGAACCCAATGTGTCGCAGGATCAGTTTTTAAATAACAGACAAAAGTGATATGCGCCGACCCTCCCTCCATACCTCCTCCCCTATACACCTACCCTGACAAAAACAACAAGTCGTTTATGGCCCCCTATCACTTGTAAGTACCTTCCTACACCAAACAATAAATTGTTGCCCTGTCACCAGTATTATACAGTATTATAAAAGGAAGTTTTTACACAGCTCTATTCTTCGCAATCTTTAATATTTCAAGGGGGAAAAACACCCCAGTAGCATTATACATTATCGCCGAGTTGACCTGGGCCACAGAGAGAGAAAAAAATGTCTATCGGGATTCGAACCCGGGACCTTTCGAAACACTCTACCGTCTGAGCTACCGAGCACCACTCGTAATAAGGAGCAAATAAAAGTCCTAATGTTTGCCGTTGTTGATATATACATTCATTTGTCAAGGTCAAATCTTAAAAGTTAAGGTACCTACCTGGGTTACCTTAAGTATTTAAGTATTTTCTTTGGTTAAGTAACGACTTAAACGAAAGAATTTCTTTGAAGTTCACTTTATACGACAGTTAAGTAAATACTTAGTTTAAGTAGGTATTTAAGATTGAAGTATGGATTGTAATCCTTGACCCTGATCAACCCTATGCGGCTAAAACTATAGAAGTCGCAGGCGGAGCTAACAGGTTTTGACAATACATGTCAGATTCGCTGAGTCCACCAGAAGATTCGGTAGAGTGCCTTTCGCATGCTTCCTTCAAATGGACCGACTGGCCATATATGCCACAGCTTGGTTTGTGTTACAGCTGAATTCACACAGTCGGGTGACTTGGTTTACCCATTTGTTAATAGAACATTCCAAGGGGTGCAAGCGATAGCTCCGCCTAGTCAATCTTACCTGCGACTACTATAGCCTACCTACCTCGAACAATACTTTATGGTCCCCTTCGCTGTCGAGCCATTAAAGTTCGATTTATATATATTAAAACCACCTTTGGGACTATTCAAAAGGGGTCTTTAAGACCACTTTTGAATAGCCCTAAATGTGGTCCCTTACTAGGAGACAACTGGTGTAGTAAAGACTGAAAAAAACGAAGTTTCTTAAATATGCCTTTAAATGCAGAATTCGTCTTTATTTTAGCCGGTCTTAAAAGCAGAATTTCATTGTATTTCAGAAGTAAAGGAACGGGAGATAAATAATTAAATTATATTATGTGTTTGTCTAAAAGCATCCATTTCCATTTGTCATATTATAAAGATAATTTTGGTTTGAATTTTTGTGGATATTAATTTATATACTACGAGGGCTGATCGATATGTTGTGAGCTGATCGATATGTTGTGAGCCACATATTAAAGGATTTTAATTTTGTCGGACACAGTGTATTATTATTCGACATAATCCCCTTTAGCATCTATACACTTTTGTCAGCGGTGTTTAAGGGCCGCAATGCCACCTTTATAGAACTCCTTTTCTTGGCTGTTCAGAAAGTCATCCACTGCATATATGACGTCATCATCGGACTGAAAGTGCGTGCCTGAAATATCCGTTTTCAGTTTTGGAAATAGATGAAATTGTAATGCAGCGAGATCAGGTGAATAAGTCGGATGCTCAATCAATTCAAAGCCACAATCGTGAATGGCAGCCATGGCAATGACAGCCTTATGAACAGGAGCATTGTCCTAATGGTAAGGCACACTTTTAGTGAGCTTTTCGCGGCGCTTAAGTTAAATATTTTCCCGTAACTGCGTCAGAAGTGAAGTATAGCGTGTGCCATTGATTGTTTGTCCCTTTTGAAGATAATATATCAGGAGAATACCATCTGCATCCCAGATAACCGAGGCCATAACCTTCCAACCTTTGGCGGGGCTGAGCCAGGGTGCTTCCATTGCTTCGATTGTTGGTTGGCCTTTGGGGTAAAATGATGGACCAATGTTTCATCCGTAGTGACAAATCTCTGAAGAAAAGTTTAGCAACCGATAATGTGCGCCTGGTGTGCTTCGGATCAGATGGCAGAAGTCTTGGTACCCATCGGGTCGAAAGCTGTCTCACTGCAAGATCCTCTGTCAAGATGTACGCTTTTCTGTGAAAAGCCAGCTCTACTGGCTATATATCATTCTGTGACTCTTCTGTCAGACATAGCAATATCGTGGACGTTATTGACCATTTCTAAGGGTGAAAAATTGACAGACCTTCCAGGACGGGGTCATCCTCAAGTCTGTCTCTCGCGCTTAAATTCCGTCACCTTTTTTTAGCTCAACAGAGGCGAAGGCTCCGGGGGAGCTTATAGGATAGGCAGTTGTCCGTCGTCGTCGTCGTCGTATGTCGTATGTCTGGCGTCAACACTTTTAAACATCTTCTCGTCTAAAGCCACTGGGCCGATTGGGCCCAAATTTTATCTGTAGCATCCTTGGGCTGGGGGATTGAAAGTTTGTGTTTTTTATGAAAATCGGCTCATTAGTTGGGTTGCTATGGCAACTTAGAGTTTCCATAGACTTATAATGGGGAGAATTGAAAAATGGCATTTACTGCCAAGTCATTGCAGATATTTTGACAAAACTTTTATAGAAATATTTCTTGAGTAAACTTCTCTCAGCCATATGCTTTTATGCAAACCTGAGGGTCCCCCAGGTTGTGACGGGGACATACCCCAGCCCATCCACTTCATAAAAGGCCATATATCTCAGAAACCATTCAGATCCCGACCCGGAAACCATATATATTCTTGTTCCTATTGATAAGACGCATTTAGTAACACCAACGTGGGGGTCCTCAGGGATGCGCCGAGGTCATGCCCCACTCCCTCCACTTAATAAAAGGCCCAATATCTCGGAAACCATTCAGACCCCCACCCCTAAACCATATATATTCTTGTTCCTTATAATAAGACCCATTCAGTGACATCAACCTGGGAGTCCCCAGGATTTGCCGGGGCCATGCCCCACCCCCTCCATTAATAAAAGGCCCAATAGCTTGGAAACCTTACAGATCTACGCCCCTAAACAATATATATTCTTGCTTCTTATGATAAGACACATTCATTGACACCAACCTGGGGGTCATCAGGGATGCGCTGGGGCCTTGCCCCACCCCTCCACTTCACAAAAGACCATGTTTCTCAGAAACTGTTCAGATCCCCTCCACTAAACCATATATAGTCTTGTTCATTATGATAATTATGTTCTATAAAAGGGTTATCCTTTGGAAGCAACGAATACACCACAGAACTGAACAATATGGAGTGTACATTTTTTCTGGGCCAGACTAGCTAGTTTCGTCCAATTAGGCCTCATCAGTGACCCTTAGCTATTTTCAAAATTCCACAATGGAATCAATGATCCCAAGGGACAAGAAAATATAATCTACACTATGGTGTAGGGCATGGAGACGTTTAACCGCCGCCACACATTCCCACACACCAGCTGTAGTGAAGTTAAATATGTTCTATAAAAGGGTTATCCTTTGGAAGCAACGAATAAGACGCATTCAGTGACACCAACCTGGGGTCCCCAGGGATGTGCTGGGGCCATGCCCCATCCCCTCCATTTCATAATATCACAATCTCTCGGAAACCCTACAGATGGCCACCCCTAAACCATATATATTCTTGTTCCTTATTAGACACATTCATTGACACCAACCTGGGGGTCTCCCGGGGACTTGCCCCACCCCTCCACTTCACAAAAGGCCTTATATCTCAGAGAATGTTCTTAGCCCCACCCTAAACCATATATATTCATCTTTCTTATGATAAGATGCATTCAGTGACACCAGTTTGGGAATCCCCGGGGCCCGCCCAGGCCATGCCCCGCCGCTTTACTTCATTAAAAGCCATATATCTCAGAAATGGTTCAGATCCCCATACCTAAACCATATACCTGTTCCTTATGATAAGACTCGTTCAATCACACCAACCTGGGGGTCTCTTTGTGCTGAGGCAATGTGCCCCGCCCTTCCACTTCACAAAAGGTCTTCATGCGGACTGAACAAATTATTTGTCTAAATCGCGACGGAAGTAAGGGCGAGGATTGTGGCCACGTAAAATCGATTTAAGCCCCCCAGTGCTGACCGTTCCAAGGCGGTTCTTCTGTGGCGATTTATTTATGTTGTTGTTTGTTATAACTGTGTGTATCACTTGTGTCTTTTTATTTTGGATGGCCATATGGCCATTTTGTGGGAAAGTAACTGTCCTTATGGCCTTCCTTTGTTTAGGTTTTCATAATAGTCTTGTCGCTAAATGTTTGTGTTTCTTTCCCTTTGGTGTCTTTGATGGGTGGAGTAAGTTAATTGTATCGATTCCTGATCTTTGTTTTACTTCTACTTTTTATATTTCAGAAACCATTCAAATCCCCACCCCATAATCATATATGTTCTTGTTCCTTATTATTAACACACCTACTGTAGTGGGGGGGGGGGGGGTCCGCAGGGGCCATTCCTATCCTTTCCACTTCATAAAAGGGCCTCAAAGCTCCGAAACCGTTCAGATTCCCAGCACTAAACCATATATATACTTGGTCCTTACGATAAGACACATTTAGGGTCAACAATTTGGTCTTTCCTGGGATCAACAGGGCATGCCCCAACCCCTCCACTGTTTAAGAGGCCTTACAGATCCCCACTGCTAAACCATATATATTTTTGTTTCTTATGATAAGACGCAATTAGTGATACCAACCAGGGCTCCATTGGGTCAATGCCCCACCCCTTCTACTTCATAAAAGGCCTAATGTTTCAGATACTGAGTCCACATGGGTGCTCATTTGGACATGGAGGTCTATTTGGTAGACTAAAATGATACCATGTTAAAATACATGGCTGCCATTTGGCAGTGCCCACCTGGGATCTGGTGAGCATAGTGGCCCATGGGCCTCTTGTTTCACTGTAGCATATGAAGGGACATCTTTTCATAGTGTTGCTATCATATCTTTATGGATATCCTTATGTGTTAAACCTTTTAATGCAAATATTGAATCACTGCTCTTTCAAAGATTTCATCCATTTTGCAAAAGCTGCCTGTCTTGTTTACTTTAGAGTGCTACCGAGTCGATATAAACGGTCCAAATGAGACCAGTCCTTGGGTACACGGCCCTATATAGTCATAGAATAGTAGGACTTAAAAAGAACATCCCTGCGTACCTTCATTCAGTACGAGGCTCACAACATATCAATCAGCCCTCTTAATTCGTTTGGCTTCTTCATCAGATCAGAAGTGTTGATGGTGGCACGTCCAACGACATTCAGATACCAGTACCGGTGATATGGAGAATCGGTCCCAACTAGTTCACCCTGCACTGGAGGAAATAATCCAATCTGGCAGGGTTTTCATTCGCTAACAGTTTGAGGAAAGAAAGGAAGAAAACGGGGCTCTGAAAAATCTGTGATTGGCGATTTATGTAGCGCCTAATTTGCAACTGTTGGAATATAGAAATGCAGGCAATGATCAGGAATCGATACAATTATTAGTCGGGGATTTGAAATTCGTAGCACGCGTATTTAAGGAGTTTAATGCACCTTACTTTCTCACACTTAACTATGATTCGAATTTATTTAGAGGTCTCTCACCATCTTGAAAATGGAGTTAGAAAATCAAAAAAGTGGGGAAAAGACATAAAAAGGGGAGATAAATGTTTCTACCCTCTTTCTCATTTAAGCATCCAAACAATTCCAAACGACATCTCCTCTGAAACTACAAGGCCAATTGGAACCAAATTATATGTGAAGCCGCCATGGGGTGGAAGAACAAACATATATTCTGAATATCTGGGTCACATGACCAAGATGTCCGCCATGCCTATATATGGTAAAAACCTTTGAAAATCGCCTTCTCAAAAACCAATCGACCGATTACCTTGAAACTTGGTATACAATATATGGGACCCGGGCCATATCGAATTTGTTCAAATGATGACATTTCGTTGACCTTGACCTTTCTTACGTCAAGGTCACATTCGGTCACTTATGATTTTGCATGGAAAAGACAGGGTTTTCTGGTTCTGTCATCATAGTTGATATTTGCAATCAGCCTAATGATCCTGGGGCCATAAGATTTCTTTTTTTTTAATTTTTCTAAAACTACTGGGCTCACTGATACCAAATTTCATGTACTGATCAGTGTGGTCGAGAAATCCAAGTTTGTTAGAGGGATCTGTGTGATCGTCACAATAATAAACGGCCAAAAGTGATGTTTAATTCTGCATTTTAAGAAATACAAGACCTTGGACTGCAGCATTTTGAACTCTAGCCCTTAAATTGTTCGAAGCTGACTATAATGTATGCGACGACAACAAAAGAAAACAATGGTTGATTTCAAAATAATTTGGCATCAATGGTCCTGGAATTGGCGTCTACTAAACCATTATGGTCTGTTAAAATAAATGGCCACCACGGGTGTGTGTGTGTGTGTGTGTGTGTGTGTGTGTGTGTGTGTGTGAGAGAGAGGGGGGGGGTGGGGGTTATGCCCACTTGAGCTCTGGTAAGCGTAGTTTCCCATCGGCAGCTTGTTTACAATTTTGTGTTCAGGGAAAAGTGGCGTAAACTTGATGGCAAGCGTAAACCATATCTAATTGGCGTTGTCAGGATACAGCAGCCACAGTTTTCTGCTTTACTGATTGCGCTTGTTTGGTTATCCTTTGTTGCTTTGCTTCATAAACAATCAATTGGTGACCAGTGGCAGTTTGGTATGAAGTTACCATGACAGCAATACCTCTGAAAGACGACTATATTTCAGTTTTGTTTTTTCAAAGGGTTTGCAGTTTTTTGTTCAGTATTTCATAATTGAAGGAAAGTCGTGTTTTAATGAGTTTACGCCTCTGAACAATCAAGCCTCCTTTTGACTGAAGGTGTGCGAAATTTTACTGCGAACAAAAAAGAAACATTATACAGTCTTTGGTGGAACGATTTTACTTAAATGTTTTAGAGGTTTATTGTTTTGGTTTTTAACATTAATTTACTGCAAAAAAAGATACTCTTCTTGATTTAAATATCGACATCTAATTCTCCAGCTGCGGATTTGATATACTCCAGCTTATTTGCTGATTGAAAGACTCTGGTTTTGGTCGATCTTTTGGCAAACATGCGCAAATTAAGGTCACCAAGTTACATGAAGATGCAGAAAAGTTCAGTCGAGGGTCGGTGTTGAACCCGATGTTCCCACCCTTCTTGACAAAGGTGAAGAGAAGAAGCTTGATTTACGTAGGAATCGTAACATTTATTATGCCAAACACCGTCCCTGTTCGCTGTTCAATATATCTGACATATTAGGTATCAACCTCAAGTAAATTAACCCTCCCGCCTAGTTCCTTTCATATGTACGAACGCATTTCCGCCAGAACGCCTGAAGGTAGGTGTCTGATGCTCTGTCTCTGGTAGGGTTAACCGGAGCCTAACTGTTTGGTTTCCTTTGCTGCAGAATTCTAGCTATTTCATGCTGTCGAGTCCTCACATTGTTTCATCTATTTAGTCGTTTGATTTTCTGTTCTCGGAGATGTTGCACTGATGACCAAGAACTCCATCATGTAGAGTGAACAATTTATCGGTTTTAACCACGACAATCAAGGGCAAGTAGTGTGACCACCTAAAATCTATTAATCCTTTACCTCTCAGGGATTTTGTGAATTTCGCTGATTTTCACAGTGTTGCACCTGACAGCAACTTCAACTTGCCATTGTTTCATAACGAATGGTCCCCAAACTTGGTATGAATATTCATTGGGCAGTAGCCTTTCAAATGCAACCTTTCATGACTTGATCATTGTTGTCATGGTAAAGAGGGGGCATCTCAAAGTTGGCAAAAAGTGTGTTTTCACATGAATTTTTGATCACATTTTAATCTTCACACAGCTGTCAAGGCAACAATTACGGTGTTTGGCACTGGCCATTTTCACTGTTTGCAGCATGTTTTATCAGCAACAATTTTCAGGCATTTTTGACCCCAGACATCCTCAGATATAAAGTTTAGCGGCCGGTTGGGCCATACACCCAATCTTTTTCGGAATGTGAGGGGGGGCGTTGCCCCCCTTCAATTCCCCCCCCCCACCCCCCCCCCCCCCGCCAGAATATTTTTAGTGGAGAGGCGCGCGAAAAAACAGGTAACTTTTTTGCTCACCAAATTCTAAAGCAAACATATAACTATCCAGGAGTAGAAATACAGATTTTAGGTGCTTCTGGGGCTTAAAATGGCGGGGGGGGGGGTGCAGACACGTAAAAACACGTATCTGAGTGGTAAAGGGTTAACTGAAATCTGGGAACATACTGAATTTTAGTCTAAAATGCATTAATTATATCTGAAATATTGTTTCTTGCAATAAAATGATGAAAAAACATTATTTTGGTCGGTTGGGATTTGCTTCATTAATGTGTCCAATCCCACCTCGGCCCCCGTAAAACTTCTTAAAGACCCCGTCGTCGATCCTTTTTTGTGTTTTGTTATTTTCATACTTAGTCCTTAAGATGTATGTTTTGCTAATGCCTTTTTTTTATTTTGGATAGCCGTTCGGTCATGTGGGGAGATAACTGTCATTCTGGCTTTCCATCCATGACGTTTTCATTTTGGTGTTTGAATGGGAGGTGCGAGATATTTTGTATAGATTCCTGATCATTGCATACACTCTGTTTGTCAAACGTGTTAACTCCTGATGGCTTGTCATAGAAGGCCTTTTTGGCCAATCTATATGGGACAATTGAGGTGGTTGGGTGAGGCAAAGGTGACGTGTATCTTGCGTCAATAGGGCGTCCAGCTGGTAGTGGCTTACAGCTGGACCAGACCTGCTGTTCTTCCAGCAGAGGGGGGAAACTGTTATTTCTTCTGTTTCTGCTTTTCCATTTTCCCATTTCTCCTCTGCCCCTTGCTTTCATCTGCTCAACTATCTCTTCTGTCGCTTTTAAACCCTTTCTCTGGAGAGAGGACAAAAATGACCTACAAGGGGTGACGTGCCTTTAAACCCAAAACAATCAATATATGGGACAAATGTCAGAAAAAGAAAGCAGTAATAAAGGAGATGAAGATCATATTAATCAGTGTGTGACAAGAGACACAGGATGATTAAGAGCTTATGGCGAATAGAGGGACAAGGCTATCGTAGGTAGGTTGCCCAACAAAATGGTAGACAGTAAGTGCAAATGACATCTTAAGATGCACGTTTACAGGTTATACCACAACTCTGGGAAAAGGGAAGATAGAAGAATGTTTAAGGGATGGCTTTACGTTACATTAAACCTCGGGTACAATTTATTTTTATTCGTGCGACTTAACAGAAAATAAGGTACCCAGTAAGATTTCAAGTGGCCAGTAACATTTAAGTGTTTAAAATACAATCATGTCGATGTTACTTGGGGAGCCTTCAGCACAAACCGGAAAATTTGGATAATGATTCTTGAAATATACAATGTATTCATTAAATGTTGATTGTTTCAAGTCACCAGTTTAGAGAATCACTTGCCAGTTCACCCGCTGACAAATATGCTTGGTGATGCATATTCCCCTCACTAAATATAAACCGGAAGGAAATGACCATCAGTTTGTTTGATTTGTTTGATTTGAGGTTTAACGTCCCCGTGAACACTGTAAAGGTCATTTTGGAGACGTTGCTTGCAATTTCGTGGGACTTTTATTCGACATTGAGATGAAATTACATCTCAAGCCCTGTCGCCCAATGAAACCAATAGGGTTTATTAGCATGGACGGTTCGCCTCGCACCGCGGTTCCAGGACAGGCTTGGATCCTCGAAGCGGTTTACCAGTACAAGTGTGCGGGCCGGATTCAGCTCTGCGGGGAAGCATCATGCAGCCCATATATTTCTTCAAGCCCCTATGGGCGGGGGCTTAATGACCATCAGTAACTTTTCAAAAATATATCTATTGGTCCCTGTTATGATACATCTATGACCAGCCAGTAAAATAATTTAGTTTATGTTGGTTTTAATATAAATTTTTATCACGATCTGTGACACAACAGGAAAAAGTGGTAAAATGGTCCATAGGTATCAGAGTCCCTTGTTCATGCCCGGATTGAAACAGAGTCATCAAGTTTCACATGCACGTGCAAAAATAACCGTCCTTCATACTGACTAAAAAGAAATTGTTTCAAAAAGTACTAAAAATTATTTAGCGCGAAAATGGTGTAAAATTTGCCAAATTTTGGGGGTCAAATTTCAATGGTAAAACATTTATGGTAACACCGGATGAAATTACGTCATATCATGAATTTTGGTGTCTTCGAGTATTGACAAATATTTTGGCTGATGCAATAAATCAACATTCATATGTAAGCGTAAACTACACATAACTAAACTTAATCATACTATACCATCCGAATGGGGGGGTGGGGGGGTGGGTGTAAACTCATAGAATTTTCAACCCCTTTTCCCCACCAGATTTGCTAAATAATCACATGTCATATAGGTTAGGCTCCTATCTCAATGAAACGGCACAAATAAAGCGTGAGAATTTTTGGTGCATTAAATTTTTCGAAATCTGGCCTCAAATCCCGGACTATATAGCACACCTCCCATCCGAAACGTCGATTGGAAAGAAACTCTTCACCATATTGAAAACGTCTACAAAAATGGCAAAAAGGCTATCAAAGAAGCAACACGTACATGAAAAGACGAACTATAAAAATATATAGAGGGTATTTACTTTTTTGAGATGAATTCCAAAAATATTTCATCGAGAGTGTTGAAAATTCTGATGTTTTCAACACACGAGATGAAATATTTTTATATTTATAGAAAAAAAAATAAATTTTCTTTTTATTTTATAATATTTTTGGACACTTACTGTAATTGATCAATTGGATCTTACGTCACAATTGTTTACTTGGCTATGACGTCACAACTGTCAGTTTTAAAACATAAACAGATAGCCATTTTGAATACAGCAGTTTTACAGTACAAACAGAGCTTTGCAAGGTATTTTACAGAATTATTTTATAGATAACATGAATTTTGGCGAGAAAAGTAGTCCGGGATGCTACTGTGAAATAACACGGTCATGTTATTTTTCACACTGTGAAAATATCACTTTTATTTGTTTCAGATATGCATTGATTTCACTGCTATGTATCAACTAATAAGCCGCATCAGAAGAACCGCCTTGGAACGGTCAGTGAACAATACTGCGGGAGGGGAGGTGGGATGGGGTGGACTTAAATTGATTTTACGTGACCACAATCCTCGCCCTTGGCTCTGCCGTGGTTTATATAAATAATTTATTCAGTCCGCACGAAGGAATTATAACTTATCCATGCAACAAACTCCGAGAAAATAAAGGTCCATGATGGACCTGAATCGCTCACCTAAGTCATTATTGAACTTGTTCGAGATACTATCAAGATAAATATTCTTGTACATATTCATGAAGACGGAAGCAAAACTGCCGCCTCTAGAGGGTGAACAAAGTCTAAAAGTAGTTTGTGGTGATGACCTAGTTTTTTTTTTTTTTATACATTATGACCCGTATTCGAACTAAACCAAGATATCAACAAGAATAACATTCCGGTATAGTTGTATTAAATTTTAGGCCTCAAATGGGTGATCAAGGTTTTGACCTAGTGACTTCGTTTTTTGATCCAAAATCATCCATGTTCGAACTTGACCAGAAGTTAAGCCAATGATTGGGATCAATAGGATGAACCCACATCTCCCATCAGAGACACCAAATGGTCAGAAACACAAGCATGAAATAACTAGACCCTAATAGAAACATCAATGGCGGAAAGCCAAAAATGATAGTTACTTTTCTACAAAATGGCCAATTGGCTATCCAGAACAAAAAGTTGTAAGCGATACACACATTCAAAGACAAACTATAACAAAAATAAACCGCGACAGAAGAACCGCCTTGGAAGGTCAGTGAAAAGTATTTCACTGGGGGCTTTAATCGCTATTACGCGGCCGTAATACTCGCCCTTATTTCCCTCGCGATTTAGAGAAATACATTTAATTTGTTCAGTTTGCATGAAGGCTTTATTCAGAGAAGTGGGTATTCCGATGGGTACTAATTGCACATCCATTGTGGCTGATCTGTTTTTGTTCTGTTATGAGAGAGACTTCAAGATGTCCCTTTCTGCTGAAAACGTGTCTGAAATCATTTAAGCTTTTATCTCCACTTCTAGATATTTGGGTGGTTTATTAAATATGGACAATACCTTTTTCGATGGTTTGATCAGTCAAATTTACACACCCCACCCACCACAGAACTTCAGTTAAATCAAGCTAATTCTTTTGATACCGAGGCTCCGTTTTTTTTTTTTTTTACATCTATCTATTGTAGATGGGTTTGTTTTTTGCAAAATTTATGATAAACGCGATGATTTTGATTTTGAGATTGTAAATTTTCCTTTTTTGGATGGTGATGTTCCTCGTGCGCCATCTTATGGCGTTTATATTTCGCAATTAATTTTATTTGCCAGAGTGTGTAGTAATGTGACTGACCTCAACATTCGTAATAAATTGTTAACTGCTAAACTTCTTAATCAGGGTTATCGGTACCATAAAAAACGCAAAGCCTTTTCAAAATTTTATAGACGTCATTCTGATTTAATTTCAAAATTCAAAATTGGACTTAAACGTCTTCTGTAACAAGGTCTATCGGAACCCGAATTTTATGGTGACTTGGTATATTAATTCAGAAAAATATATAACCGCAATGACTTCAGCACCCAATTTCGTAAAATCATTCTTCGATTTAAAAAGATTTGGTACAACATAAATGTTATACGACATGCATGGTAGTTAACCCAATCACGGTTGACAGCTTTGCTTCCCTCTTTAGTTGCACGCCGGTGGATCAGGCCTCAGATTCTACGACGGTTCCATCGTAAAAGGCTTACTGAGAATAAGAGAGAAACTAATGCTACGTAATGCTGGTTGGTGCCTGATGCTCTGACTCTGGTTGGGCCCAGAAGCCTCCGCGGTGTAGCGGTTATGCTACTCGCCCTGTAAACCAGGGGTAGCAGGATCGATCCCGGGCTTCTCAAGACTTTCGGGTGAGTCTTTAAACCGAGGTACCATCTCCGTATGACCTTAAATGTTGGTGAGACGTAAAACCGAAACACTCACTCACTCACTCACTCTGGTTGGGCCCATCGGAGCCTAACTGTTGATTTGTTCTTGCTCCAGCATTTCAGTGTTTTTATGCTGTCAAGTCCTCACCGTGGTTTCGTCTCTTTGGTTGATTGATTTTTTGGAGCGTAACTGTTGCAACGTAGCTCCAGTGAAATGAGAAGTGATTTCAGCACTACTTTCGGTGTTACTGTATATGACCCAATCACCAGTGAGAACATAGTACCCCGTGTTAACATAGTAGATTATTACGCCATGCGGTATCTTCTTATAGACTGCTTCACAGACCACCTATTTCAAACGGAATAGATGACTATTTTTTATAGATGAACTGTGTAGCAGTCTAATCTTTTTTATAGTTCAGTTCGTATAACCCAGTTTACAGCCTATTTGTACCATAAAATCCCAAACCTGGCAACTTGCAAACAGGACAAACCCAGATCAGATACCACAGAACGCGGAATCTCATTATGATCTTCACTGCATACTTACAAAAAAAAAGATTCAGTCATTTTTGCCAAATATTTTGTGGAAGCCACAACCTGACATCCCTGATTTTAAAATGAACTCATTCCATACTGATATTTGTTGTTGAGGATTCCAATCGTTTAAAATGGGTTAAAAGTACGCAGTGTGGGTCGAAAATGTATTACCAAAATAAGACAGTTGGAATGAGTTTGGACAGGTGCACGCCAAGGCTTATATTGTAAAATGTAAATTTTGCAGTTTAGACACAGATGAGACGCCACTTGTTGTAGCGTCTGATCTGGGTCTGCTATGTTTGTCCCTAAAAAGACTGCTAGACATATACTCAGAGTATGGGTTAATGTGGTTGTGTGTGGGGGGGGGGGGGGGGGGCGAACAATGTTACTTTTTTAAAGCGACTTGTCTGCGTCCTAGGCATGTGACCATGAATAAAGCAAATTATCTGCTCAGATGCAATTTCGATTCCTGCCGGGTTCGGCAACATTCTTTCCAGGAGGTTGATCGTGAAATCAGTTCCAAGGTGATTCTATCCCTTTCGCTGATTCAAGAAGGGCAGTTGTTGGTTTCCGGTAAATGACTGTGCACTGTGCTGTATCGTCAATATCTAACCAAAGAAATTGCCTTAATGCCAGATCATTTCATAAATGGCCTCGTGGAGGCAATTTATTTTTATATAATAATAACGGAGTATAATGTCTAAACCTCTTCAAATATTCCTATGGATTGATATTGACAATAACTAACCCAAGAAACTGTCGTATGCAAGATCACTTCATAAATGGCCTCACTTCTAATCTATTTGGAATATTTTTTGACAACTTAGCATACAGACAGATGATGTACAGATCTAACCAACGCGATTCCTGAATGCCCAATTTCTATATTTTAGCCTCGGCAAGGTAATACATTTACCCACTGACACGGTCGTATAATTTTCAAACCGACGGGTATATTTTTATAATGTTTTGCATGCAGATGTAAATTGACAAGATCAAGCTAATGATATTGTCTAATGCCAGATAGCTTTATAAACAGCCTCACCAATTTTTAAAAACTGATTACGGATGTATAACTTATAAACTGCTGGGAAAATTAGGATAATTTTTCACATGAAGATAAACATCATCAAGACGTAACCAAGGAGAATGTCTAATGCAAGATTAATAACCACCCCAAGGTAATTTTTAAAAAACTGATTACATAAAATAACTTTAAAGCCGCGAAAGCTGCAGTTATTGCACGAGTTTTAGTTCAGCAGAAATCTTCAAGTAAACTGTAGAACTGCATGGTTGCTCAAAAACATTGATTGTGGGTACTTGATAGAACTGCCTCGTCAAGGCGGTTCAATCAAGTCCCCGCAATCAATGTTTTGAGCAGAGATAAGAAAATATCACAATTTTGTATCTTAAAATTTCCATTTTTATCCCCCGACCGAATAGGTTCGGGGGATATAGCGATCAGCCTGGCGTCCGTCCGTCTGTTCGTCCGTCCGTCCGTCCATAGACGCAACCTTGTGATGGCCATAACTCCTATACCCTTTGAGATTCATTGATGGTTCTTGGCACAATTGTTCACAATGCAGAGACAGCGTGTCATGCGCAAGAACCATAACTCTGGGTGCCATACTTTTTTAGTTATCTCCCCTTTTAATAAAATAAAATGACTACTTTGTGATGGCCATAACTCCAATACCCTTTGAGATATATTGATGGTACCTGGCACAGTTGTTCACAAGGCTGAGACGGCGTGTCATGTACAAGAACCACAACTCTAGTTGCCATGGTTTTGGAGTTATCTCCCCTTCCAATAAAATAGACTGACAACCTTGTGATGGCCGTAACTCTTATACCCTTTGAGTTTCATTGATGGTTCTTGGCACAATTGTTCACAAGGCTGAGACGGCGTGTCATGCGCAAGAACCAGAACTCTGGATGCCATACTTTTTTTAGTTATCTCCCCTTTTAATAAAATAGAATGACTACTTTGTGATGGCCATAACTCCAATACCCTTTGAGATATATTGATGGTACCTGGCGCTGTTGTTCACAAGGCTGAGACGGCGTGTCATGCATAAGAACCACAACTCTAGTTGCCATGGTTTTGGAGTTATCTCCCCTTCCAATAAAATAGAGTGACAACCTTGTGATGGCCATAACTCATATACCCTTCGAGAGTCATTGATGGTTCATGGCACAATTGTTCACAAGGCTGAGACAGCGTGTCATGCGCAAGAACCAGAACTCTGGATGCCATACTTTTTTAGTTATCTCCCCTTTTAATAAAATAGAATGACCACTTTGTGATGGCCATAACTCCAATACCCTTTGAGATATATTGATGGTACCTGGCACAGTTGTTCACAAGGCTGAGACGGCGTGTCATGCACAAAAACCACAACTCTGGTTGCCATGGTTTTGGAGTTATCTCCCCTTCCAATAAAATAGAGTGACAACCTTGTGATGGCCATAATTCTAATACCCTTTGAGATATATTGATGATACCTGGCACAGTTGTTCACAAGGCCGAGATGGTGTGTCATGCAGAAGAACCACAACTCTGGGTGCCATGGTTTTTTTAGTTATCTCCCCTTCCAATAATATAGAATCACTACCTTGTGATTGCCACATCTCCAACACTCTTTAAGATATATTGATGATACTTGTTACAGTTGTACATGAGGTTAAGCAGCTGTGTCACATGCAAGAACCACAACTCTGGGTGCCCTGACAATATAACCTTGGCCATAACTCCAATACCCTTTGAGATATATTGATGGTACTTCGCACAATTGTATACAACATTGAGATGGCGCTTCATGCCTAAGAATCACAACTCTGGTGCTATGATATTTGAGTTATCTCCCCTTCCAATATAACAGTATGACAACCTTGTGATCATTGTACCTCCAATAGCCTTTGAGACATATTTGTGGTACTTGATGCAGATGTACATGAGGTTAAGCAGGTGTGTCATGCTCAAGAATTACAACTCTGGTTGCACTGGTTTTTTAGTTATCTCCCCTGGCAATATAACCTTGTGATGGCCATAACTCCAACACCCTTTGAGATATATTGAAGGAACTTGGCACAATTGTATACAAGGTACAGAAGGGATGTCATGTGCAAGAACCACAACTGTTGGTGCTGTGGTATTTGAGTTATTACCCTTTCAGTATACCAGTATGACCTGCTTGTGATCACCATATCTCCAATGCCCTTTGAGACATATTGATTGTACTTTATACAGAAATACATGAGCTTAAGCAGGCATGTCATGCGCAAGAACGACATTTCTGAGTGCCCTGGTTTTTTAGTTATCTCCCCTGACAGTATAATCTTTCGATGGCCATAACTGCAATACTTTTGTGATATATTGCTGGTTTAATTCTGGTGCACTTTCTATTGGTGAACAATCTTCTGAAGGCCATATTGGCTTTTGGTCGGGGGATTTGCCATCTCTTCCGATGGCTATTTTTTATTTGCCAAGAAATTGACAATGTATTTGTACAGGCGTGTTTTCGTGATGGTTGTTGCGGGGTCTACACCTTAGCGTGAGTTAATTTCAGTATAGGTCTTGTTGCTTAAACACGACTTCAGGCCCAGAATAGCTTCAAACAGCTATGTTCATTGGATCAATATGAGCCTGAATTAAAATGCTAATCGGACGCGTAATCAAATTATCAAAGCTACGCTCCAACAGCACTCTAAGTGCTTTGATTTTTGTATTCACGGAGCTGTTGCACTGATGAGATAGGAGGCCTTAATACGGACCGAACAAGTTATTTGTTTAAATCGCGACGGAAGTAAAGGCGAGGATTGTGGCCACGCAAAATCGATTTAAGTCCCCAGTGGAATTCGTTTCACTAAGGCGGCCCTTCTGTCGCGGTTTATTTTTGTTATGGTTTGTCTTTGAGTGTTTGTATCGCTTATATTATTTTGTTTTTGATAGCCAATTGGCCATTTTGTGGGAAAGTGACGGTCCTTTTGGCTTTCTGCTATTGATGTTTCCATTAGGGTCTGTTGTTTCATGTTTGTGTTTCTTTCCCTTTGGTGTCTCTGATGGGAGATGTGGGTTAATTTGCATCGATTCCTGATCACTGCGTTCACTTCTATTGTACAGATCGGTGACTATTTCATTGAACACAACGTCACAAGGACCGATCCATCCGATACCGTTATATAGGGTGAACGGTTTTCGCAAAATCTTTGCTGAATCATTCTGATATGACATCGGTACAGGAATGCGATGTGGCGGTATTGTTCATAGAAAACTTTAACATTGTCATCCCTATATAACGGTATCATATAGATCGGCCCGAGTGACGTAATGTTCAATAAACATTCATTGTCCTGTACGTTTTAGAAACATCAGCTTGAGAATTCTCGTGTTGTGTGTGTGTATCCTTGATCGAAGCATGTCAGAAAACAATTTCTTGCACACCAGATAAGGTAATCCATAGTTTTAGCTTGGGATAGAAATTCTTTTCTTACCCTGGTGTTCTTACCCAAAATCGAATATTCTCGCGTGTTTGATAAATGCACTGGTTGATTAGGACCTCGTATGAGCCGTCGTTAAGCTTCACATCACAGCTCGTTACGTGACGTCACTAAACATTCCTGCACTGTCCTCACAATATGGCGGACGTCGGTACTCGATATGACTGCAGCATTTAAAATCCGCGCTAAAATGGAAGGTATGCAAGAAAAAGAATCCAATATGGGTGTGAGGGGTGGATAGAAAATTCCGTCCCTCGGGATCACTGTCCGGCATCACTCGACAAGCCTCGTGATGCCGGACAGTGACCCTTTGGACAGATTTTTCAATCCACCCTTCACACCCATATACGATTCTTATAGTATAGGATGCCATATGTACTGGGTTGTACGTGTACTTACGTTATTATGACTGGAATCGCCCTATTAACTGCGTTTGCTGAATAAAATATACTTCCAGTTGGCTGTAATTGTTCTGTAGGTGTACACCAATCTGTTCGCTAGATACATTATTCGTTTGCAAATTTTGAAGTTGTAATTCTGTCTAAATATTGTTTTCCTGTTAGATTGTTGCTGTTGCTTCAGACATTTGCTTTTGTCTTAAATTGAGTTGTTTTTTTTCCTTCGTGTATAATTATCGTATGTCTTTTTAATTTGTTTAATTCTATTACAGTTTTATAACACCCTTCAGTTCCGCTTGCAACTGTGTGTTGTTTTTTGCTCTTATTCTTGAATTGTTTAATGTCGTCTGTCTTTTTTTATAATCGACTGAATGCTCATCAGATCTCTTTCAGGTTGCGCTCTTCTCTCTTAATCCTATAATTGTTGTTGTGACTTTTAATATGTTGTTGTATGTTTTCATTGCTTGCAGTTCATACTAAGATGACTCATCTCCGATACACTGATATTTATTAGCGAACTCCTGGTGTATACAGTGTACATGACGTCTGGATGGCGCATTTAGTTTTGAGAAGGCTATCTAACAGTACAGGTTTAGTTTTCAGCTCATATTTAGCCTGAATAACAATGTATATCATCATGTGTATATGCGTTTACGTGGCACAATTTCCAAATAGTACAGACTGATTTATTTGTTCATATTTGGCCTGGACAGCACAGTTTATAATAATTATTTTGTATGTCTGGGTGGCATAATATACAGTTTCACACAATTTTTCTGAGTCTAAACCCCTGTCAGTGCCAATCATTTAGGTGCTTTATCAACACAGTACAGACAAGTTAACGTGCTCTTTGAGCTCGCAAAATAATAAAATATTTACAGTCGAACTTCGATGGCTCGAACTCGCCTGGACCGCCGAAAAAAGTTCGAGCCATCGGTAGTTCGAGCCATTGGAGTCCAACTCGGCAAGATCCATCTTTGTGTACTATGATTTTTTATCATAGCTGCGGCAATTTTGGTGACTTCCGGTGCATTTATCGGTCGTAATTCAAGAGTGGATGATGAGCCGTATTTTTGGTCCCTATTATGATACTGATCACGCGCCTGCGTGACTTGATCGATAAAATTGGAATTTTTAAAAAGGTAATTAGTGCGAGCCATCGGTGGGATTTTACATAGAAAATGCACTCTAGGGACCAGGCTTAGAGTTCGAGGGTTCGAGCCAATGGTGGCATGTTTAGTTAAAATGAATAGGGATTTTGCCGGGACTGAAAAGTCAGTTCGACCCAAACGTGGTGTTCGAGCCTACCGAGTTCGACCCATCGAAGTTCGACTGTATATAGATAATGGTGAGCCTTAACAGTGTATCCGTTTATCAAAACTGCTTCACAAAGCATGTTATTATTATCAGGCTACATGCTGTCTTTGAGACAGCTGTAAATATTTTTATCGGTTTTTGAAGATATCTATCCTTGGGCAAGACACTTCATGACAATGCCCCATTCGACCCAGGTGTAAATTAGTAGCAGTTGTGTAAAAGTCACTGCCTCTCGCGCGCGCGGGTGATAACATCCGGAATGCGTGTTAGACAGCAATTCAACAATCGCAGTCGAACTAAAATAAATTAGTATAAACTAAATCTATCTTTGCATATCTGGTTTGGTAGTTTTCCGTATCTGAGTGTACGCACTTTAAGTATTAGGGTCTTCTGTATTTGAATATAAATTGTATACATATTGTTTTCTGCCTCTCTATATTCACTAGTTACTAAACTTCTATCTGCTAGATGTCAATACTGCCTGTATCATTAGGATCAGCTCAACAAATCTCATATTTATGGGGAAACTATTTTCATCACGAAAACACGCCTTTACAGTTTTGACCCCCTTGAACCCCTCTTTTATACAGTAAATCTGGGGTTTACGGGGGAAAACCCTATTTTCTTATTTCTGCTTTAAAATATAGATTGTGGACACTCGTTAGCACCGCCTCGATGAGGCGGTGCTAACGAGTGTCCACAATCTATATTTTGAGCAGAAATAAGAAAAATATCAAGTTTTTATTTTAAAAGTCTCGTTTTTCAGCGGTATAGTTTACGATGTATTTGTATAGGCGTGTTTTCGAAATGTGTTTTATGCTTTGTTTTCAGCACAATAATATACAGTTACATTCTGGCATGTCTAATTACGCATCTGTCAATGCCTTTCTCCTGAGGGAGTAGGTTGGGGGCTTGTCCTAGGGAATTCGTCTGTCTCAAATACCTTTGGATTAACGCTTTGGTTCTACAACCTAAATTATTTTGCCTTGAGCCATTACATGTATTATTAGGAGTAAAAAAATCACCTATATGGGCATTTTACCCATTTTGTGGAGAACAGTACCATTCTCCTTTTCACCCATATATGCCTAGCCTACCATTTTTGGGACATTGACAAACAGCGTAAACCCAAAATCAGAGTCTGTGCTTTTCGCTTAGAGAACATACACTTTTGTGAAACGTACCACAAACAAAACCAACCTGACACCACTTAAATTGGCAGTGGACCACTCCAAACTTATAAGGTGGAAGATTCCTTTTTCATGCATTGGTTAAGCAAGAGTCTATTTCAAGATATAGAGGAGTCGGGTTGTCTTACTTATACGAGGGCCATTTCAGAAGTAATATAACAAGGCCTGTAACTTTGTTATATGTGATCCGATTTACGCAAATTGTAGGGTTATACCTCGGCTACAAAATGATATGAAGAAAGTACAAAAACACATGTTGAGCAGCAAGACTATCAATAAATCATTTGGATGGTGCATGTACACTGACCATAACTCCACAAAGATCGGAAGAACGTTTGCTGGGATAGACAAATAAAATATTTCATTTTGTCATATGTTGTGATAAATTATCAAATATTCCATTGGAATGTATCCACGAGACTAAGTATGTTTAGTGACATGTTTTAGGTGGATTCAATTGTCATTATTTGGAAATCAGGTCTTCATAGTGGCGTCACTTCCCAGTAAACCGACCATTTCCGTTCATGTCTAATTTCTAGTGTCCATGGTATCACTAAATTTACTTTTATTTTTACAGAGCAAATAAACGTTATTTTAGCCTTTATTCATCATGTGTTTAGTCCAAATTGAGAAATCACCTTGGATTCTACAATAAATACTCTAGGGCTACCCCCTTAAACTTTCATTAAGCTGATACGACACTGTAATTTCATTGCAAAGATACACAAAACATACATCTCATTATGGTTTTAAAATTGATCATGAAATTATTTTGTGATTTTAGGCTTTTATGTCCCCATGAATTACAACACCGTTACGACTTCCGGTGGCCATATTGCTAAAAGCCTAAATAGTACGTTTATTAAAACACACTAAAGCAAAATATGAATTAAGATGTAATTACAATCAGAGTTATAGCCACGAAACTAAAAATGCATTTTATCAAGTCAATGCCATTTAAACGGGGGTGTACATATGATAATAATCGTAACTTGTCTGTTAACCTAAAAGTACAAATTGATGTTGTTTAACACGCAGTTATGTGGACACTTAACATGTTGTTCTTATTTTTCATTTTATGAGAAAATGGTTATTAAAAATGACGTCACCATAACAATATGTCTATGCAACGGAAAAAGCAGACATTTCCTGTGTCTAAACCCGTCAACACATTTGCACGTACGTAAAAGCATGCGAGATTTATGCGTACTTGAAAGACTTGTCAATACAGAATTTGTACGCGAACATTTCCAGGGGTGTAAAACGTTACGAAAAAGGAGTGCAAAATCCAGCGCAAATCAGCAAAATAGAATTGAAGGCAATGGTCAGGAATAGATGCAATTTACCAACAATTCCCATCAGAGACACCAAAGGGAAAGAAACACATACATGAAAAAACCAAACCCCAATGGAAACACCAACAGCTGACTGCCAAAAGGACAGTCACTTTCCCACAAAACGGCAAATTGGCCTTCCAAAACAAAAACATACATGCGATACACCCATCCAAAGACAAACCACAACGAAAAAAAAAAACCGTGACAGAAGAACCGCCTTGGAACGATCAGTGAAACACTCCACCGGGAGGGGGTGGGGGGTCTAAATCGACCCACGTTGCCGCAACCCCGCCCCAACCTCCGCACGTGGTGATATTAGTTTTAAGTTATTTAACTCTGAAATGGCACTCGTAACATAGTCAGAAGATGGCTGAACTCTTTGCTAACAGCACAGGTCCTGAGCAGACGCAAAAGAACGCGATGTATAATTTTGGCTTTGACTGTTTGCACGTAACCCGGCTTTGGGGTTTCCTTTCACAATTTGTTAATCTTCTTTTACGAAGTTATAGATACTTTATCTTAAGTCCCGAACCAGAATATAAATTGCCAATTTTTGGCTTATCTTATCCTAGACACTTGAGCCTCAAACCTTAAACAAAATTATCAAATACACCACCTGTATATCAACTAATCTCAGAAGTATGAAAACATCGAAAAATATCATTTTTTCTACTGATAGCCCCCGTAAAACTATGTATAATTATGGACATGGTCTTAAACTCTAAATTGGGTCATCTCGCTCCGACGCATTTTTTTATTTGCAAACCCAAACAAATTATTTTCCTTTCCCCCTGCTACCGTTCAACAGCGGAGTGCTTACTGCATCTAGAGCTAACGGCCAAGACTTTAATAAATTCTCGTTTTTAATACAGGAGGAAATTTGACACTATTTACTTCTTCGGTACGTGAGTTACTTCCGCTTTTTAGTATTGCTTTGCTATACAAGCAATCCGATTGGACTGCAAATATCTTAAACTTACCGGGAAAATGACGCACGAAAACATCGTCCATTAGGTCGTCTGTAGCAAAACAAGAAAACGAAAGTAATAGAAAGCGAAAGTGGCTATCGAGTCGAAGAAAGTTTGTTTGTGCAAAAAGCAAATAATGTCAAATTTTCTCCAGTCATGGTGAGCTTCTCAAAGTTGTGGCCTATATCCCTAGATTGGGTAAGCACTTCGCTAATGAACGATAACCAGGGTGAAGGAAGTTTGGAAAAAATGCGTCGCGGTGAGATGACATAATTTAGAGTTAAAGACCATGTCCATATTTATACACAGGAGCTATCGGTAGAAAATTGTTATTTTCCTATGTGTTAATAAATGTTGAGGTTTAATGGTATACAGGTGGTTTATTTGATCAATTTGTTCAAGGTGGTGGTGTATTTCATCAATTTATTCAAGGTTAAAGACACATGTTTCCTCTATATAAAAGGGTGACCTGTTTAATCGTCTCCAATAAACAAGTCATTCGGACCGTAGTGCTCATCAAAGGCTTATCTTATCTAAGTGGTTATTAGATGATTATGAGCAGAGACTTTCTGAGAGGTACGTTTAAAAGGGGGCTCTATAAGGGGAACTTATGTGATGGTATATTTTTCTTGAGATTTTTGTTCCAACAAAATGTTATTTTGAGTTACTTCTGTTGTAGTTTTTAAAAGTTAGGAAAAACACTGACGTTCATTGTTTCATTAACCCAAAAGTGAAAAGAAGTAACCAAACAAGGTAAAGGTAAATGGCTTGGTTAATTCAAGATTTAATCAATCAATTAACATTTATTGATTTATGTATTTGCTTATTTTTGAAAGCATGTAACACAAATCATATAATGTCTAAAACATTAGCATTTTATAGTTTCAGTCAAGCTGGAACTAAAATGTTTCTTGTTTTAGACACAATCATATCAGAAAACAAACAGAACCTCTTAAATCTCACATGTGAAACTGGGCAATAGAATGGTATACATTATTTCTCTTATTTCTACTGACAAACATTTATTGTGGGTCCTCGTTACAACTGCTTCGGTACTACATGTAATTAGGACCCACTATATATGTTTTTACATAAAACGAGTACTCACAATGTAAAAACATATGGTACAGTAAAGCTGGTGTTTACAGTGGTATACATTATTTTCTTCTTATTTCTACCCAAGGCGGTTCTAACGAGTACCAACAATATATGTGTTGAGCATTTTTATCTGAAAAAAAAAAATTAATTTGTAGTGATAAAATTTAACCAATGTATTTGAATAGGCATGTTTTATAATGATTATAAATAATGGTTACTTAAAAAAAAAAACAGAATAAAACTTCCATTAATATCAATTCCAGGACATAGTTATCAAACAAGTAAATGAATAGATCTTAAATCCCTATGTAATTGATTACCCTGTCTTGGTCCCCTACCTGAATTACAGCCATAATACCCCAAGTACAGCTTATCTCAAAACGACATTCTTTAATAACCGGTCATTAGGGTGTTATGCAATCAAAAATGTGTCTTTAAAAGCTCAAATGCCAGTGATGGTATCCTCGTAATTTGCCCTCAATAACCAAAGCACTGACAGCTAGGGTGTGTGGATTGTGTCTGAGTATAGGCTGGAAAAATGACCCTAAATGGGGGGACTTAAGACTGTTTCGTTTAACCTTTAAATTCCTGCAATGTATGCAAACGAAAAAGACCCTGATCTGGCTTGGAAAAAAAAGAATATAAGATTCTTATACAGATGTGAGGGGTGCATGGAAAATCCGTTCCAAGGTTCACTGTCCGGCATCATGAGGTTTGCCGAATGATGCCGGACAGTGAACCCGAGGGACGAATTTTTCTTGCGTACATTCCGTTTCTTAGCGCGGATTTTAAATGCTGCAGTAACTTCGGTTACCGACATCCGCCATATTGTTATTACACTACAGGAATGTTTAGTGACGTCACATATCGTACTGTGACATCAACCTTAACGACGGCGCATATGAGGTCGTGCTCAACCAGTGCATTAATCAAACATGCGAGAATATTCGGTTTCGGGCAAGAACACCAGGGTTAGAACAGAATTTCTATCCCAAGCTAAAACTATGGATTTCCTTATCTTGTGTGAAAGAAAAAAGATCTACACTATTTGCCAAGCCAAAAATATGATTCCAGTCCTGATTCTATAGATTACCCTCATACTGAACACTCTAACCTCATAGCGATAAAATCATGAGGCTTGTTCTAATGAATAACGGTAACAATCAAATCGACAACGAAAAACTTCCGTGCTATGTAACTTTTGTTCGGTTGACAACAATCGACACAAAAAAATAGAATAAACCCAGAAGAGATACAATAAGTAAGCCAGATGATTCTCACGAAATGTCAAATCTAATAATAATATAGAGGATCTTACATGAGTGTTCATGTATTATTGAATTTATTAAACGAGTTAAGGAAAAGGGATAAAATGCGGGGCTTGGCCGAGCATTTTATCCCTTTTCTTCAACGAGTTTAATAAATTCAACAATACATGAGCACGAATGCAAGATTCTATTTATCATATGACATTTAAAACGCATTTTATTCACGTTTGTTTACAAAAATGTCAATATTCCGCCATTAGTAAACGCGACATCGTTAAGGACGTCGTACATGTAACGTTGCTGGACGTATCTAGCTAATTTGCATATTTACTCCACTAGTAGATTATCGAATTTATTACATGGCGATATTACATTCTCAGACACGACGTCATATGATAAAGTATTATAAATCATTTGTAGATTGCTTGATGCCCAAATTTGCCTGACCGATTCCGATTTAATTGCAAATGCAGGGAAATCAGTAAAAATATGAATATTTATGATGCAATCACATTATGCCACTCAGCCAAACATCTGTTACATCAGTAGCTGCACGGTATAGCACAGATCACCTAAATTATCTTATTTGAAACGAGTTTCGACAAATGAGAAGTCGCAATTTGATAGAAAAATAATCCTGTTTTCTCTGAAGAGGATCAGAAAGGTATGCTGTTCTAATGCTCTTTGACTTGGGTCTTGTCATGTGGCATTTTAATAAACCATTTTACGGCCGTTTCGGAATGATGACAAAGTAATAGCGGAATGCAAATAACTTCGTCTCGCGCTTATTAGACTTATTTTGTTGAAAGTGATTTGAATTTGGACCTTGTTGCTGCGTATAACCGGTAACGTAGTTTTAGTGTAGCATGGAGGCACCGGGGAGGTTGACAAGGAATTGTTTTTTGAGGCGCTGAATGATATCTCCGAGGACACGTGGCAAACCAACGAATGATGATGCATTCACTTGGAGGGGCTCGTTTTGAGCACACATAAGCAACAGGAAGAGATTTTCGATAAAGACATTTAAAAATGGATACTGATGAGAAACTTGAAAGTATTTCGTACGTTTGCAATCGATGCAAATCAGTCATCACGTGAACAAGTCCGAGAAATGATCACCCCAACCCCACTTTAAATAGAGAAACCTGAGGTTTACGGGGGGTTACTTTATTGCACGACCCGCAAGAAAAAGCAACCGACTGAAGACGGTTGATTTCTAAGAGTGCCCTAAAATCACCGTGTCATTCTGTCATTCGGACAATCGGTTAATCGGTCATTCTGTCATTCTGTCAGTCTGTACGTCCGTAACCAGTTTGTGAAAATTGGTGATAGTGACTTAACCACTTGGAATATTTAAACAATTTTTGGCATACTGATAGATATCAATGAGATCTAACCAATGAACTTGCGAAATATTACATTCCAGTTAGTATAGCCTCGCCGAGGCGAAAAATCTGAAAATGTTCAAACTGCTTCTCCTCGGAAATCGTTGGGCCGATTGAAGTCAAATTTCATATGGAGCCTCTATGGGAAGGGGGAAACCAAAATTGGCTCATGGGGTCCAGGTCACATGACCAACAAGGCCGCTAAGCCATATATGGTCTGTCTGTCTGTCCATCCATAACCCGTTTGTGAAAATTGGTGATAGTGACTTAACCGCTTGGAATATTTAAACAATTTTTTAGCATACTTATAGATATCAATGAGATCTTACCAATGAACTTGCGAAATATTACATTCCATTAAGTATAGCTTCGCCGAGGCGAAAAATGGGAAAATTTTCGAACTGCTTCTCCTCGAAAACCTTTGGGCCGATTAAAGTCAAATTTCATATTGAGCCTCTATGGTATGGGGGAAACCAAAATTTGCTCATGGGGTCCAGGTCGCATGACCGAAATGGCCGCCAAACCATATAAGGTCTGTCTGTGTGTCCGTCCGTAGCCTGTTTGTGAAAATTGGTGGTAGTGACTTAACCGCTTGGAATATTTAATCAATTTTTGGATTACTGATAGATATCAATGAGATCTAACCAATGAACATGCGAATATAACATTCTATTTAGTATAGCCTCGCCGAGGCGAAAAATCTGAAAATTTTCGAACTGCTTCTCCTCGGAAACCGTTGGGCCGATTGAAGTAAAATTTCATATGGAGCCTCTATGGGATGGGGGGAAACCAAAATTTGCTCATGGGGTCCAGGTCACATGACCTAAATGGCCGCCAAGCCATATATGGTCTGTCTGTCTGTCCGTAACCCGTTTGTGAAAATTGGTGATAGTGACTTAACCGCTTGGAATATTTAAACAATTTTTAGCATACTGATAGATATCAATGAGATCTAACCAAAGAACTTGCGAAATATTACATTCCATTTAGTTTAGCCTCGCCGAGGCGAAAAATGTGAAAATTTTCGAACTGCTTCTTCTCAGAAACCGTTGGGCCGATTGAAGTCAAATTTCATGTGGATCCTCTATGGGATGGGGGAAATCAAAATTTGCTCATGGGGTCAAGGTCACATGACCAAAATGGCCGTCAAACCATATATGGTCTGTCTGTCTGTCCGTAACCCGTTTGTGAAAATGGGTGGTAGTGACTTAACCGCTTGGAATATTTGAACAATTTTTGGCATACTGATAGAAATCAATGAGATCTAACCAAGGAACTTGCGAAATATTACATTCCATTTAGTATAGCCTCGCCGAGGCGAAAAATGTGAAAATGTTCGAACTGCTTCTCCTCGGAAACCGTTGGGCCGATTGAAGTCAAATTTCATATGGAGCCTCTATGGGATAGGGAAACCAAAATTTGCTCATGGGGTCCAGGTCACATGACCAAAATGGCCACCAAGCCATATATGGTAAAAACCCTTCAAAAATAGTCTTCTTCAGAACCACTGGGCAGATTTTTATGAAACTTGATAAATAGCATCGGGGACGTAGACCCATCATAAATTGCTAAAATGGTGACCCTGGGTTGACCTTGACCTTCTTTGGGTCCGTCCGTAACCCGTTTGTGAAAATTTGTAATAGTGACTTAACCGCTTGGAATATTTAATCAATTTTTGGCTTACTAATATATATCAATTAGATCTAACCAATGATCTTGCGAAATATTACATTCCGTTTAGTTTAGCCTCGCCGAGGCGAAAAATGTGAAAATTTTCGAACTGCTTCTTCTCGGAAACCGTTGAGCAGATTCAAATAAAATTTCATTTGAAGCCTCTATGGGATGGGGGAAACCAAAAATTTGCTCATGGGGTTCAGGTCACATGACCAAAATGGCCGCCAAGCCATATATGGTCTGTCTGTCTGTCCGTCCGTAACCCGTTTGTGAAAATTGGTGATAGTGACTTAACCCCTTGGAGTATTAAAACAATTTTTGGCATACTGATAGATATCAACGAGATCTTACCAATGAACTTGCGAAATATTACATTCCATTTAGTATAGCCTCGCCGAGGCGAAAAATGTGAAAATTTTCGAACTGCTTCTTCTCGGAAACCGTTGGGCCGATTGAAGTCAAATTTCATATGGAGCCTCTATGGGATGGGGGAAACCAAAATTTGCTCATGGGGTCCAGCTCACATGACCAAAATGGCCGCCAAGTCATATATGGTAAAAACCCTTCAAAAATAGTCTTCTCCACAACCACTGGGCAGATTTCCACGAAACTTGATAAATAGCATCTGGGACGTAGGCCCATCATTAAATTGCTAAAATGGTGACCCTGGGTTGACCTTGACCCTCTTTGTGCCTATGTCAAATTTTGACACATATGCTTTTGTATTGGAAAAGTGAGAATGCGTTTTATCCTGCAAACGATTCAGAATACAGTACTAAAGTATAAGATATATTTTTGCTCCTTACGATAAGGCGCATTTATTTGGGGAACCGCTTTAGGTCCAGGTCAAATGACCAAAAGGCCGCCATACAAATATATGGTAACACTTATAAAGCTTAAAGCATCCGGCGGGTCGTGCACTCCAGCTGAAGCACTGTTTTTTTCTTATTGTTGCTCCAACACGTAGGTTGTTGGTACTCGCTAGAACTGCCTCAATGTGGCGATTCTAACGAGCATCCAATACCTATGTTTGCAGTATAAATAAGGAAATTATAACTACTTTTCATCCGAAAAGTGGCCATTTTGGAGATGTGAAAAAAAATGCATTATTGCGAACGAGTGAGTTATCGTAATGACCGGCTATTAAACAATATTGTTGCATTAAACCCTGTGAGCATGGGTGTTGAACTTTTGATATCACGAGATGGGCAATGGCTTGTTCACGTTATGTTGAGTGATGTAACATTGTGGCCATGAACGTAGCATTTTAGAATCAGAACGTTATTGCAAACCTGGCGCCATTATAAAAACCGTTCAGCACTGGCGGTCGTGTTTGTTTCACGGTCGCATTTGAAAAGTTTATATGGATGTTAGGGGGCGTTTTCGTCATACTTTGGCATTGGAATCGTAAGTTATGCAAGAATTAGTATCATACATGGTTATTGCATTGAAATAACATTTTCCGGGTTACTCGGAAGATATTTGAATATTCGGCCTGACGGTCTCGTGTTCAAATAGCTTCCTCGGGACCGGCAGATCTTTATGCATGAAAACCTTGGATGATCCATATAGACGATCACGGGTAACCAGCTGTAAATCTCTGAAAACAAAAACATAGAAAAAGAGATACGTAGCAGAAGAAACAGTCTGATTTGTTGAAGTTACCTTAAACGTTTGCAGAAGACCCAGCCAGTGGCTGTCATTCATAAACATATGGTCGAAGGATTGCGCCTTGAATCTGGCTCATTTATACATAAAATGCACACAAGCTTGGGCGTATTCAAAAACGCAGAGCCAGCAAATCGGGTCAGACAAGAAAACACAGCCTCATTGTAGTTGCGTTCCAGAATAGTCGATGTGTGGAACCTATAATCGAAATGCCTTATGGAATGACATCAATCGCGACCTTCCAAAAAATAGATACTGGATGCACGCAAACCGTTGTAGGTGAAAGTGAAGGCGCTATCCATAAACAAAAACAGAATTAAAACACACTGGTAAGCCAATAGTATATTTTGTATATGAAATGGTTATTGAGAATTTCTTCGCCTAATGATACAAAGGATCGCTTGTCAACATGATGAAGATCCAAGATTTCAATGCACAAAGTGCAGGTATACTGAGTTGTGGTTCTTGCACATGAAATGCCTTTTCATCCTTGTATATACATGTACAATTGTGGCAAGTACCAGCAATATATCTCAAAGGTATTGGAGTTATAGCCATCACAAGATTATACTGTCAGGGGAACAAAACTCTTAACCAACGCACTCAGAATTGTGGTTCTTGTGAATGACACGCCTGCTTAACCTCATGTATACTTGTACCAAGTACCGTCAATATGTCTCAAAGGGTATTCGAGATATGGTGATCACAAGGTGGTCGTACTGTAATATTGAAAGGGGAGATAACTCAAATACCACATCACCAAGAGTTGTGATTCTTGCACATGACATGCCTTCTATACCTTGTGTTCAATTGTGCCAAAATCCTTCAATATATCTCAAAAGGGTATTGGAGTTTGATCACAAGGTGGTCATACCAATATATTTGAAGGGGAGATAACTCAAATACCCTAGAATATAGAGTTGTGGTTCTTGGGTATTACACGCCGTCTTCCCCTTGTCCACAATTGTGCCAAGTTCCAGCAACATATCTCAAAGGACATTGGAGTTATGGCCATCACCAGGTTTTATTGTCAGAGGAGATACTTAAAACAAGAGGGCCATCATGGCCCTGGATCGCTCACCTGATCCATAGAGTAACAAGTGGATCCCGGGGAGGCCATTAATGACCCAAGGGATATAATGTGCATAATGTTGACGGAGGTCTAAAAAGGTGAAGCATCATACCAAATATCAACAAAGGCTATAATTTGAACAATCTTGGCAAAGGTCCACTAGATGAACCTACACACCAAATATCAAAGACCTGGGCCTTTCGGTTTCAGAGCAGAAGATTTTTTAAGATATTCCATACATAAGCTAATGTAAAACCAAAAGGCCCTGGGGCGGGGGCATTTTTGTCCTCAGGGAATAAATTTAAACAATCTTGATAGAGATCCACTAGATGAAGCTTCACACAAAATATCAAAGACTTGGGCCTTGCTGTTTCAGAGAAGAAGATTTTCAAAGATTATCTCTATATAATACTATGTAAAACCGAAGGGCCCAGGGGCGGGGCATTTGTGGCCCGAGCGCTATAATTTGAACAATCTTGGTAGAAGTCCACTAGATGAAGCTCCATACCAAATATCAAAGACATGGGCCTTGCAGTTTCAGAGAAGAAGATTTTTAAATATTTCCGTATATAAGTCTATGTAAAACCAAAGGGTCTCGGGGCGGGGGCATTTTTGGCCCCAGGGCTATAATTTGAACAATCTTGATAGAGGTCCACTAGATGAAATTTCACACCAAATATCAAAGACCTAGGCCTTGTGGTTTCATAGAAGAAGATTTTTAAAGATTTTCCCCATATAAGTCTATGTAAAACCAAATGACCCCGGGAGGGGGGGGGGGGGCATTTTTGGCCTCAGCACTATAATTTGAATAATCTTGGTAGGGGTCCACTAGATGAAGCTTCATACCAAATATCAAAGACCTGGGCCTTGCAGTTTCAGAGAAGATTTTTAAAGATTTTCACTACATAAGCCCATGTAAAACCAAAGAGCCCCAGGGCGGGGGCATTTTTGGCCCCAGCACTATAATTTGAACAATCTTGGTAGGGGTCCACTAGATGAAGCTTCATACCAAATATCAAAGACCTGGGTCTTGTGGTTTCAGAGAAGAAGACTTTAAAAGATTTTCCCTATAAAAGCCCATGTAAAACCAAAGAGCCCCAGGGCGGGGGCATTTTTGGCCCCAGCACTATAATTTGAACAATCTTGGTAGGGGTCCACTAGATGAAGCGTCATACCAAATATCAAAGACCTTGGTCTTGTGGTTTCAGAGAAGAAGACTTTTAAAGATTTTCCCTATATAAGCCCATGTAAAACCAAAGGACCCAGGGGCGGGGGCATTTTAAGCCCCAGCACTATAATTTGAACAATCTTGGTATGGGTCCACTAGATGAAACTTCATACCAAATATCAAAGACCTGGGCCTTGCGGGTTCAGAGAAGAAGATTTTCTAAGTTTTCGTTAAAAAAATCTATTTTTGGCTCCTGTGACCTATATGTGCAACGGACCGGGACCATTTGAACAACTTTGAAAGGGGACTACCTAAGGATCATTCCTCTGAAGTTTGGTCAAAATCAGACCAATGGTTTAGGAGGAGATGTCGTTTGAAGAAATTGTTTACGCACGGACGGACTCACGGACGGACGCACGCACACACGACGGACAAAAAGTGATCCCAAAAGCTCACCTCGTCACTACGTGACGGTGAGCGAAAAACAGGGCACCCAGACTCGAGGTACTTGCACACATCACGCCTGCTTAACGGCATGTATACCAGTACCAAGAACCATCAATATATATCAAAGAGAATTGGAGATATCGCCATCACAAGGTAGTGATTCTATTTGATTGGAAGGGGAGATAACTAAAAACCATGGCACCCAGAGTTGTGGTTCTTGGGCATAACACGCCGTTCCAGCCTTGCGAACATCTGTGCCAGGTGTCATCTATATAGCACAAAGGTTATTGTCATCATAAGATTGTCACTCTCTTTTATAACCCAAAAACCATGGCAGCCAGAGTTGTGGTTCTTGCGCATGACAAGCCGTCTCAGCGTTGTGAACAATTGTGTCAGGTACCATCAATATATCTCAAAGGGTATTCGAGTTATGGCCATCGCAAGGTAGTCATTCTATTTTATTAAAAGGGGAGATAACTAAAACACTATGGCAGTCAGAGTTCTAGTTCTTTCGCATGACACGCCTTCTCAGCTTTGTGAACAATTGTGCCAAGAACAATCAATGAATCTTAAAGGGTATTGGAGTTATGGTAATCACACGGTTGCGTCTACGGACGGACGACCGGACGGACGGACGGAGTTACGGACGCCAGGCTGATCGCTATATCCCCCGAACCTATTCGGTCTGGGGATAAAAAGGACAGTTTTCGTTTGATTTTGGGATTAACGTCCCCGTCAACACAGTATAGGTAATTTTGGCGACATTGCTTCCAATTTGTGGGACTTTTACCCGACATTGAGATATGATGACTTCTCAATCACTGCCGCCCAATAAAAGCAATAGGGTTTATATGTATTGGCGGTCCGACTCGCACCACTTTTCCTTGACAGGTTTAGAACCTCAAAGCAATACTCGCATACGGCCGATTTCAGCTCTGCATGGAAGCATCATGCAGCCCAATATATGGGCGGGGGGCCAAAAGAAAGGACAGTTCGTTGTCTGTTCTGCTATACTTATTAAGGACGGATTTGTTTTTATTGACACTTTCCCCGGCCCCGCCAATCGGGTCTTGGCTGCATGATGCTTCCAAGCAGAGCTGAAACTGATTGCACAGCACATGAGTACTGATTAAGTGCTTGGAGGTTCTAAGCCTGTGCAGGGAAAGTGGTGTTAGTTGGACCGTCCATGCACATAAACCCTATTGGTTTCATTGGGTAGCAGGGCTTCAGATGTCCTATCATCTCAGTGTCGGGTAAAGTCCCACAAAATTAGAAGCAACGTCTTCAAAATGACCTATACAGTATTTGCGGGTACGTTAAACCTCAAATCAGTCAAATAAACAAAAATGACACTTTCTCAGACTGGGATATGTGGTTAGCCAAAAGATTTTGCATGATTTTCTTCCTTTGAAATGTATAATCTTTTGCAATTTCATTGTCTGTCAGAGTGTATAAAGTCAGTTTTCTGTCTACTAAATGAAACGAGAATGAATTGCTGCTTGGCGGCAAATTGTACGAGGCTTCAACATTTCGATCAAAACATTACTTCTATTTCGTCCTATTTTTGCTCCCAATTCCTTGCATCTTCAGTTGTTTAAACCAATAAAGAGTCAATATAAACAAGAATGCAATTTGACATTAACATTGATTCGAAACTCTCGTGCATAGTCTTTTTGAGCCGACAAAACGAGTTTTTGACGGTGACGCCTCGCGCATGCACCATTTTATATCCATCACGAAAACGATGGAAATACACACACGTGTGATATACAGCATTATGACCCAACCTGCTTTATAAAAAGTAATGTGCCATTGTTGATATTCCCTGGGCAATACTTATAGGTTATTGACTTTATTTTGTGAACTATTCGGCACAGGTTCATATGGCGGAGGCACCAGCTTGCGAGTGTTTCTTTGCCATATTACACATTGTTATACTGCATAGAAATTGCCAGGCTTTTGATTTGACAGCGCAAGTGCAATTATTTACCATATACCCCGTGAGCAAAAATATATAACCCTCTCGTGCTTGACTTCGCTGAATTGTGATGTCGCCATATTGGATTTACTGCAGTTGACAGGCAATATACGCATAATAATGTCATTCTCCACCATCACTTCCAGTCAATAAATAAATATGCCAAAAGTTTCGATTGTTTTTTTTTTTTTTTTTTTTTTTTCAATCTGTTCTTAATTTCATTGTTGTCCGATTACGAAGGTCATCCAATAAATAGCGGGATTTTTTTTATAATTTCACAACCAATTATCTGTTTTTTAATGAAACTGCGCGCACCTGGCCCATCCAGTTGCCGTAAGGTGCGTCTATCATGACGTCACTTCATAATTCATGTGACGTCACGTCACATACAGTCGTTCGAAGCGCCATGGCAAGCTTTAGCGCCGAGGAACAACTAGCTTATATTGAAATTGAGTTTTATAAGGGTACCGGTGCCGTAGAAATTTTAAGAACGCTACGGAAAGTATGCCGGGTCCGGGCTTTATCACGTACTGCTGTTAACAGGTGGACAGATTTCTTTAAAAAGGGTATGGACAGTTTTGAAAGTAAGCACAGTCCTGGTCGACCAGTGGAAGCAAAGGACGAAGAAAATGAGAAAAAAGTAAAACAAATCACAGATACCGATAGACGTCTGACATGTGAAAAGCTAGTCCATATCTTGGATATAAGGCACAGTCCAGTTCATATCATTATGAAAGATATGTTAAGCATGAGATGCGTCGCCGCACGTTGGGTACCGCACTGTTTGTCTGATGACCAAAAAACGAGCGCGCACCCAAGTACCACAAATTTTAGAGAGGTTTGAAATTGAGGGTGACATCTTTCTAAATCACATAGTAGCGATCGCCGAAACCTGGATGAGAAGTTATGAGCCAGAATTAAAATGACAGTCATCCGAGTGGCACACTCCACCCTCGCCAAGACAACAGGGACATTTGAAGAAGATGATGATATTCGCATACGATAACACGGGAATAGTATGTGCCAATCGCGTACCAACGGGTAAACCAGTTAACCAGGAGTATTATCGAATGAGACACATATTCATGGTATACTACGGCCAGCGATCAGAAAGAAGCATTACTTAATGCGACGCCTCTTATAATTCATGACAGCGCCGCAAAACCTCTTCGTGGTGTGCGTTACTATGACTTAGAAGACCTTGAACTTGAAGTGGCCAGGCAAGTTACACTAAGAACCATGATCAACGTAGTGCTTTTGATGGCGTCACATGTAAACATGTACAGTCATGCCGACGTGTTCAGCGCATCGGCCAATTCAGCGCACGTTATGTAACGTCATTCCCATAAAACACGTGCTTAAATCTGTCGACTGATTTCAAAGAGAATTCTACAGCTTAGCACTTTTGATCTTGAGAAAGAAGACAATTCTGAAGAGAGGTTTGTATAGTTATGTGTTTTTTTTTTTTTTTTTTCATGTTTTTATGCACAAAAGGTCGTTGCCAAAATACTTGTCAGTGCTCTGCATATAAAAGTATACGCCGACTGATTGTTCACTAACACGTCAGACATTGAATGTAGGTCAGCTAAGCCCTGTCAGTATTACTGCGAATAAATTCACAATTTTGTGTTATGCAATGATGCCTTATTAAAAACTATATTCATGTTTCACTCACTCATTGATTTGCTACGTTTATTTAGGGGATACCTGTATTCAAAATTGTGATTTGGGGAGGTAAATCGTCGGTTTTACGGTCGGAAATTTCGTTTTACGATGACGCGTTAGCGGAGCCGTAAAACGTAATTTGAGACCGTAAAACCGACGATTTACCTCCCCAAATCACTATTTTGCAATACAGTTATCCCCATTCTAATGCACTTATACGGTTGTTTTGTTAAATTTTGTACTATTTTGCAAAAGGCGGCAAGCGCGGTGAGCTGCGTAAAACCAAATGCCAGCCAATGAAAAGCGACGTTACGTGATGACGTCTGGTTTTCGACAGTATATCGCAGAATATATTTGACGTTATCCAATCAGACGTCGCGTTACATACGCAAGTGCATTAGAATCATTAATTTAAGAGTAAATCCATTAAAATGTTGAGTGTGTCTTCCCATGCTTGTCATGCTTCTCTGCATCATATTAGATTCAAATTGAGGCTGCGTCAAGACATAATAGTCTGTTTCACATAAGAGAAAACAAGTTGTAGCTTTAAAAAGAATCAGTGCCAGAGGTCTAGTTTAAAAACTCTGCTCCACAATAATTGCACGATGCTTACATTTTGCTTGTTTTCCATGTTGCTTATAACAGTAACCCCTGCAGGCACACAAATTTGACTCGACATTGAATGAATGCTAAAAACCAACGTTTTCAATTTTGTATCAATTTTTGCTCAAGATTCAGTACCCAAGCTACAACTGATACTTTAATATTAGGGTACATGTTTATGTTGCAGTATGGGTGATAGAAGCCCAAGAACATCAGCACTACTTAGTGCCTACCATCATATGAAACGTACTGGGGTGCAGTAAGAAAAGCAGGGAGGATGTTTGGCGTACCTGAGTCAACAACGGGCTAGAATGAGTATCCCAGACTTTTCAACAAACATGTTGGTCATCCTAATGTGTTCACGAGAGCAGAAGTGGCGCACCTTTCAGAACATTGCAAACGAATGGCCAGACTAGGATATGGTTGCTGTAGATGGTAGGTTATTGAAATGGCAGTGAATATGACCATTGAACCTGGCAGAGTAGAAGTACCCAAAAAGACTGGTAATATGGATTCATTAAAAGATTCCCAGACATATCCATACATAAGCCCAAAAAGAGAGAAGTTATAAGGGTACGGAGCATGAGTGATGTAAACATTGAAAACTATTTCAAGGAATTAGACAAGATTTTGACGAAGTATGATCTGAAGAACAAGCCTGGACAGGTATGGAATATTGATGTGACTGGTATTACTTTGGACCATACCCCACCAAATATTGTTGCTGGTAAAGGAGAGAAGCCCTTTGTTGTCACTGCTGGCCATAGTGCCACAACAACCGTAATTGCAGCAGGCAACTCACTTGGTGAAACAATACCCCCATATGTAAATACATAAGAGTCAAAGACTGACAGAAGAAATAACCATGGGTTGTTTACCAGGAACAAAATATTACAACCCCAAATAGCTGGTCAACAAAAGATACATTTAATGATTTAATACTGAACCATGTCTTAAGCCATGTTCAATCAAGGTCATGTTTGCTTTTGTATGATGGACACCCAACTCCTGTAACAAATGACCTCATTGAAAAGGCAAGAGAGAAAAAAAATCCATCTGTTTCTCCTTCCGTCCCATTCGAGCCACCACCTTCAGCCCTTTGATGTTGGTATATTCAGTCCATTCAAAGCTGATCTATCATCAGAATGTCATAAGTTGTCTCATTCCGAAATTGGACGCCAGATAACAAGGTCACATCTCCCTGGTTTGATAAGAGCTACGTATAAATCTGCCTTAATTGTCCCAAATTTGATGAGTGCATTTCGTAAAACAGGTATTGTGCCATTTAATTAAGATATTTTAAAATTTCCATTAATAATACAGAAATCTAAATCCAAGAGCCGACGTAAGAAGTATCAAAACTTCTATTAACAGATTTTAATAAAAACACAGACTCGTGCCTTAGTAAACCCCACGAGAGAAAGATAAATTATGTAATACCAGCATGCTGGGTAGCAATAAAAGAGCTTGAGTTCCTAGAAAAACTGAAGGAATCAAAGACTGAAAAAAAACTGAAAGAAAAAAACAAAGAAAGCGTGTCACGAGTCAACAAAAATGGGGGCAAAATACAGAAATGTAAAGCAAAATGTTTTAAAAAGCATTCTAAAGGAGTCAAAGAGTCAAACCATGCTGATGAGTCAATCAAAGGCAATGAAACTTTCATCACAGAAAGTGTTGGGAGACGGCCTATTAAGAGAAGACCTTTTTCAAATTATATCGATCCAACACAGAAGTCTTGAGTTATTGAAAGGTAAAAAGATCAACAAAAATTCTCAAGTTTCAAGTGAATCAGTTAAGACCGATGAAATTAACAAAGTTTGCAAAAAGGAACAATTGAATATGGATAAGGAAAATTAAGCACCTGAAGTCAATGAGAGTCAGCAGGCAGTGCCAAGTAACACAAGAAGAAATGATGGTTAACATTTTATCCCTCCGCCTCTGATGATAGTTCTGTGGACGATGATGATGCGGCGTGTCTTATTTGTAACTTAAAGTCTTCCCCTGCATCCGAAAAACAAACCTGGGTTGAAAGAAGGGTTGTAATTCTGAAATGGGAAAAATGCGATTCATGTCATGGTAGGGTACACTTTAAGTACTGCTCCCCAGTTGAGGGAATTGAGAGGGGTTCATCTCTCAAGTGCTCTAAACGTTGAATTAGTCTATAAATTGCTTCATTTTTCATTTACAAACATTTTACTCTTTCAAATCTTGTGGTTTAACAATCATATGACATTAATTTAATCACTGAAAAACGCTGATTGATTAAGAATTAAGTCAGTCGTGTTGGTTTAGTTTATATTGTTTTAGCTCACCTGTCACGTAGTGACGAGGTGAGCTTTTGGGATCACTTTTCGTCCGTCATGAGTCCGTCCGTCCGTCCGTGTGTGCGTAATTTTTTCTTCAAACGTCATCTCTTCCTAAACCACTGATCGGATTTTGACCAAACTTCACAGGATTGATCCTTAGGTGGTCCCCATTCAAAGTTGTTCAAGTGGTTCCGGTCCGTTGCACATCTAGGTCACAGGAGCCAAATTTTTTTTCCACCAAAACCTTAAAAAATCTTCTTCTCTGAAACCACAAGGCCCAGGTCTTTGATATTTGGTATGAAGCTTCATCTAGTGGACCCCTACCAAGATTGTTCAAATTATAGTGCTAGGGCAAAAAATGCCCCTGCCCCAGGGCCCGTTGGTTTTACATAGGCTTATATAGGGAAAATCTTTAAAAAACTTCTTCTATGAAACTGCAAGGCACATGTCTTTAATATTTGGTATGAAGCTTCATTTAGTGGACCCCTACCAAGATTGTTAAAATTATAGTGCTGGGGCCAAAAATGAACCCGCCCGCCCCGGGGCCCTTTCGTTTAACATTGGCTTATATAGGGAAACTTTTAAAAAATCTTCTTCTCTGAAACCGCAATGCCCAGGTCTTTGATATTTGGTATTAAGCTTCATCTTGTGGACCTCTACCTAGACTGCTCAAATTATAGCCCTGGGACCAAAAATGCCCCCGCTCTGGGGCCCTTTAATTTTACATAGACTTATATAGGGAAAACCTTGAAAAAAATCTTCTTCTATGAAACCACATGGCCTAGGTCTTTGATATTTGGTATAATGCTTCATCTAGTGTTGAAATTTGGTATGAAGCTTCACCTTTGTAGACCTCCCTCAACATTATGCACATTATAGCCCTGGGGTCAATAATGGCCCTCCCCGGGACCTGCTTGTTACTCTGTGGATCAGGTGAGCGATCCAGGGCCATCCTGGCCATCTTGTTTTAATAGATTTTATGAAACCGACCATAAATGACCTACTTACTGTGTGTAAATTCAGCTTGCAAAACATCTGCTTTCTCTAGATTTAAATCGTCATTTGTGTCAGATAGAACCTCTTTTCAAAATGCTGCGCCACATTGGCCGACAAAAAAGAGGCTTCGTGAACAGGATGGTGCATGCGATTGGCCTAATACAAGTTTTTTATTTGAATGAAAGGTGGAATTTCAATGTCACAAAAGAGAAGGTAAGCGATATGCTTTATAAGCATAAAAATACTTTTTTTTTTCAAATTGTCATATGGACGGAAAACGTTTTTACGCTTAGGTGCGCAGAATTGACCGACAGCATTGTAATTCTGATTAAGTCCACTACAAGAGGATTTTAGAATCCTCCTTGGTGTTGTGGTAATGCTATTCGCCTTGTAAACCAGGGGTCGCAGGATCGATCCCGGGCTTCTCCAGACTTTGGGATGAGTCTTTAACCGAAATCGAGACTGCGTAAGACCTTAGCTGTTGGCGAGACGTAAAAAACTCACAAAAGGATTTTTGAAAACATTGCAAGAATGTACAAACGGCTTTCCAGTATAACAAATTTGTTATTTTAATTCTTGACGGGGAACATGGGATGACATTTCCCTAACGGCTCGGATAAATATCGCCCTCAGGGGAGAGTAATTTATCCGAGCCGTTAGGCGAGGGTAAATGGGGAATGTGCACCCATGTTCCCCCGTCAATAATCAAATTAACGTATAATATAAAGTCAATATCCTTTTAATTATATTCCCAAAACTTAAATTGTCTGCCAAAATTCGGGGATTGCCTGGCCTAGATATCTGAACGTAAATTCAGATTATACCAGATATAACTTTAAGTGGTTTGAAATGGGAAATATTGCAGGTCGTTTAGTTTCTACATGTTGAAAAACCACGCACAGTTGCACCAAAATGAAGATGACGCTAACGCAGGACGCCATTTTTCCTATGTGTCCGTTTTATTACTTTCAAAATACTCCTGATTTCCTGACAGAAATTATTGAACATCTAAACAGTTTGCAGGTAGGACATATTTGCAAACATATAATGCGCTTTATGCACTTTGTCACAGCTTCTATTCGTTTTGTTTTACGTTCTTTCAGTCGATACGAACGACAAACTGGCTGCCGTTTTTTAGTATCGAAATGGACAAATTTGTTAGCAGTTCTATTTTGAACGAGACGGGCAATATCAACTTGACTTCTGGCAATTTCGGTAATTTCTGCACAAAGTAAACAGACATTTAATGGGTATTTAATAAATTTGGAGATACCATGATTTGGGTTTCCGGCTTCGAATGTATATAATCTCTTCTTTGCTTGCGCAACGCGGATTTTTTTCCCAGATGAGACGGGAAGTAGTAATTTCCCCCCAGAAAAAAATGGCGTATGGCAAGCTAAACATGGTCCCCGTCTATCGGAGCATGAAGAAATAGACTGGGCTGCATGATGCTTCCACGCAGAGCTGAAGCCGGCCGCACATGAGCTCTGGTAAACCGCTTAGAGGCCTAAGCTTGCCAAGGCAAAGTGGTGCCAGTCTGACTATCTAAGCTTATAAAATAGAAATGAAGGCAATGATCAGGAATCGATACAATTAACCCATAGCTCCCATCAAAGAGACCAAAGGGAAAGAAGTACAAACATGAAACAACTAGACCCTAATGGAGACATCAATAGCGGAAAGCAAAAAGAACAGTTACCCACAAATGGCCCATTGACAATCAAAAATTAAATAATATAAGCGATACACACACTCAAAGAAAACCATAACAAAAATAAACCGAGACGGAAGAACCGCCTTGGAACGGTCAGTGAAACGAATTCCACTGGGGAGCTTAAATCGATTTTACGCAGCTCCAATCCTCGCCTTTAAGACAAATAATTTGTTCCGTCCGCATGAAGGCCCCCTAACTCATCAGTGCAACATCTCCATGACCACAAAAATCAAACAACCACAGCAATGAAACAACGGTGTGGACACGATTGCAAGAAACCACTGAAATGCTGGAGCAAAAGAAGATCAACAGTTAGACTCCGACGGGTCCGACCAGAGACAGAGCATCAGGCACCAACCCACATTACTAAAAATTTAATATGCTTTAATTCTCAGTAAGCCTTTACGCTGGAACCGACATAAAATCTGAGGCCTGACCCACCGGCTTACAATTAAAGAGGGAATGAATGCTGTCAACCATGATCGGGTTAACTACCATGTATGCAGTCTGTCGTATAAAATTTATCCTGTACCCTATCTTTGTATATCGAAGAATAAGAATCAGAATTATTACTGGGGACACGTCAAATCATATTCATACACCAGCAGTCATTTTACGAAATTGTATGCTAAAGTCATTGCATTTATGTATTTTTCTGAATTTATATACTAAGAAACCATAAAATTCGGGTTCCGATAGACCTTGTTGCAGAAGAGATTTAAGTCTAACATTGAATTTTGAAATTAAATCGGAATTACATCAATAAATTTTGAAAAGGCTCACCTTTCTACTTGACAATATTTATATTAGAATCGGTACTAAGTTATTTAGACAAATTGGGGGTATTCCGATGGGTACGAATTGCGCACCTCTTGTGGCTGATCTGTTCTTGTATTGTTATGAAAGAGACTTCATGTTGTCGCTTTCCATTGATAACCAATCTGAAATTATTGAAGCGTTTAGCTCCACTTCTAGATATTTAGATGATTTATTAAATATTGATAATACCTATTTCGATGGTTTGATCAGTCAGATTTACCCCCCAGAACTTCAATTAAATAAAGCAAATTCTTCTGATACCGAGGCCCCGTTTTTGGATTTACATCTATCTATTGTAGATGGGTTTGTTTCGTGCAAAATTTATGATAAACGCGGTGGCTTTGATTTTGAGATTGTAAATTTTCCTTTTTTGGATGGTGATGTTCCTCGTGCGCCATCCTATGGCGTTTATATTTCGCAATTAATTCGATTTGTTAGAGTGTGTAGTCATGTAACGGACTTCAACACTCGTAATAAATTATTAACGGCTAAACTCCTTAATCAGGGTTATCGGTACCATAAACTACGCAAAGCATTTTCAAAATTTTATAGACGCCATTCTGATTTAATTTCAAAATTCAATATTGGACTTAAATCTCTTCTGCAACAAGGTCTAGCGGAACCCGAATTTTATGGTGACTTAGTATATAAATTCAGAAAAATATATAACCGCAATGACTTCAGCACCCAATTTCGTAAAATCATTCTTCGATATAAAAAGATTGGGTACAACATGGATGTTATACGACAGACTGCATGCATGGTAGTTAACCCAATCACGGTTGGCAACTTTGCTTCCCTCTTTAATTGCACGCCGGTGGGTCAGGCCTCAGATTATATGACGGCTCCAACGTAAAGGCTTATTGAGAATTAGAGAGATCTAATTCTTGGTAATGTTGGTTGGTGCCTGATGCTCTGTCTCTGGTCGGGCCCATCGGAGTCTAACTGTTGGTTTTCTTTTGCTCCAGCATTTCAGTGGTTTCTTGCTGTCGAGTCCTCACCGTTGTCTCACCTCTGTGGTTCTTTGATTTTTTGTGTTCACGGAGATGTTGACTGAACAAATTATTTGTCTAAATCGTGACGGAAGTAAGGGCGAGGATTGTGGCCACGTAAAATCGATTTAAGCCCCCCGCCAATGGAAATCTTTCCACTGACCGTTCCAAGGCGGTGCTCCTGTGGCGATTTATTTACGTTGTTGTTTGTTACTTATTGTGTGTATCACTTGTGTCTTTTAATTTTGGATGGCCATATGGCCATTTTGTGGGAAAGTAACTGTCCTTATGGCCTTCCTTTGTTTAGGTTTCCATTATGGTCTGGTCGCTTAATGTTTGTAATTCTTTCCCTTTGGTGTCTTTGGTGGGTGGAGTAAGTTAATTGTATCGATTCCTGGTCTTTGTTTTACTTCTACTTTGCGTAGTTTATGATACCGATAACCCTGATTAAGAAGTTTAGCAGTTAACAATTTATTACGAGTGATGGAGTCAGTTACATGACTAGACACTCTTGCAAATCGAATTAATTGCGAAATATAAACACCATAGGAAGCTCCACGAGGAACATAACCATCCACGAAAGGAAACTTTACAATCTCAAAATCAAAATCATCGCGTTTATCATAAATTTTGCCAGAAACAAACTCATCTACAATAGACAGATGTAAATCCAAAAACGGAGCCTTGGTATCAGAAGACTTTGCCTTTTTTTAACTGAAGTTCTGTGGGTAGGGGTGGGGGTGTAAATTTGACTGATCAAATCATCTAAGAAGTCGAGCTAAACGCTTCAATGATTTCAGATTGGTTTTCAACGGAAAGGGACATCATGAAGTCTCTTTTATGACAAAACAAGAACAGATCAGCCACAAGGGGTGCGCAATTTGTATCCATCGGTATCCAACAATTTGTCTAGATAACTTAGCACCAGATCTTATGTAAAGATTGTCAAGTAGAAAGGCGAGGGCTTCACACACTTTCTGACATGACCATAAAGTATATTTTTATGTTTTTCGGAAGTGAAAAAGCATTTCTTACAGCTTATTGGTTTCATTGGGCGGTAGGGGTAAAAGTCCCATAAAATTGGAAGCAAGCTGGCCAATCAGGCTCGATATAAATGCACAATCCATGCAAGGATTGTACAACGGTATCGTGATAACATGCAATTCTCTTCTCTTATCCTGCTAAATGAATTAATTTAGCCACACCCATTTCGGACCATCAACTTATCAAATTACTTTATAAAATGTTTTTCATTCAATTCACAAATTGCATGCCAAACAGTGTAGATCCAAATCTGAGAGTGTCTAAGCTCCCTGATCCGGATCTACACTGTTTGGCAGGACTAAAGAAGCTATCTGGTCCGGATCTACACTGTTTGGCAGGATAAGGACCGTCATGTTCAGCGGGATGAGGGTTAAAACAGCACCACGTTGGATAAGAGGAATTCGTAAGTCCCTAAGAGATAGGTTGGCGCCTGATGCTCCGTCTTTGGTCAGGCCCCTCGCAGTCTAACTGTTAGTTTTCTTTTGCTCCAGCGATTCTGTTGTTGTGTGTCTGTGAATTCGGGTTTAACGTCGCTTTCAACAATTTTTCAGTCATATCACGACGGTGTCTGGTTACGACAGGGAGCTCAATGCTCACTTTTATAGTGCTGCCTCAGTGAAGTATCATGTCCCAGACACATTACATGATACCACACCCAGTCACATTATCCTGACACTGGGTCGACCAGTCCTAGCTCTACCCCGTAAATCTGAGTGCCAAGCGAGGAGCAGCTAGTACCATTTTTAACGACTTTGGTATGTCGCGGCCCGGGATCGAACCCGTGACCTCCCGTTCCCCGGAGCGTACACTCTACCAACTGAGCTATCGGGGCCGGTATTTTGCTGTTGTATGCTGTCAAGTCCTGAACCTTGTTTCATCTCTGTAGTTTTTTTTATTTGTTTGTTCTCGGAGATGTTACACTGATGAGTTAGGAAGCCTTCATGCGGACTAAACAAAATTAGTGTATACCGCGACAGAGGTAAGGGCGATGATTATGGCCATGTAAAATCGAGTTAAGCCCTCCAGTGGAATTCTTTCCACTGACCTTTCCAAGGCGGTTCTTCATTGGCGGTTTATTTATGTTGTTGTTTGTTACTTACTTTGTGTATCACGTGTGTCTTTTTTTTTTTTGGATGGCCATTTGGCCATTTTGTGGGAAAGTAAATGTGGCCTTCCTTTGTTTAGGTTTCCATTATGGTCTGGTCGCTTCATGTTTGTGTTTCTTTCCCTATAGTGTCTTTGATGGGTGGAGTAAGTTAATTGTATCGATCCTGATCTTTGTTTTACTTCTACTACTACTACTAATAATAATAATAAGAACAATAATAAGAACAATAAAAATAACAATAAACAATATTAACCGAAGGTCAAGTGAGGTCAAATAATCAATAATCATAGTTTCAATTGTGCCAATTAATAGAATTGTCATTAATCAAGTAAGTTCGACGTAATTTCCGGTACAACGAAGAAGTCGGGGGGGGGGGCAGTCGAGGAGTGGGTCAGACAAGGACCCTGGCTTCTTCAGTTCTGGTTTGATGGCACTGGAATAGCGTTGGCCCAAATAAATCATTTTGGAGGGCAATTGCACCGAAACAGAAAAAAGATCGATCTCACCCAGAAATAAGTTAGACTGTTTTTATTGACTCACCCTCGTAATTTATAAAACAATTACACCACAACCTCTTTATAGCACTATTAATAGGATCCAACAGTGAACAGTGTTATAATAAGGTTGCGGTGTATCTCTGTCTTTGGCCAAGGCTGATTGATAACCAAATAAAACCGTAGGCAATGGATCACTACTCAAACGTCGAGCGTTGGCATGTTCGTGAATCTCTCGTATCGCCCGTACTGATCATTTAAAAAAAAAAAACGATTCAAATACATTGCAAAGGACAAGTCTCCATAAGGGGGTTTTCCTGGTACCTGAATTTTTCAATAATATTTTGGGAAAATATAGCCACACAGAGGGGACATTCATCCCAGGTAAGTTTGAATCAAACAGAACTCTAGTTTTGTGATAAGGGTTTATCAAAAGTGGGTGGGGTAATTCCATATCAGTTCTATCAAGGACAATTAATCAGCAATTGACTATATTAAAATAGCACACTGACAAAACTTTTTGCCATGCAATGCATAGACTGTGGGTACATATTAATGTGAAATAGGGTGATTGTATATTTTATTGAACTTTGCTAAAATATAATAATTTATTTGCACTTTGCGGATTTTCATTAATTTTTCATCTACCAACTTTGCCAAAAAGTTGAACATTTCTCTATTAAGCAACACATTCTTACCTCTTTTCTAGAAAATACTTATCAATGATTGGCCATTGCAGAATTGTAAGGATTTGTTTATAAATGGTCTGTGACATGAGTTATGTGCCCTTGAAAAGAGAAAATTGTAGTAAAATGCGATGAAATTTTCAAAACTTTGTTTTGCCTTTTTGCTATTAGTTTACTGGCGAGATATGCTTACAGGAGTTAAATTCTAATGTATTTATCGTGTAAAAGTGTTTAACTATTGTAGCAGAGACTAAATTGGTATCAGTTAGGGTCAAAATTACTTTTAGGGCTTTTAAGAACTGGATATAATTGACACTCATTTGCTCATCTCATTTAGTATCACTTTCTTCTGAGGAGTCGCTGTTGGTATTCCAAACTTCAGCTGCAGTATCTGTAAGAAAATCCATGTATTTATTATGTATCTCAGGCCCTTTTGTTGCTGGCTGGTGACGCTCAAACTCCAAATACCATAAGACTGATGCAATATGGGCACAGCAGCCCACTACTCTAGCCCCTGATTTGCATGTGCAAAACAAACCGACGATAGGTGATAAGCCTGTGCTGTATTCAATCCATAAATTATAGGTCTTACTACTGGTATGCCTTGAACGTAATAGGGACTTGAGGACACCTTCTTGCTCTTTGTTTATAAGGATTTCAAATTTGGCGTCATCTGTTTGGTGTTCTTTCGTGTAGGATTTGGCCTGGCGAATCTGATAACCTCCCATTGTCATTGTCAGGTCTCTTAATTCTGCTTCGTACAGTTCGGAGAAATCTGGCATTTCAGATGCATCCATACTTTTCCAAAAAGTGCGCCGTTTGTCCCACTAATTGTCAATCACATTTTGTTGAAGTTTATTGGGTGACTTTGCTAAGGCCATCATTCGTTTGGCCATGACACCATCTGATTCCAAACTAGTCACCAAGGGTGGCCTGAAAGCGTTGCAAAGGGAGCAAACAATTCGCACATAATCGCCAGCAAACGGGATTTGAGAGTTGGGAAGCATATTACTTAAAGCTCTCCATTGCTTTATACGCCCATATGCTGACTCAACAACCCATCTCACTTTGGTAACAAGCTTCCTCAGTGCTATGCTGTTTCTCTTATTTCTTCAAGAAATGAGGCATTTCAGTATTGTCCCACAATCGTTAATTCCGCCCCCGCCCAGAGGGGCTTGAAGAAATATATGGGCTGCACGATACTTCCATGCAGAGCTGAATCCGGCCCGCACACTAGTACTGGTAAACCGCTTAGAGAATCTACGCCTGTCCTGGAACCGCGGTGCGAGGCGGACCGTCCATGCTAATAAACCCTATTGGTTTCATTGGGCGACAGGGCTTGAGATGTCATTTCATCTCAATGTCGGGTGAAAGTCCCACAAAATTGGAAGCAACGTCCTTAAAATGACCTTTACGGTGTTGACGGGGACGTTAAACCTCAAATCAAACAAACAAACAAAAACAATCATTAAGTCTGTTACATCCCTAAACCCCCTATCAACAATGAAAACAACCCCTTCATTGAACCAATTTCTATTATCCTCACTGTTGCTCTTCAGCATATGCTCTGTTATCTTGGCATCTGAGTTTTTACCATCAGCCAGGTAAAGTCCAAGCACTGTAAGTATGTAGCCGCCATTTGCTACAAGCATCATCGGTTTAAGCAATGGGCGACCTTTATGGACAGAATAAGAACGCCCTTGGAATGAAAAGTCTCCGCTTCACCATCAGCAACAGCAATAGCAACATCTTTCTGTGAATTAGCAAACAGCACCCTTGCAAATTCTGTAGTGTGATCTTCAATTATGTTATTTCGAAACGGCAAACAGGAAATCTAATGCACTGAATTTTGACAACGCTGATGAAATGAAAGGTGAAGACTATGTCAGACTGACAGGCATCACAAAGGATCAGTTCATTGATGTACATGAATCGCTCTCCTCGTTGCGTTCTACATCAACAAGGAGCACACGTACAGCCCTTGCCATGTTGCTTGTAAAACTTAGGACTGACAGGCATAACAAAGGATCAGTTCAATGATGTACATGAATCGCTCTCCTCGTTGCGTTCTACGTCAACAAGGAGCACTCGTACAGCCCTTGCCATGTTGCTTGTAAAACTGACAGACTGGTCTGTCCTTGGCTGTTCTTTCAACATTGTTTGGGGTGAAGAAAACTACTTGCAGTAAGGCAATCCATTCAGCCAGAGCAAGTCTAATGTCCAATTTCGTTCCAAAATATCTTGGCCTGCCACATATAGAACGAAATAAAGTAATTGAAAATCACACTACAGAATTTGCAAGGGTGCTGTTTGCTTATTCACAGAAATATGTTGCTATTGCTGTTGCTGATGGTACCTATGTGTACATAGAGAAAAGCGGTGACTTTTCATTCCAAAGGCGTTCTTATTCTGTCCATAAAGGTCGCCCATTGCTTAAACCGATGATGCTTGTAGCAACTGACGGCTACATACTTACAGTGCTTGGACCTTACCTGGCTGATGATAAAAACTCAGATGCCAAAATAACAGAGCATATGCTGAAGAGCAACAGTGAGATATTAGAAATCGGTTCAATGAAGGGGTTGTTCTCATTGTTGATAGGGGGCTTAGGGATGTAACAGACTTAATTAATGATTGTGGGATCAATACTGAAATGCCTCATTTCTTGAAGAAAAAAGAGAAACAGCATAGCACTGAGGAAGCAAATGAATCCAGACTTCGCAAAATTGCAGTATGTTTCCTCTGGCTTTCTTTGCCGGACCATTACAGGGTCACTGATGAGGCTTTATTAGCCGAAACTACGTAGTATGACCCATCTTCTTTCTTATGAATGTTTTCATTGCTCTTAAAGGAACTCATTTTTTATTTTTAATTGCCTTCACTGCAGCTGGTGTTGTGTCGTATGGCGGCCGTAAAACGTCTCCCCGTACATCAGCCATATGCAGTTTATATTTTACTTTTGTCCTCAAAAGAAGGTGTCCTCAAGTCCCTAATACGTTCAAGGCATACCAGTAGCAAGACCTATAATTTATGGATTGAATACAGCATATGCTTATAACCTATCGTCGGTTGGTTTTGCACATGCAAATCAGGGGCTAGAGTAGTGGGCTGCTGTGCCCATATTGCATCAGTCTTATGGTATTTGGATTTGAGCGACACCAGCCAGAAACAAAAGGGCCTAAGATACATAATAAATACATGGATTTTCTAACAGATGCTGCAGCTGAAGTTTGGGATACCAACAGCGACTCCTCACAAGAAAGTGATACTAAATGAGATGAGCAAATGTGTGTCAATTATATCCAACTCTTAAAACCTCTAAAAGTAATTTTGACCCTTACTTATACCAATTCAGTCTCTGCTACAATAGTTAAACCCTTTTACACGATAAATACATTAGAATTTAACTCCTCTAAGCATTTCTCGCCAGTAAACTTATAGCAAAAAGGCAAAACAAAGTTTTGATAATTTCATCGCATTTTACTGCAATTTTCTCTTTTCAAGGGCACATAACTCATGTCAAAGACTATTTATAAAAAAATCCTTACAATTCTGCAATGGCCAAGCATTGATAAGTATTTTCTAGACAAGAGGTAAGAATGTGTTGCTTAATAGAGAAATGTTCAACTTTTTGGCAAAGTTGGTAGATGAAAAATTAATGAAAATCCGCAAAGTGCAAATAAATTATTATATTTTAGCAAAGTTCAATAAAATATACAATCACCCTATTTCACATTAATATGTACCCACAGTCTATGCATGACATGGCAAAAAGTTTTGTCAGTGCTCTATTTTAATATAGTCAATTGCTGATTAATTGTCCTTGGTAGAACTGATATGGAATTACCCCACCCACTTTTGATAAACCCTTATCACAAAACTAGAGTTCTGTTTGATTCAAACTTACCAGGGATGAATGTCCCCTCTGTGTGGCTATATTTTCCCAAAATATTATTGAGAAATTTAGGTACCAGGAAAACCCCCTCATGGAGACTAGTCCTTTTACCGCCGAAAAAAAAAGAAAAGTTCCAGGTGAAACATTGTTATATTTTTCTTATTTCTGCTCTAAATATAGATTGTGGGTACAAGTTAGAACCGGCTCATCGAGGCGGTTCTAACGACTACTCACAACCTATATTTTAGAGCAGAAATAAGAAAAAGAAGAATTACCTCTGTAAACCCAAGATTTACTACAAGGGCGTACCAGGGGTGTCAGAATTATATAGGCGTGTTTTCGTGATGCTTTTTGCAAAGCCCCCCCCCCCCACCCCCACCCCCTCCAATATATGTGGTTCTTGATGTCATCGGTCCTTGACAATTTTATGTTCAAAAGCAGCAAACCACCAGTGCACAATTAAATGATTCTGTTTCCATGAAAAATTTTGTATTTTGTTGAACAATGAAAAAGAACAACAGGTATGCCCATCAAAGCCTAGACGGTGGCGGGCTTATTTTGGGGATTTTTATATCAACAATGTTTAGAGCATTGTCAGACATAGGGATTTTCTTTCCTATTTGTGCATATAAATTTGCACAAAGCCTTTTCATAACATTAACTGAATCTTATTTGTTTCCTAAAATATCTGATCGGTCTTACCATCTTACGAGTTTCGAATTAATAAGTATACCACAGCCACTGATATCCATCAATTTTGATAAAGGATTCTAAATGTCATATAAGGATACACAATGACACTGATATGCCTTGAATATTCTATGCTCGTAATTATGTTTGATAGCAAGTTTTGGTCATACTGTCAAAATATAATGCGTTCTTGAACGAAAGTGAGAAACCAGAGCCCGTCATGAGACAACTTGTTTTATAACAAATCGAAACAACAATGTTCATATCAGCCTTTGCCGTCGCACAGTCTGGTCTGAGTGTCTGTTGACTGCTACTTTGATAGTATGGTCAACTTAAGGTATTGTGCATTGGCATTTATAGGCATGGACAGACAGGATGCAAGCGTAACAAAATAGAAGTGAAGGCAATAATCGGAAATCGATACAATTAACCCACAGCTCCAATCAGAGACACAAAAGGGAAAGAAACACAAACATGAAGCAACTAGAAACTAATTGAAACATCAATAATGGAAAGCCAAGAGGACAGTTACATTCCACCATATGGCCATTTAGCTACCCCCCAAAAAATAATATAAGCGATTCACACCCCCAAAGACAAGCCATAACAAAAATTATATATAGAAAAACTGAGGTTGACAGGGGTTTACATTACTTTTTCTCATTTCTGCTCCAAAACAGAGATTGTGGCTACTCGTTAGAACCGCCTTGCCGAGCCGGTTCTAACGAGTACCAACAATCTATGTTTTGAGCAGAAATATGAAAAACTTTATAATTTTTTATCCGAAAATTATCAGGTTTTGATGGAAAGTTTTGTTTTATTAGATTTTAGGTTTAACGTCCCCGTCAACACTGTAAAGGTCATTTTGGAGACGTTGCTACCAATTTTGTGGGACTTTCACCCGACATTGAGATGATATGACATCTCAAGCCCTGCCGCCCAATGAAACCAATAGGGTTTATAAGCATAGACGGTCCGACGCGCAACGCTTTGTCTGGGCAGGCGTAGATCTGGGCAGGCGTAGATCCTCTAAGCGGTTTATCAGTACCTCGTGTGCGGGTCGGTTTCGATGGGCGGGGGCCGTTGATGGAAAGTAATTCAATATATTGGAATAGGCTTGTTTTCGTAGCGAAATCTATGTGCTTCTTGGAGAGAAACAAAAAGACAAAACGCATAACTCAGTGTCAGTTGCTGGGGCCATGCTTGCAAGAGTCTTCTACTTGAGTGACTGAATGAACACCAGGACTTACCAGATTGTCCAAGGAATAGATTGTCTTGCACAACAGATACGGAAATCCGCAGTTTTCGCTTTGGATAGAAATTTTGTTCTAACCCTGGTGCTCTTTAGCAAAATCGAATATTCTCACTTATTTGATAAATGCACTGGTTGAATACGATCACACATGCGCCGTCGTTAAGGTTGACGTCACAATACGTACACACAATACGTTTCGTGACGTCACTAAAGATCACTGTAGTGGCATCACAATAAGGCGGACGTCGGAAACCGAAGTGACTGCAGTATTAAAATCCACGCTAAGAAATGGAAGGTGTGTAAAGAAAAGAATCCCACATGGATGTGAGGGGTGGATAGAAAAAATCGGCAAGCCTCGTGATACCAGACAGTGACCCTCGGGACAGATTTTTCCATCCAGCCCTCACACCCATGTAAAATTCATATAATTACGAAATTCAGAGGATCCGCGTTATAACGATATTCGCTATAACGGCGAATAGGTTGTAACGACAATTTTGATGGAAGGTATTCTTAGCTCAAGGTTTAGCCTCGATTTCGAGCGGCTTGGGCTTCCCTCATGTTAGAAATTCCCAAATCGAATCCATAGGACGAAAGATCCTTGTTATTTAATACTCCAAGAAACAAATGTTTTAAATATTTGTTAGAATCGCCTCATCGAGGCGATTCTAACACATTTGTTTCTTAGAGTATTAATTTGGAAATAACCTTTTATAACCCGTCATAATCCTAAGTGGGATTCTTTATAACGGCAAATTCCTTATAACGTCACAATAATAGGGAACACATACTGTCGTTGTAACGCGGATCCTCTGTTAATGTTTAAGAGTGATTCCACAAAAGTAATGAGTATCGTTTGCGTTTCCGCTCTTAGATATTGGCACAATGGTCCATTCGGCTCATGCAGCATGATTAATCTTTAACCTTGTTTGTACCATCTGGAATCTTCCTCCTTATATATTCCGGGAGTCCTTTTCAAAATTTAGGGGTGTCAGGCTGTGTTTTCTTCAAAATTAAATCGGAAAATGGCTTTACGTTTTGCCAACAGTGTAGGCCCTGATCAGACGCCGCATTCTGCGGCGTCTGATCTGGACCTGCACTATTTGCCAAGTACCCGTTTTGGGGTTTCTGGTACAAAATGGGTTAACAAACAATTTGTTAAATTTGTTAAAAGCTTTATTAGGAATGGTGATATGTCGAACAAATTTGTTACAGTTCCGCACTAAGATTAGTTCTTCAGCTCCTCAGCTTTTGTATTTTTTTCTGCATGGAAACGGATTCTCATCCTAACAAGTACCCACAATCTATATTTTAGAGCAGAAATAAGAAAAATAAGGTTTACCCTGTAAACCCAAGTGTTACTATATAAAAGTGGGGTTCAAGAGGTGTCAGAATTATATAGGCGTGCTGTCTGGATATTTAAACAAACCACCAAATTACAGTATTTTCACATATGAGGTTCTTGGTGTCCTTGACAATTGTATGTGCAAAATTAGAAAACCACCAGGGCACAATGAAATGATTCTGTTTCCATGGCAACATTTGTATTTTTGTTGAATAATGAAAAAAATATATGAAGTAAGCCCATTTAATCTCCGACTGTGGCGGGCTTATTTTTGCATTTTTAAACCAACAATGTTAAGATCGTGTTCAGACATAGGGATTTTCTTTCCTATTTGTGCATGTAAATTTGCACAGAAGTATTTTCATAACATTGACTGAATCTTATATGTTTCCCAAAATATCTGATTGGTCTTGAAATCTTACCAGTTCCGAATTATTATGTATACCACAGCACTGCTATCCATCAATTTTGATAAAGGATTCTAAATGTCAATGACACTGACATTGCTTGAATATTAATTTCTATGCTCGTAATTATGTTTGATAACAAGTGTTGGTCATACTTTCAAAATGAAATGCGTTCTTGAACGAAAATAAGAAACCAGAGCCCGAAATTAGACAACTTGTTTTATAACAAATGGAAACAACAATATTCAGATAATACTTTGCTGTCGCACAATATCATCTGAGTCTATTTTGAGTGCTACTTTGAGAGTATGGTCAACTTAAGGTATTGTGTATGGGCATTTATAGGAAAGGACAGGCAGGATGCAGGCGTAACAAAATAGAAGTGAAGGCAATGACCAGGAATCGATACAATTAACCCACAACTCCCATCAGAGACACCAAAGGAAAGGAAACACAAACATGAAACAACTAGACCCTAATGGAAACATCAATAATTGAGAGCCAAAAGGACAGTTACGTTCCCACCAAATTGCCATTTAGCTATCCAAAACAAAATAAAATAAGCGATACACACAACCAAGGACAAGCCATATCTAAAAGGTTATATAAGTTACAATCTGCTGGACATGTTTCCGGCGTTTCGTTTGCACACCCAGCCTCCGAATTCAGCCTGCATGGTGACCACAAGTCCAGAATTTGCAAAAGAGACCAGATGTCTCCAAGCTGAAACAAGTCAGCAAGAGACAAACTTTCATCAATTATATCTTCAGTCACTTGGGTACATTGGAACTCAGAATTTACTAGCCCAAAAGGTAAATTCTCAGACTAACGGTTCACTCCCCTAGGTCCAGTATCTTGCAACCATCAAACAGAAAATGATATTCATCTTTTGCCGCGTTCATGTTACAGCATCCGCACAATCTGTCATGGCTCGAGACGTTTTCATATAAGAATGGTTTGAGGAGAAAAACGACATCACGAAAACATGCCTATAAAATTTAACCCCCTTAAAACCGACTTAAATAGAAAAACTGAGGTTATATACATTATTTTTTCTTGTTTCTGCTCCAAAGCATAGGTTGTGGCTACTCGTTAAAACCGCCTCGCCGAGGCGGTTCTAACGAGTACCCACAATCTATGTTTTGAGCAGAAATTTGAAAAATATTAGAATTTTTATCTGAAAATGCTCAGTTTTTGGTGGGAAGTTATTCAATATATTTGAATAGTTGTCTTTTCGTAATGAAATCTAACGGCTTCTTGAAGAGAAACACAAAATACGAATCGCATACCCAAGTGCCAGTTACTGGAGGCATTCTTGCAAGAGTCCTACTAGAGTGAATGAATGAACACCAGGAGCCAGTTGTTCCATTACGCAAACACGCCTAAACAAAAACATTGCCACCTTTATCGCGGAAATATGAAAAGGGGGAGTTCCAGCCTATAGTAAATTTCCATAGGGTTCTGCCCACGCACAGATTTCCATGATATTGTGCATAATTAATACCTGGTAAATGACTGTTCATTATTTAGCTATTTCGCTCTCATATCTGTGTTCATTATAAATCTACAATGTTTTGTTTATTTCTGCATCTGAAAATAGGGGTGCCCCCAAACAAGTATACATATACACAACAGCTTCTTATGTTTTGGAGTTATTTTGTTCTCAGGCAACAGTGTAGTCATTTGAGATTATTTTTGTATCACATTTACTATTGTTCAGGTAAAGTTCTATAGACCATGTTCAATTTCATATGCAGGAGACCCTAGACTTCACAATCATAAAATCTTTTGGAGCATGTTTGACTTTTGATTTCATACTGTTGCAGTTCTTGTCACCTCATAATTTTAATATGAAAATTGCCTGTATATGTGTAGAACATTTTATCAAATTTTCTTGAAAATCTGAGACCGGTAACATACTGCATTTGAACATAGAATAGTAATGGTCAGATTTTTATTTTTTTTTCAAACCATTTGTAGATATGGTATAACACTTTCTATCGATAAATTGCTCGCAAATAATATATAAACATGAATATATGTATGTTAACACCATGATGTGTATAGTAAGAGCTCATATAATCAGCAGCTGTATTAGTTATGGTACCCTGGGGGACACCAATAACACAATTTATTTTGAGCATTCATTAACAATTCAGTAAAATATATTTCATTATATAACAAGAGTTTTTGTATTTAATGTAATCTTAAAGCTTGCTGAAGCTTATTATGACAAAGACTGTTGAATTGGCAAGTAAAATGGATGGTTCTGTAAACCAGACAATTTTCTTGATTCTGTAATAGTATGTATTATGCAGTATTATAAGTATGATGCAGTCAACTTAAAATGTTTGAAAAGTCTGTCATACCGGAATGGCACAGCTTGTTTGAATAGCCAAGATTTATGATGTTTTTATTATGGTGTGCCAGGTAGTTCATAATACCACAGACTTTTGGACCACTGTATACACAGATTACCGTGGACAAAATGGAAACACTGTTGTTTTGGCTTTTTTTGCCACTCTGACAATGTCCCCTCAAAATCTGAACTAAGCTACAGTCTACTTAAAACGTAACAAATGTTGCCTGCTGTGAAAATCCGTGTAAGAAAGTTAAATTCTTAAATATGATCTGGAAAACAACCAGTTATTTTTTAGTAACATGATTTAATATAATGGAGAAGACTATTCATACTTTCAAACTATTTCAGAGGAAGAAAAGAGCCAACAGTATATTTGCTTTCAGTGCTATAGAAAAATATAAAGCCAACTGCAGATATTTGCTCCGCAAATATGCTAGTAGTACAGCTAACAGCTGATTCATGCCATTTGTAAAAGTGATGAATACATAGCTAGCAAGCTTAACATTGACGGCAGGTACTGCATACATATGACTAAATATGCGAATGGTATAGCTACATCTAAATATAATATCAGCTATAAAATAAATTTGTTACAGCAACTTGCCTTCCACCTATTTCATTTGGGGAAGTGTATGCCAAATGACAATTCTACAACTAGTTCCAGTGTGACTAGCTCTGCATTTATTTTGAAGACTAAAACATTGTACCTTACACTTTTGCAGATGTTATAATGAACCTAGAAAAAAAATGCATAAAATTCTTTCCATGATCTCACAAAACATTTGGTGGGGGAGCGGAGTGTGAGTCTCTTTGACCAAGTGATGTAAGAAAACATCAACAATACAAGGACCAATCAATCATAAGAACAAATCAGAAAATCAGTCTGTCCCTTCAAGTTTGCAAATTATTGACTGCTGTTTTATTTTAAAGAAGAAAATGACAACAACAAAAATAATTAAGGAAAAAATAGGATTATGAAAGTAATTAATTATGCAAATCCATAACGTCATTGAGTATTATTGACATCAAGTGTCTTTGTATTGCAGGGTTTAAAATGTACAAGAAAGCCAAATAAAATAGGGTAAAAAGATCCACCATGTCTTATTCCTATTGTGTCATAATGTAATTTTTTCAGCAATATTGTCAACACTAACATTCATCATGGACAGTGCATGAATACATTTTATGTTTCTCTTTAAAATTTTGGGATAAAACTTGACTTGTATACGTTGATAATGTATGTTCTCATTTACTTTTTTTTTATTTTTACTTTTTTGGGGGGGATGCGGGGGGGGGGGGGGAAGGTGAGTTTTATTATATAAATGCCTATGCTAAGCTTTGTATGATAAGGTGGCCCTAAATTGACATAAAACACAATAAAAATACATTTTAAGGAAATCTTGTCCCCTGGTATTGAAACTGATTTTGGCACAAAAATTGACCTGAACCCATATCTAGCTTTCCAAAACATTGTTACCGGTTTCTGATTTTATTGAAATTTGTTTGCTATATAGAGCACATATGTGGCCTATTTTATATGCAATATCTTGGGGTGACAAGATCAGTAACACATCTAATACTAATGATGAACATCTTAATCTTTGCAATTTTTTATGAAAAATAGAAGAAATGTTGTAAATAAATTTATCAGGAAGATTTAAAGACATAGACAAATTTACATTTTTTGTATTAGATTAATCCTTATGGAGTTCTGCTGCCAATCAAAGCAACAAAATTTGAAAATAATCATACCTATTGATTTAAGACTGAAAAGTTCACAGGTGTGTATGACCTCTACAGGGGATTACCTCAGGGACCTCTCCTGAGACCTATAGTAATTTATCAAATGAAACAAAGTTATATATATAGTTGTTTGACCTCAAGTAAACAACAACTGAAGTTTCAAGAAAATCTGTGCGTGGGCAGATTTGGAACTCCCCCTTTATGATGAAAAATTGTGATATTTTTCTTATTTCTGCTCAAAATATAGATTCTGGGCACTCGTTAGAACCGCCTCATTGAGGCGGTTCTAACGAGTACCCACAATCCATATTTTAGAGCAGAAATAAGAAAATTAAGGTATACCCCCGGAAACCCCAGTGTTACTATATAAAAGTGGCGTTCAAAGGGGTAAAATTTATATAGGCGTGTTTTCGTGATGAAAACTAACTGCGTCATTAGTTAACGTATCGTTAAAACTTTGATCATTTAATATGGCAAATATACTAAATGTTTTGCAAATATACTTATATTTTTTTCAGCAAAAATAACAAAAATTTAAGTATTAAACTTGCTAGAATAGTTAACAATTTGACCTTTAACGAGCTCGTTAAGCTAACGATGCATTGAACAACTGGTCCCAGGATTACAACAGATTTTCGTGCACACCAGATTAGAAAATCCATAGTTTTAGCTTGGGACAGACATTTTCTAACCCTAGTGTTCTTACCCAAAATCGAATATTCTCGCGTGTTTCATAAATGCAGTGGTCGAAAATGACCTCATATGCACCGCCGTAAAGGTTGACGTCACAGCACGTTACGTGACGTCACTAAACATCACTGTAGTTGCATCACAATATGGTGGACGTCGGCAACCGAAGTGACTGCAGTATTAAAAATCCACACTCAGAAATGGAAGGTGTGCAAGAAAAAGAATCCTACGGCAAGCCTCGTGATGCCGGACAGTGGCCCTCGGGAGTGATTTTTTCATCCACCCCTCACACCCATGTAAGATTCTTATATTACCATGGCCCCCGCCTATCGAGGCTTTAAGAAATAGATTGACTGCATGATGCTTTCACGCAGAGCTGAAACCGACCCACACACGGGTACTGGCTTAGCGGATCTAAGCCTGCTCAGATAAAGCGGTGCGAGTTGGACCGTCTATGCTTATAAATCCTATTGGTTTCATTTGGCGGCAGGGCTTGAGATGTCATTTCATCTCAATATCGGGTAAAAGTCCCACCAAATTAGAAGCAGCGTCTCCAAAATGACCTTTACAGTGTTGACGGGGACGCTACACTCCAATCAACAACAAACAACAACAACAACAAATCTTATATTACCAAATAAATGTTTAAACGTGATTCCACAAAAATAATGTGTATCGTTTGCATTTCCGCTCTTCAAGATTGGCACAATGATGCAGCAGGACATTACCCCGTTAAAAACAATTTGTTAAAAGCTTTATTAGGAATGGTGATATTATGTCGAACAAATTTGTAACAGTTCCTCAATTAAGTTAGTTCTTCAGCTCTTCAGCTTTTATATTTTTTATGCGTGAAAACGGCTTCTGTTAATTGCGATTCTGACATTTTAAAATCACTTTCATGGTCAATATTGGAACCACAATTCAGATGGCTCTTCGCGGCCCCGTGCAAAACTTCAAATTGTAAGAAACCTTCCACAACAGGGATACCAGAATTCAAACAAATTCTTTGATCAGATTTAGCAGACTGACAGGTTTGTTTGTATCGTTTACTTTGAACTTATACTTTGCATGTGTATTTACGTGATTTCATCTTTAAATTGTATCTCTATTCATCATGTATTTCTGGAATGACTGGGGAATGGGAACATATTCAGGGGAAGCAACTCCTGCAAAAGTAGTTTTCACTCCCAATTCAACAAGGGTCAACTCTTAAAGGAAAGAATTTGCTCCTGAGTTCCTTTAAATGCAGACCCTTTTTTCAGTGGGACAGAGCTTATAGAAAAGCGAACAGGAACTCCCAAAAACTGACGCCCTTTGAAAAATGGCGGCTAAATCTGCCAGGTGTTCCTATTGCCCTTAATAGCCCCCGCCCATCGGGGCTTGAAGAAATAAATTGGCTGCATGATACTTTCACGCAGAGCTGAAACCGACCCGCACACGAGTACTGGTAAACCGCTTAGAGGACCTTAGCCTGCTCAGGCAAGGCAATGCGGTGCGAGTCGGACCGTCCATGCTTATAAACCATATTGATTTCATTTGGGCGACATGGGTTGAGATGTCATTTCATCTCAATGTCGGGTAAAAGTCCCACAAAATTTGAAGCAATGTCTCCAAAATGACCTTTATAGTTTTGACAGGGACGTTAAACCTCAAATCAAATTTACATTCTTGTTTCGCATCTCGGTTCACTGAAGCACCAGTGTAATTGAATTTTCGCGACATTTTCTGGCCTGTTGCAATTTTATTACCCTGCGTTTCTTTATTATTTAAGTAAATATTGTCTCTGTTTTCAAGTCGCCTTCAGTTTTTTCTTATTAATAAGTCTCCTGCAGCAAATTAACGTACGTTAATGCTTAAAAATCGACCCCCGCCTGTATATATGCTGCACGATGCTTCCAGTACTGATAAATTGCTTTGAGGATCTAATCCTGCACAGGCAAAGCGATACGAGTCGGCCCGTCCATGCTTATATACCCTATTGGTTGCTTTGGGCGGCAGGGCTTGAGATGTCATTTCATCTCAATGTCGTCCCCGAAAATTGGAAGCAACGACTCCAAAATGACCTTTACAGTGTTGACGGGAACGTTAAACCTCAAATCAACTAAACAGAACAAAGACTTAACTAGATATATTTTGGGGTCAATTACCAGGTCAGTTGGAACTAATAGTCTAGTTATGACATTTATCTATCAAATAGTATTCAAAATTAAAGGCTAAATCACTGAACCATGAAATATAGGTCACTGTCACCTAGATATATTTTGAGGTGACTCATGGGATCACATGGCACTAATATCCCAGGTATGACACTTCTCCATCAAATAGTATTCAAGATAATAGACCAAAACACCTAACCTTGAAATATAGGTCACAGTGACCTAGACATATTTTGAGGTAAAAGATGGGGTCACATGGGACTAATAACCCAAGTATGACATTTCTCCATCAAATAGTATTCAAGATAATAGGCAAAATCACTGTACCATGAAATATAGATCACACTGACCTAGTTAGGTCAATCATGGGGTCACATGGAACTAATAACCCAGGTATGACATTTTTCAGTCAAATAGTATTTGAGATAATAGGAAAAATCACTGAACCATGAAATATAGGTCACACTGACCTAGATATATTATGCGGTCGATTATCGGAACACATGGAACTATTAATCCAGGTATGACATCAAATAGTACTAAGAACTAATAACCAAGGTATGACATTTTTCCATCAAATAGTATAATAGGCAAAATTTCTGAACCATGAAATATAGGTCGCACTGACCTAGATATATTTTGCGGTCAATTATCGGGTCACATGGAACTAATAATCCAAGTATGACATTTCTCCATCAAATAGTATTCGACATAAAAGGCAAAATCACTGAACCGTAAAATATAGGTCACAGTGACCTAGATATATTTTCAGGTCAGTCATGGGGTCACATGGAAATAATATCCCAGGTATGGCATTTCTCCAACAAGTAGTCTTCAAGGTATAAGTCAAAATCACTGGACCGTGAAATGTAGGTCACCATGACCTTCATCCTTTTACACATGAACCAATGTCACATGGTTGGCTGATGTAAAACCAATTGTGTCTATTACTTGTTAGCATAAGGGAAAGGTATACAACAAATTACAAAGTTGTCCTAGATTTTGACCGCTAGCCCCACCCCATCCCCACTCCCAGACATGAACCCATGGGGTGTGTTGTCTTGGAATCTCAGACGACATTCCCAGGTATCCAAGTTGTAAATATGAATGCTTTGTGATGAGTGACTGCTGAGATATAAGCATTTCAAAAACTTTAACACAGTATTACATAGGTGTTCTAGATGTTGACCCCTAGCCGCACCCTATCCCCACTCCCAGGCATAAACCCAGGGGTGTGTTGTCTTGGAATCTCAGAAGACACTCCCAGGTATCCAAGTTGTAATTATGAATGCTTTGTGATGAGTGACTGCTGAAGTATAAGCATTTCAAAAACTTTAACACAGTATTACATAGGTGTTATAGATTTTGACCCCTATCCCCACCCCGGGGCATGACCAAAGGGGTCTGTTCTCTTTGAACATCAGACGACCCTCCCAGGTTCTAAAGTTCGAAATATGAGTGCTCTGTGATGAGATACTCTTGCGATATAAGCATTTGAAAAACTTTAACGCAGTGTGACGGGAACGCAAACGCACACGCACAGGCGCACACAAACCAAGGTGACAACAATAGCTCTCCATGTACTTCGTACAGGCGAGCTAAAATACTTTGTCAGAAACTGTATCCTTTTGATGCTATGACCAATTAAGTGACACTGAAGCACCATATATGCATAGCGTCCCATTTTTTGGACATTATGCAGTGTTGACTCAGATCAGACGCCGCACTGTTTGTTTAAAGTACACAGTTTTGTAAAACTTACAACAAATAAAACAAACCTGTCACTCCTATAATTGGAAACTGCATTAACTCCAGACTGGAAATGTTTTCTTGCCACTATAGTATAAGGTATAGTTTCGCAATTAAGGGGAATGGGAGCACCTTGCAGATTTTTCACCATTTTTTAAAAGGAGACAACTTTTGGGACTTTCTGTTCACCTTCCTATAAGCCTTGTCCCACTGAAAAAGGGGGTCTACTCTTAAAGGAAAGATTTTGCTCCTCAGGAGCAAATTCTTTCCTTTAAGAGTTGACCCTTATTGATATGGGAGACAAAACTACTTTTGCAGGAGTTGACTCCCCTGAAGGTGTATCCATACGTGCCTTGTTCATTTGCGCAACGACAAGCGAAAATGTGTCTTTTGGACTTTAGACGTCATTACGAAAACACGCCTATTCAAATTTATTTTAAATATATATATATCACCAAAAAAAAAAAAGAGAAAATTTTCAGGTCAAAAATTCTGATAGGTTTTATATTTCTGCTCAAAACATAGATTGTAGGTACTGGTTAGAACCGCCTTGGACTAACGAGTACCCATGATCTATTTTTGAGAGACGCGGTTGTAACGAGGACCCGCTATCTATGTTTTTGAGCAGAAATAAAAAATATGTATATACCTCTTTAAACCCTAGTACAGAGATTGGCCCCCGCCCATCGGGCTTGAAGAAATATATGGGCTGCATTATGCTTCCACGCAGAGCTGAAAGCGACCCGCACACAAGTACTAGTAACTCGCTTAGAGGATCTTAGCCTGCCCAGGCAAAGCGGTGCGAGTCGGCGCATCCATGCTTATAAACCCTGTTGGTTTCATTGGGCGGCAGGGCTTAAGATGTCATTTCATCTCAATGTCGGGTAAATGTCCCACAAAATTGGAAGCAACGTCTCCAAAATGACCTTTATAGTTTTGACGGGGACGTTAAACCTCAAATCAAACAAAAACAAACAAAATACAGTCGAACTTCGATGGCTCGAACACCTTAGGGACCTCGAAAATCTGTTCGAGACAGGGTATAGTTCGAGCCACTGAGGGCTACTGCCAGGAGGCATAACAAGATACTTTTTGATATCTTTTCGGTATTCTATATTGTAATATAAAGACGAAACTCTCCGAATTTATCCCGTCAACCACTTTTTGTTATGTAGAGCATTTCACTTGGGGCTACAGAAGTGGTTCGACTCAGCCATGGTAAACGAGTCATCGGTGTTCGAGCCATCGAAGTTTCACTGTAGTACAGGGGTCAAAATTATGTAATAGGCGTGTTTGCGTGATGTACGGGCTTACTGGGCTATGTAAAGCCCATGTTCGTTCATCAACGCTGGCGCTCGCCGAGCGCTCACTATGTTGAACGCACCTTCAATTAGGTGTGAAACGATTCATTAAAATCGTATCGCATCGCGATACTTTTGCTGACGATACGCATATCGTATCGCGGGGCTAATATCGCGATACCTGACGATACGCCAAAAAGTACAATTTCCAAAGAAAATGACAGCTTTAACATATTTTAAGGCTATTTTCACAACAAATTACAAAGATCTTAAGTGTTAATGCGATACATTGATCACTTCCATTACAAATATGGTCATCTTACAGAAGCTTTGTTGCACAAAATTGAACCCTGAGATGGTTTTGAGACAGTTTGAAAATTTTCGAACTGTGATTTAAGCAAGGAAGTCTTATCGTGATATGGGCCCTGTCAAGCGATTTTTGTACTTTTCGCCTATGCGAGCAGCGAAGGTGAATCAAGAGGAACCTTCAGACAGAAAGCCATACCCCTGGCCCCTCTCAATGGCTGGGCATGCGCAGTTAAAGTTTGTCATTACGGAATGCTTGAAGACACAAATTCGCTTGGCGGGGCTCATATGTATTGTATCGTGAGGCAAGAATCGCGATACGTATCGTATCGTGGGGTGAGTGTATCGTTACAGCCCTACCTTGAATACAGAAACGTTGGATTGATGAACATCCATCTAGCACAGAACGATGACTGTTCAGACGCTTTGCCGGGTTCAGGTGTTCTTCTGCTCATTTTCGCGTTGGGTTCTGAGTTTTACGCTACTCTGTTATCTTCTCTTGACGTTTCTTTTATCATTGACCGATTGAACAAGAATCTAAATATGCAGTGAAATTCCGCTATTATTGTTTGTTTGATTTGCGGTTTAACGTCCCCGTCAACACTGTAAAGGTCATTTTGGAGACGTTGCTTCCTTTTTTTTTTTTTGGGACTTTTACCCGACATTGAGATGAAATGACAGCTCAAGCCCTGTCGCCCAATGAAACCAATAGGGTTTATTAGCATGGACCGTCCGCCTCGCACCGCGGTTCCTGGACAGGCTTAGATCCGCTAAGCGGTTTACCAGTACTAGTGTGCTGGCCAGATTCAGTTCTGCGTGGAAGCATCATGCAGCCAATAAATTTCTTCAAGCCCCTTTGCGCGGAGGCGATCAAATTCCGCTATTAAGACCACCAAAAATTAAGACTAATTCTGCTTTAGAACGCTTATTAAGAAGGGTGTAGTTACTCTGTCTTCGTAATTTCTGCACGCAATGGCCTCTGGTCAGGGACCACCTTTGGGACTGTTCAAAAGTGGTCTTAAAGACCACTTTTGAACAGACCCAAAGGTGGTCTTAATTTAGGAATTTTACTGTTTCAACTTATTAACATTGCTGACTTAAGCATTCATTCTTTTCAGTTTCCTTTTGAAAGCTCAGAATGTCAGTTATGGACGTCCGTCTGCTCTTTGATGACCTGCAATTTATTATAGCAACCAACCAACGAGTTGTTTGCCGCCGAAGGCGGCAAACAACGAGAGTTGGTTGCTTAACGGTAACACGTGTATTTATTTATGAACATACCCCACCCATTCAAAACCTCAAAAGCCAACAGGACTAAGGCAAAAAATTTCTTCGTACTTCCGGTTTTACAGCTTCCTGTTTCCGGAAGCAAGCCTGATTGGATAAAACTTGAACTTCCTTGTTACCATGGACGCACGTTGATCTTTTCGAAATAAACAAACTTGGCTGTGCTATATCAACTCACAATCCAGCTCTTTCACGTTTTACAGCTAAAGCTCCCATAGACACATAATTCACTGATAAAAAGGTGTCTTCTTTACCCTTTCGCCGGTATATGCCACTGCTTGAGGTAGCACTACACACACAGTGTCACAGACCGTGTCAAAAGCAATAGCCGTTAGTGTTGGCGAGAGGAAGTAACGAAATGAAATGAACGACAACAAAAGACTTCCTGCTGTGAATAAAATAATACAGTAGGCACATTTTTCTTGAAACATCTTGCTTTAAAACTGGTGTTTCAGTTCCATGTGTCTGTTGTTAAAACAAAACGGCCAACAATGCTCATTGAGGATTTTTCCACAGCAGTCAAAGAAAATGGGACCGATCAATCTAGCTCTGTCGAAAATAAGCTTGCAGCTCCTAGCTCCAGACAGCCAGATAGTACATGAAAGAAGAAAACTCTACCCTCTGATGGCCAGGATCACAGCAATGGGTGAATTGTGATACATCTTGTTCAAACTTTGGTGTTTCATTTCAAAGGGTTTCTGGTCAACTTGTTGTCAACTCGTACCTAAGTCAACTCGTACCTTAGTCAACTCGTACCTGTTTTTGGTCAACTTGTACAGATTGTTGCTTTATTGCTTGGACAGCCAAAAAACAATTCTATCAATAACACAGAATCTACCCCAAGAACACATACAGTGGTCAGTGCACTTGCCTCTGATGCTAGAGGTCCCGGGTTCGATCCCCCCAAGCAGCGATAAAATTTCGGTGTCCGAACGCGCTCCATAGGCATCATTTGCAGGGATGAATGTCATAAAGTGCACCGTCCTTCAGATCGGGACGTTAACTGGAGGCCCCCTGTGCAGGGAGAACCATTCCCTGTGCAGGTTTAAGATCCCTACCGTAATTACATGATTACTGTGTAGGCTTTCATCCTGCAAACCTGGAGTATGTAATGTACACCTGCGGTAATGGTCAAATGTGACTGACGCAGTATCAGTAGATAGATAGATAGATAGATAGATAGATAGATAGATAGATAGATAGATAGATAGATACAGTATATAGATCTTCCTATCTATATTTCTATCTTGGCCCCTTCATTTGCCCTAAAAACTTGTGGAATCTGTAAAAAGCAAAAATATGGGTGAACAAAATATAGTGGAGTGTGGTAGCTCAGTGGTAAGTGCACTTGCCATTGATCCAAGGGCCCCAAGTTCGATTCTCGGCAGCGGTAATAAAATTGCGATGTCCGAACATGCTCCACTGGCATCATTTCATTTCAAAGCCTTCATCATTTGGAGGTATGAATGCCACAAGTGCACAGTCCTTTAGATCGGGATGTTAACTGAGGCCCCCTGTGCAGGGAGAACCATCCCCTGTGCAGGTTAAAGATCCCTACCATAATTACATCAACAACAACAGCGTAATTACTGTGTAGGCAGCCCCATCCTGCCAAACCTGGAGTGTATGTAATTTACACCAGGAGTGTTTTGTTTGTTTGATTTGGGGTTCAACATCCCCATGAACACTGTATAGATCATTTTGGACATGTTCCTTCTAATTTTGTGGGACTTTTACCCCAAGATTGAGATGAAAAGACATCTCAAGCCCTGTCACCCAACGAAACCAATAGAGTTTATAAGCATGCATGTTCTGACACACACCGCTTTGCCTGGGCCAGGGCAGGCTAAGCCAGGCTTAGATTCTCTAAGCGGAGTACTCGTGTGCTGTCGGTTTCAGTTCTATGTAGAAGCATCATGCATCGCATCTATTTCTTCAAGCCCCGAGGGTCAGGGGCCGAAACCAGGAGTATATGTACTGGTCAAATGTGATCAGTCGCAGTATCAGTAGAAAGAAAGAAAAAAATATAGTCAAGTCTGGTAACTTTGCATGGCCGTTTATTTTGCGTACCTTGCATTCACATTTTCAGTAACTGTATCCCTCATTGTCAGTTTCACTATTATCATGCATCAGAATTAAGTTGTGTAAAGCCTTGAAAACATGAGCTTGCACACGCAGATGTGCCTGTATCGCAGAATTTTTCTCAAAATAAGAAAAATCTGAAGATTTTTATAGTCAAGACTGAGTTTAAACTAGCCAAAGGCACAAATATTTTATATCTCAACTCACTGCATCTAACAATATTGCAGAATAACTAATCAAAAACTTACAAGTTCGAGTCAAGCCCCATGTTCAAGTAGCTCAAAACTTTTTTAGTGTGCAATGTTGGGCGACAAAATTGGTAGTTCCATTTCAAGGGGGTATCCCTTTTCATAGAATGTGTGTGTGTGTGAATTCGGGTTTAACGTTGCTTTCAACAATTTTCCAGTCATATCACGACGGTGTCTGGTTGCGACAGGGAGCTGAATGCTCACTTTTATGGTGCTGCCTCACTGAAGTATCATGTCCCAGACACATTACATGATACCACACCCGGTCACATTATCCTGACACTAAGTCGACCAGTCCTACCTCTACCCCTTAAATCTGAGTGCCAATCGAGGAGCAGCTAGTACCATTCTTAACGACTTTGGTATGTCGCGGCCCGGGATTGAACCCATGACCTTCCGTTCCCCAGGGGGGGGGGACCCTCTACCAACTGAGCAATCAGGGCCGGTCCTTTTTCACAGAATTCTTTGTCCTGTTTGTTACAAATTCAGAGACCAATTTTCATTGCAGATAGTTTGTAGGGAAAGTATTGCAATGTTTGTGATTGTGAATTTTGAGTGGTGGCAAAGTCACACATAAGAGTTAGCAAAACTTAATGTACCCAATGTTACTTCGCCCCCACCCATCAGGGCTTAAAGAAATATATAGGCTGCATAATGCTTCCACGCAGAGCTGAAACCGGCCGCACACGAGTACTGGTAAACCGCTTAGAGGATCTTAGCCTGCCCAGGGCAAAATGGTGCGAGTGCTTATAGATAAACCCTATTTGTTTCATTGGGAAAGGGCTAGAGATGTCATTTCGTCTCAATGTCGGGTAACAGTCCCAAAAAAATGGAAGCAACGTCTCCGAAATGACCCATACAGTGTTGATGGGGACGTTAAACCTCAAATCAAACAAACGCAATGTTAGTGGATTACATTGTAGATATTTTTTTACCCATATTTTGACCTTTTACACATTCGCTAAGTTTACTGGACAAATCAATGGGCCAACTACAAACCCTGTGATACTGAATTAGTCACATCTATATTCTGATAAAGAATTTCCTGTGCCTGTGCAGGTTATAGATGCCTTAATTACAGAATTACTGTGTAAGCTTTCGGAGTGTATGTAATAATGTACACCTAATGGGACGTACTTGTAACTTGTGTATAGTAGATTTGTTTGTTTGATTATCCCCACGTTTTTCAAAAAAAGTAGGGATATTGCTATCGCCTCCGTCCGTCTGTCTGTCCGTCTGTCCGTCCGTCTGTCCGGCTATCTCCTCCTAAACCGTTAGCCGGAATTCAACCAAATTTGGTATGCGAGTTGCTTACATGAATGGCTTGCGCAAGAGCACATTTTTTGTCCCCGCCCCCAGGGGCCCTGGGGAGGGGTCAAAAGGTCAAATTTTGACCTACTGTGGAGAAAACGTGGGGATTTGCGATGGCTTGCCATCGACTGCGCGCTCTAATTTGGGGTTTAACGTCCCCGTCAACACTGTAAATTTCATTTTGGAGACGGTGCTTCCCATTTTGTGGGACTTTTACCCGATATCGAGATGAAATGACATCTCAAGCTCTGTCGCCCAATGAAACCAATAGGGTTTATTAGCATGGGCGGGACGACTCTTGTGCACCACTTTGCATGGGCAGGCTTAGATCCTCTAAGCGGTTTACCAGTGCTCGTGTGCAGGTCGGATTCAGCTCTGCGTGGTAGCATCATGCAGCCAATGTATTTCTTCAAGCCCTGATGGGCTGGGGCCGGTGTATAATAGAATTGTGATTCCTGAAGAATCGTCTTTTAGACCCATTTACATCCCCAATGGGAGTTTTGTTTGTTTGATTTGATGTTTAACATCCCCATCAACACCGTATAGGTCATTTTCATGATGCTGCTTCCAATTTGGTGCGACTTTTACCCGACATTGAGATGAAATGACATCTCAATTTATTTGTTTGATTTGATGTTTGACGTCCCTGTCAACACTATATAGGTCATTTTGGAGACATTACTTCCAATTTTGTGGGACTTTTACCCGACATTGAGATGAAATGACATATCAAGCCCTGTCGCCCAATGAAACCAATAGGGTTTATAAGCATGGACGGTCCGAGTCGCAACACTTTCCCTGGGCAGGCTTATATCCTCTAAGTGGGTAACCAGTACTCGTGTGCAGTCGGATTCAGCTCTGCGTGAATGACATCTCAAGCTTTGGATCCCAATGAAACCAATACGGTCTATAAGCATGGACGATCTGACTCGCACCGCTTTCCCTGGGCAGGCATAGATCCTCTAAGCAGTTAACCAGTGTGGTAGGTTTCAGTTCTGCGTGGAAGCATCATGCAGCCCATCTATTTCTTCAAGCCCCGATGGGCAGGGGCCGCTTCGGAGAGATAGGTAGATACAGACAGGAAGACAGATAGATAGGTAGGTAGGTAGGTAGGTAGGTAGATAGACAAACAGACAGACAGGAAGGCAGACAGGAGATAGAATTCTGATAGATAGAACAAAGTACATTTCTATCTCTTGAACAGAAATAATAACTCTTTCCTACCCTAAAGTATGTATGCAACTGCAGTTTTCAAAAATAATACTTGTAGAATGCAACTGCAGTTTTCAAAAATAATACTAGTTCTACTAAATACAGATACCATTCTCTCGACGGAGTGATTTTTATGCCCCCGGAATCTAAGAGATTCAGAGGCATATATATATATATAGTCTTTGGTCCGTCTGTCTGTTTGTCCGTTTGTCTGTCTACAAAAACCTTAACATTGGGCATAACTTTTGAATGGTAATAGATAGAGCTTTCATATTTCACATTTGTATACCTTATCACAAAACCTTTCCAGTGGTACCATCATTTTTGACCGCTTGACCTTGACGTTTGACCTACTTTTTAAAAGCTTTAACATTGGCCATAACTTTCGATTGGCAATTGGTAGGGCTTTCATATTTCACATGTGCGTTTCCTTGTCACAAGACCTTTCTAGTGCTACCATAAATTTTGACCTCGTACCTGGACGTCTGACCTACTTTTTAAAAACTTTAACATAGTCCATAACTTTCGATTGGTAAGTGATAGGGCTTTCATATTTCACATGCATTCTTTTTCACAAGACCTTTCCAGTGGTACCATAATTTTTGACCTCGTTACCTTGACCTTTGACCTACTTTTTAAAAACTTATACATTGTCCATATATAACTTTCGATTGGTAAGTGTTAGGGCTTTCATATTTCACATGTGCATTCTGTGTCACAAGACCTTTCAAACGATCCCATAATTTTTGACCTTGTGACCTTGACCTACTTTTTAAGTCTTGAACATTGGCCATACCTTTGCTTTCATATTTAACATGCGCTGTCCGGGGGCATCAGTGTTTCACGAACACATCTTGTTTTTTATTATTTTTTTTCGATTAACTATCTACTGCACAGTTCAAGTTAAACTTTGTTGCTGTCGTTGTTCGGTCAGGGACCACCTTTGAGACTGTTAAACTTTAGAACAGTCCAAAAGGAGGTCTTAATATAGGAATTTTACAGTACTACTGCAAATCTTTTTATTTCAAAAAGACTCAACTAATATACAATACACACAATGGGATCGAGGTTTATAAGCATCAGAACAGTTGGTTGCAATTAGGTCGCACCTATTTCATATTATGACACTTTTCAGACACATTCATCGTTTTCAGTTTTCAAAACATGTAAATATTGCTTTCTATTCTACAAAGTCGATGCAACTTACTTTGTTTTCCAGATGACTCAACCTACCCATATACTGACCGGAAATAGAAACTATACACTTTTAAATTGTCTCGCCTGACATAACACATTACAATGACACAACCGTGTATTAGTATAAACATATTTTATTGCCTTTGTACATGATAACAAGTACAAACAATAGGGTTGGGCTACAAGTTCTACCAACATTAGCTGCAGCCCTTCCCCTAAAGCTTGGCATGCAGAACAACCAACACGGCAATTAAATATAATGTGAAAACATAAAATAGAAGATTTAACACTGATTATATAAATAATTAAAAAAACAAAGATGAAATAAATAAATAAATAATGCCAACGGTGACTGTGCCTCTCCGTCACCTCCCCACTATCCGACGCACCGCTACGTCCAAGGTCTATTTATTATGGTCTTTCGTCCTGAAAATAAAGTAAATAATTATTCTAATTGAGCATAAAAGAACAATATCTCAATTAAATCGTCGTGTATCTTTATTAAACTTATGGACAGCCTCAAATAAAAGCATAGTATCATCCTCTGACAAATTTGAATTTCCACAAAGAAGTAACTGTTAATTTAATGGTGTAATGGCCTTGTTGCATTGAACATAACTATCCTTTGGTCATAAAACAGACTACATTTAAACAGAAAGTGTTCTGCATCCTCCATTTCTTCTGAGTACTCACATATATAGGGCTGTCTCGAAGATGATTACAGAAGAGGTCATTGTTAAGATTACTACATCGATTTCGCATTCTGCAGTGAAGTACAGCTTTCGACTACCCTTAAGATAATGGATAGGAACTGTTATGCTTGAACAAAGGTGCTTTTTAACTTGATAACAGAAGGCAGTATAAGTTTCGGAATTTCGATACTGCAATGGTAGCTCAGTCCATGCCGAAATGGGGGAAGGAATACTTGAATATTGTTGTACGCTGAGGAACAGTGACTATATTGTCCATGTTACGTAGTGGATAGCGTGTAGTTTCACCAACACTTGGAGGTATTATATCAGATATATATGAAGGCACCATATTGTGTGTAACTCTAAACATAAATTTTAATTTGATTCCTTCTACGCAAAGAAAGAGAGTCTCATCCACATTCCTCATAAAGCCTTTGAAAGTTTGAAGCCGTCTTTTTGCGATGCAAGAAAGTACTTGAATGTCGGGACATACCCATGACAGAGGATGAGTTCTTACTGATAGAGATGTTGCAATAGGAGTACACTAACACATGCAGTGGAGTTCCAGTATTAAGACCTCCTATGGGACGGTTCAAGGGTGGTCTTAAAGCAAACCAATAGGGTTTCATATTGAGGGTCAGTCTGACTTGAGACACTCTTCCTGACAATTTCCTGCCATCAAGACCCTCAGGCCAATTCCATATGAAAGTGGTCAAGCTGGGGTTTGGACGAGCATGCATTGTTAAGATACTTGTCTATGAACATTATTTGTCTGTGCTCGATTGATCCACCCCATTGAGGTGATTCTAACGGGTTCCGTGCGTCTGTGTTCTGAATATCTGAAGATGTTTGTTTCGTTAAGATGTAATCATTTCTATATAGCACATAAGTGTTAGCGTGATTAGTAGTGCAATTTGGACTACCCTGATTGTCTTTCTATGCCAGCATGTTCCGCACAATTTTTTGTTTCATCATGTTACATGTACATATATGTTTTCGTACCTGTTTTTCCTTATTCTATACTGATTATAGTCTTTGGTGATTTTGGCTGATTATTTGTGCCTCCCTGATGCGGCCGATGCACCGAGACTTTGAAGACCTGTTCGAGTCTATCTCTGTTGTTCAACTGTCCGCAGATGGATTGGAGTTCCTGTGGTAGTATTACCTAATGGGTGATAGCTTATTCCAATGGCGGGCGACAGTTGGCGTATTTTACAGTAGATGTCAGAAACTATGTCTTTTACGAAAGGTGAGCATTCATGTTTCATTAAAGTTTTCTTTCATATGGTGCTTAAGTAGACTCATAGGAAACTTAGTAAATATTGCAATTTTTTTAAAAGAAAATTTGAATATGATTATAATTATACAATTGCTTTTAATAACCTCTGGAGATGTAGAAACGAACCCAGGTCCTGACAATTTCACTCATAGTGTTTCAGGCAAATATTCGTAGTATTAGAAATAAATTTGATTATATCAAAAACAATTTTTGTGATGTTGAAGTACTTTGCTAAACGGAAACACACTTGGATGACAATGTTCCTACTGACAATTTATTGCTTGAAAATTATGATAAACCATATAGAATGGATAGAACATGTCATGGTGGAGGGCTCTTGGTCTATGTAAATAGTAGAATAATTCAAGAAAGGATGGAAACACTTGAAACATTTTGGGAAGAAAGTATTTGGTTTAAAGTTAAACAGAATTCCAGTATATATCTTTTTTTGTATTTTTTACAGCCCGAAACCATCTGATAAACTGTTCTTTGAAAGATTAAACCAGAACTTAGAAATAGCTTTAGATATTACCAAAAATGTACTTGTAATGGGAGATCTAAATGAAGATCTCTTAAATCCTAGAAATCAGAATTTAAAAAATGTCTTACTATTAAATAATGTAATTACTGAACCCACTAGGGGAAGAGTGCTATTAGAAACAGTACTTACTAGCTTTGAGCTAACAGTCTTGAATAGTGGTATTATACAAGCACCGCCGGAAATAAGTGATCACAGTGCTACATTCGTTACTGTCCCTTTTGGATATATTCATCACACATATAAACGGAAAATATGGATTTACAAGCAAGCAAATTTATTTGCATTGGGGGGATAAAATTAAAGATTACAATTGGAATTCTTTAAACACACTACCTTTAGATGATGCTGCTGTGTTTTTCAATGAATCTTTCTTGAGATTAGTTAACGAATGCATTCTTTCTAAAGAAATTACTATCAGGAGCGATGACAAACCCTGGTACGATACAGAAATAAGAACACATTCCAGGAAGCGTGACAGGTTAAAATTAATTGCGATAAAATCAGAACGCACTTCAGACTGGCGGAAATACAAACAGGCAAGAAATAAAGTTAATAACCTAAAAACACGCTAAAGAAAGATTTTATAACAATTTAGAACTTACAATATCCGAGAATTATACCAATAGTAAAAGAGATTTTTGGAAATTAACATGTTTTTTTATTAAAAACACTACTGCACCAGCATCTATTCCTCCTTTGCATACAACTACCATAGATAACGAAATTAAGATACATATAACGGATAAAGAAAAAGCAGACTGTTTAAATGATTAATTTACGTCTATATCCCGGGCCACCGACGATAACGTACAGTTGCCTAATTTGCATAGGTTGACAGAAAAAACATTAGAATTTTTTAACATAACTGAACTTGAAGTAAAAGAGATTGTTGATATATTAGACATCAATAAGGCATCGGGGCCTGACCTGATTAACCATAAAATGTTAAAATATGTTTCCTTAGCAGTGTCTAAACCACTGACTATAATTTTTAATCGATCTTTGAGAGAAAAGCATTACCCCGAAATTTGGAAGAGGAATAATGTTGTACCTTTGTTTAAAAAGGGTGATAAAGATGATCCTGCTAATTACAGGCCCGTTTCACTCTCCAGCTCAGTTGGTAAAATTATGGTACGTATTGTGTTTAAACTTATGTATAAGCACCTTCACTTAAACTATTTACTGTACAAATATCAGTCAGGTTTTGTTCCGGGTCACTCAACAACATTTCAACTTGTAGATACATATCACCACATATGTCAAACATTTGAAAATAAACAATATTCCTGCATGGTGTTTTTTGACATATCTAAAGCTTTTGATAGGGAATGGCATAAAGGTCTATTATTCAAATTAAAGCAAAATGGGATTGATGGAAGCTTACTTGACTGGCTTGCTGACTACTTATTTAACAGAAAGCAATGCGTGGTCTAAAATTCAATATGCTCAGATTATAAGGAGGTTTTAGCTGGTGTACCCCAAGGTTCTGTACTTGGACCATTTTTTTATTTTTTAGTATATGTAAATGATATAGCAGACCAGTTATTGAGTTTAACTCGGCTGTTCGCAGATGACAGTTCTCTTTTCTTGACACAACCGTGTGATATAGTACATTTTTTAAACCTCAAAAACGGATTTTTTTCTGATGAAAATTTGTGATATTTTCCTTATTTCTGCTCCAAGACATAGGTTTTGGGTGCTCGTTAGAACCGCCTCATTGAGGCGGTTCTAACGAGTACCCACAACCTATGTATTGGAGCAAAAATAAGGGAAATAATGTATACCCCCTTAAACCCAAGTTTTCTCTATATAAAGTGGGGTTTAGGGGGGTCTTTATTTCACGGACTTGTTCACGTGATGAAGTGGATAATTCAGTTAAAAATACTGATTAAAGGTTTGACTATCTGTAGACATGAATCCTGTAACAATTTAAAGAAAAATTTGGTATTCAAAATAAAAAGTTTTTGGGGAAAATGTAAAAAAATGCATTTTTCACAAAATTTGTTTGTAATCGAATTTTGACTTCAAAGTTTTTGCGTATATGTGATAAGTCAAAAGCAAGGAATAAAAAATAACATAACATCTGATAATTATCCAGAAACAAACATTTTATTTAAATCCCAAAAACTGCTTTTTTCAGAGAAATTTTCAAAATAATGTTTCAAGCCCAAAATCCACCCAAAAGTGCCTTCAGTCGTTTTAGCATCTTCAGTTGTGTCTTAAATATTGATTAAAACAAACACCGCAATCAGAAATGCCATACTTTTCGCTCTCTTTCGGTGATTTGGTCCAATATTTAAAGGTCTATAACATTTCAATCATTGTGAAAATGTTCATTTTGTGAACAATATTGCCAACGTTAGATGATGAGTAGCAATTGGTAAAAATGAGAATCACATTCGCGACAGAAAATACTTGACTCAATTGAAACTTGAACACCGAGATTTTGACCCTTGCCTTGAAGTTTTGGTCTTACCCGTTAAATCGTAGCTATCAGTCAACATTTTATCAAATAAATCAATAGCAAACATGTCACTGATGATAATTTATATAACTAAAAAAAAAAAAAAAAAAAAAAAATTATATAACTAGAATTCAAATTCCATTAAAATGTTTTGCCAGTGACAATTTAAAAATGAGTGTATAGTTTCTATTTCCGGTGAGTATATGTCGTGTATATATACTGTGCAGTCGTTACGAGGGATGTTCGAACACCTTTGCAAACGCATGGTATATCCGACAGTCCTGGATTTTACCTGCAGCTGTACAAAATCAATACGAAAGTGATGACTATTGCATGTACATTAGAAAAAATGGCTTTACAAATACATTGCAAGTTTTATTGCCGAAAAAATTAAAATTTTCAGATGAAAAATTGTGATTTTTTTCTTATTCTGCTCAAAATATAGATTGTTGGTACAGGCTATGAGGCGGTCCTAACGAGTACCCACAATCTATATCTATGAGCAGAAATAAGAAAAATAAGGTTTACCACCTTTAAACCCCATTTTTGCTATATAAAAGAGGGTTCAAGGAGTCGGAATTACATAGGCGTGTTTTCGTGATGAATGTATACTTATAATCGACAAACCGGTTCTTCGCCAATTTCAACTGTTTCAAATGTATTCATAGACCCTGCTTTGAAAATGATTAGTTATTTTTATTTATTTATTTATTTATTTTTTTATTTTTTATTTTTTTTTTGGGGGGGGTGAACTGAGGTTTTACTGCCCCATCAACACTATTTAAGTCATTATGGAGACGTTGCTTCCAATTTTTAGGACCCGAGACTAAGATGATATGAAATCTCTTATCATCTTAGTCTCGGGTCATACAAAATTGGAAGCAAAGTCTCCATACCCTCCAAACAACCAATAGGGGTTATGTGAAAAGAAGTTCCGACTCGCACCACTTTGCCATGGCAAGATTAGAGCTTCTATGCGGTTTACCAGTAGTCATGTGCGGTCGGTTTCAGCTCTGTGTAGACGCATCTGTTTCTGAAATCAGAGGTTATATAAAATAAGTTCTGAATAGTTTGATCCTTTGGAAGCAAAGAATACACCAAATAAACGAAAATAGCATATTCGGTTTTATTGAGACTGTTCATGCACCGGCTTAAGCAGAACTCGATTTTCAAAATGATTCTAAATGAACTCAATGATCCCATAGGCCCAAAATATAATTTGCAGTATGATGATGTACGGGGAAACCATTTACGGCCGCCACGCGGCACAACACCAACTGTAGTGATAATAAGTTCTGAATAGTTAGATCCTTTGTAACCAAGGAATACACCAAATAAACGAAAATAGCAGACTCGGTTTTATCGAGTCTGTTCATGACCAGTACTGAGGATGCGCGTCTGACTGGTGATCAGTGGGACACGGGTTCGAGACCTGCCGGGGCCGGCAACATTCTTTCGTGGAGATTGATTATGAAATCTTTTCTACGATCTTTCTTATGAATGTTTTCATTGCTCATAAAGGAACTCATTTTTTATTTTTATATTTCTCTCCCTTTCGCTGATTCAAGAAGAGTAGTTGGGCGAAAGAATGTCCACTGTACTGGTCAACCGCTTACGTATAAGCCTGCCCAGGAAAAGTGTGGATAGGTAAACTGACCGGCTCAAAAATAACCTAAAATGGTGTTGACTGTGTCGTTAAACTCCAAATTCAAACATCAAACATAACCAGTACTGAAATGTGCAACACCAACTCTATTTTCAAAATGAAAAAAAAAAAAAAAAAAAAAAAAAAAAAAAACATGTATACATGACGAGATAGTTGTTATTTTAGTGACAAACAAATGTCATTTTCACACTTTATAGGTGGTTTTAAAAATTTCAGTTCCGGTCAGAAATTAATCAAAGACGCCCCTTATTCAGGAAGACCAAGTCTGCAGTTTCAAAACCTAACATCGATAAGATCAAAATAGAAGTGAAAGCAATGATCAGTAAACAATTCAGTAACCTTCCATTCAAAACTATAACGGGAAAGAAATGGCCACATATTGCTTGCTGGATCCCCGATTTGCTCACTAATGAGCAGAAATGCTCGAGAATGCAAATGGCACAGCACATCACGAAAACACGCCTATATAATTTTGACGTCCTTGAACCCCACTTTTTTATAAAGTAAAACGGGGGTTTCTGGGGGTATATCTTATTTTTCTTTTTTCTGCTCTAAAATATAAATTGTGGGTACTCGTTAGAACAACTCAATGAGGCGGTTCTAACGAGTGCCCACAATCTATATTTTAAGCAGAAATAAGAAAAATATCACAATTTTTCATCTTAAAATTTTCATTTTGGCAATGTTTGTTTACAAATTCTTCATCCCCAGTAAGCCGAGTTAAGGGGATGCCCCCGATTGGCAAAGCTGATCATGACATAGTCCTTGTTGAGTATGATATAAAAGCTAAACGAATCAGACAAGTCCCGCGTAAAGTTTTTCTCTACAAACGTGCGGATATGGATGGTCTGCGAGACCATATGGCGCGATTTAAGGATTCGTTCCTTTCCTCTGACCTCTCACACATGTCAGTTAATGACCTGTGGGTCAGTTTTAAGTCCGAATTAACCACGGCAATGGAAAGGTTTATACCAACTAAAATGACCAAAACAAAATATAGGGCACCATGGATCGATAACACGATCAAGCATCTCATCAGAAGACGGAATAGAATGTATTTTCGTGCTCGCAAGTCTAGCAGCCCTGACGTTAAGAACCATTACAAACGGTTCAGAGCACATGTGCAAAAGGTTATAAGAGATGCATATTGGAAGCATGTTTCCAGCATCTTTACCTTTGAAGATGACAATATAGATCCCGATAGTCCCCAAAAGAATGGTAAAGTTAAAAAGTTTTGGTCATTCGTAAAGTCCCTGAAAAAGGATGCGTTTGGGATCACTTCGCTAAGGGAAAATGGAATTCTAAAAACAGATGCGCGCGATAAGGCTAATATTTGCAATAAACAGTTTCAATCAGCATTCACGCGTGAAACTGATGGTGAGCTACCATCTAAAGGTGCAAGTCCGTTCCCCTCTATGGGGGACATAACAGTTGATCCCAATGGGGTCGCTAAACTGTTAGGTAAGCTCAAGATACACAAGGCATCTGGGCCCGATGACCTGAATGCCAGGGTACTTAAGGAATGTAGTGCTGAAATATCTCCTGTGTTGGCCTTTATCTTCAATCAGTCACTTGCCCAGGGCACTGTACCAGATGACTGGCGACAAGCAAATGTAACCCCGGTCTATAAAAAAGGGGAAAAATATGATGCAGCAAATTATAGACCAGTGTCGCTAACATGCATCTGTTGCAAAACCCTGGAGCATATATTAGTAAGCAACAGCAACAAGCACTTAGCCTTTGAAAGCATTCTTGCTGACTGTCAACATGGTTTCCGGAGTCAAAGGTCTTGCGAAACGCAGCTTGTTCAATTTTACCATGACATTGTGAGCAATCTGGATGGGGCCATAAATCGTGGCCACAAACAGACTGACTTGATCATCATGGACTTTGCTAAGGCCTTTGACAAGGTACCTCACAGAAGGCTATTACATAAACTGGAGTACTATGGGATAAGAGGATCCACGCATAGGTGGATTAGCTCATGGCTCTCTGGGCGCTCACAACAAGTTGTACTTGATGGCCAAGCGTCTGATCCAGTCCCTGTTTTATCTGGAGTCCCCCAAGGTTCGGTCCTTGGACCGGTCCTTTTCTTGGTTTTCACTAATGATCTCCCCGATAATATCAGGTCATCGGTCCGTTTGTTTGCTGATGATTGTGTCCTGTATAGGAACATATATTCTCCTTCTGACTGTCTTATTTTACAAGATGACCTGGATCAACTTGCACAGTGGGAGGCCGATTGGCAAATGAAGTTCAATGTGGCCAAATGTCACTCAATGAGAGTGTCACGACACCCTCCGGACAAGCAAATTAAGTTTGACTATACTCTTCACCAGCAAGTTTTGGAGCCTGTTCAATCCGCGAAATATCTTGGTATCACCATCACTGACGATCTTGATTGGGGTCAACATATTTCAGAGATTACATCTAAAGCAACTAGGACTTTGGGATTCCTTAGACGGAACTTGGCTTTTGCACCTAGGCAGACAAAGGATGTTGCATATAAAACATTGGTTCGCCCTCAACTCGAATATGCATCACCCATTTGGCACCCCTATGTTAAAACTCAGACTCAGCAGGTGGAGAAGGTGCAGAGGACAGCTGCTCGATGGACCTGTAGGCGATGGCGAAATAGAAGTAGCGTCGGTGACATGCTTAATGAGCTAGAGTGGCCGTCCCTGGAGGCCCGTCGTGAGCAGTCCTCTTTAACCTTCTTCTACAAGATACACTCTGATTCAGTGTCTATTGATAAAGATAGGTACTTTACCCCTGTAACACTGTCGACCCAAACAAGGGCATCAAAAGTAAACGACTCACAATATCGTAGATACCAGTCCTATAGTGATGCCCTGAAGAACTCGTTTTTTCCTAGAACTATTCCCCAATGGAATAGTCTTCCCTCCTCTGCGGTGAATGTCAAGTCCGCAGAAGAGTTCAAAGCCCGCACAGTGTAAGATTGGGTCTCAGAGGTATGCGTTTTAGGATACCTCTGTTATGCAGATGTAAATAGTTTTAAGGACGCATCCAGTGCCTCTCTTTTTTTTTTTTTTTTTTTTTCAGCTAAATTCTAAATTTAGCCACCCAATCAACTGAGGTAATGGCCAGATATGACCGACTCAGTATAAGAAGATAGAAGAAGATAGATATTCGTATAGACGTGTTTGCGTAATGAACTGCTGAATAAGAACCCAAAACATCAGTAAAAAAAAGGTTTGATAGTCTCATGACTAGTGATGACTGTCATATAGTCGTTCAAAACGCAGTGAGACGTGACTGCACTTTTAATTTTGGACTCGTCCATATTTCAGGTAAATCGCCTTTAATTGGTATTTTTACACTTAGCGATAGCTACCGTCCTATTATTATTCTAATGTAACATAGAAGTATAGTCGAGAGGTTCTAGTAATGCGTCCGCCAACATGGAGGACCAGGGTTCATAACTTGGGGGAGGTTTTTAGTTATGTAGTCATCACTTTTATTCTTTACTTTTCCTAAACATTTTTCGTAAATGTGATTATAGGGATCAACCATGGTTTTTCATGCATTAACATTTGCCGGATCCCGAGGAAGCTGTTTGAACATGAGGCCGCTAGGCCGAATGTTCAAATATCTTCCGAGGGATCCGGCAAATGTTAATGCAATGAAATAACCATGGATGATCGTTGTTCTTGCATAACTTACGAATCCGACAGCAAAATTTGAAGAAAACGCCCAAAAGCTCCATATAAATACCATATAAATTCTTCAAATGCGATTGCCAAACCAAAATGGCGGCCATTTCAGAATGCTGTTGATAATGACGTGCAGTGACGTCATCATAGAACTCTAAAACGCTACGTTCAGGGCGATAACGTTACGTCGCTTAACGTAACGTAAACAAAACAGGGCCCGTCTTGTGATATTAAAAGTTCAAAATCTATGTTCAAACAGCACGCGAATTTCATGATTTGAACATGGTTTTGGCTGTTTGAGCACGGCTTTCGGTCCATTTGACAATGGCTTCAAACAGTCATGCGCATAGGTATTTATGCAAGAATACGCGTTTACCGCGTAAATCATAAAAGTGGGTCGCACAAGATATTGGTTTGTTTGTTTGATTGGCGGTTTATCGTCCCCGTCCATTTTGGAGACGTTTCTACCAATTCTGTAGGGTTCTACCCGACATTGATATGACATCACAAAAACACGCCTTTATAATTTTGACATCACCAAACCCGACTTTCATATGGTAAAACTTGGGTTTATAGGGGTAAACAATATTTTCTTTATACCTGCTCTAATAAATAGATTGTGGATACTCGTTAGAACTGCTTCGTCGAGGCGGCTCTAATGAGTGCCCACAATCTATGTTTGGTACAAAAATAAGAAATAAATATTGTAAATTTTCATCAAAATTTTCGTATTTTTGGTAGTAAATATTTCTAATATTTTTGTATAGGCATGCTTTTGTAATGAAATGACAACTCAAACCATGCCCTCCTAATCGGAAACCAAAAGGCGTTATATGAATGAACGGGCCAACTCATAACACCTCGCCTGCCGGGCAGCATTAGATTTACTAAGCGATTTACCATTATTCATGTGCTCTGTTAAAAGCATCGTACAGCCCGATCTGTTTCTCAAAACACCGATGGACGTGCCATGGCCATCACACTAGATATATTCATCTTATCGGAAAATGAAACGAGCACAAGGGAATCGTTGTGGCTCGGATTCTAGCAAAATTATAAAAAAATTTAGTAAGATGGATACCATTATGATATACTGTCAGTGAAGGCGAAGCTTAATGTTTGACTACTTTGTTGAAATGTATCTGAACATTATAAAATGAAATAAAATATAAATGTTTAAAATAAAAAGGGAACCAAAAGATAAAATATGAAAAATACAAATAAAGAAACTAACTATAAACATTAAACATGAAAATTAAATACAAAATAATATAAAAAAAAATATGTATGCCAATGGGACTCGAACCCTACTCGGCTAAAAAGGTTCTAGTTTGACTCGCAGTGCTAAGCATCACACGAAACCACTAAGCCAAGACTTTTACATGATGGCAATGTCAAAACATTTATCTGTCTATTTAAAATCAAGTGTAAATGTTGTCCGAAACCTGCTTCCCCTAAAAAATGGAATAGTCTTGTCACGCTTAATCTTTGAACTCTCAAAGGTCGTTGATGAACTTTACCTGTCAACCTGATACTTTCTAGTATTGTGTGTGTGAATTTGGGTTTAACGTCGCTTTCAACAATTTTTCAGTCATATCACGACGGTATCTGGTTGCGACAGGGAGCTCAATGCTCACTTTTATAGTGCTGCCTCACCGAAGTATCATGTCCCAGACACATTACATGATACCACACCCAGTCACATTATCCTGACACTGGGTCGACCAGTCCTAGCTCTACCCCGTAAATCTAAGTGCCAAGCGAGGAGCAGCTAGTACCATTTTTAACGACTTTGGTATGTCGCGGTCCGGTATCGAACCCATGACCTCCCGTTCCCCGGAGCGAACACTACCAACTGAGCTATCGGGACCGGTACCTGATACTAGTAAGCAACCGTTTAGGAAAACATGTCCATGTGAAATAATGGCGTTCAAAATGGTGTCAGAATATTGAGTAAAAATTGAAATGTCTTACTTAGTTTGTCTTTCAACATACATTACCCAAACACGCCTATACAAATACATTGCCCCCTTTATCCCCGAAAAAATGAGAATTTTATGATGAAAAATTGTGATATTTTTCTTATTTCTGCTCAAAATATAGATTTTGGGTACTCGTTAGAAATCGAGGCGGTTGTAACAAGTACCCACAATCTATATTTTAGAGCAGAAATAAGACAAATAAGGTTTACCCCTGTAAACCACAGTTTAACAAAATAAAAGTGGGGTTCAAAGGGGTCAAAATTATATAGGCGTGTTTTCGTGATGGATTGAGGTGCTCGTTAGAACCGCATCAAGGCGGTTCTAATGAGTACCAACAATCTATGTTTTTTAGCAAAAACGACAGATAATGTATAACCCCTGAGACCCCGTTTTTCTCTATATAAATTAGGGTTTAGAGGGATTTTCGTTTCACGGACTTGTTATCGTGGAGCAATGAGTTGATTGCATGCGGCAAGAGTTGTTTGCATGCGGCATGAGTTGTTTGCATGCGGCAAATAGCGGGTGTTGGTCGCATGGCGATAACATGTGTACTTACTACTGGGAATCTACGCCCCACCCCATCCCACCCCACGCTCCTCTCCCATACACCTTGCAAAACCAACAGTTGTAAGGCTAATAGATTGTATATCAATACTCAGGATCAAGATGTTCAAAGCATCGTTAGCTTAACGAGCTCGTTAGTGGTCAAATTGTCAACCATTCTAACAAGTACGATATCTTGTTTGATTTGAGGTTTAATGTCCCCGTCAACACTTTAAAGTCATTTTGGAGACGTTGCTTCCAATTTTGTGGGACTTTTACCCGACATTGAGATGAAATGACATCTCAAGCCCTGTCGCCCAATGAAACAAATATTGTTTATTAGCATGGGAGGTCTGCCTCGCACCGCGGTTCCTGGACAGGCTTAGATCCTCTAAGCGGTTTACCAGTACTAGTGTGCGGGCGGGATTCAGCTCTGCGTGGAAGCATCATGCAGCCCATATATTTCTTCAAGCCCCTATGGGCGGGGGCTGAAGTACGATATCTAATAAAGTGTGATGTTTGCTGAAAAAAATGAGAGCAGCTTTTGCATCTCATTTTTTCAGCAAAATGTAAGTGCAAAATGCAAAATGTAAGTATTTTGGCCACATAAAAGGATCGAAGTTTTAACGATTCGTTAACTAACGGCGTCGTTGGTTTTGAACAACTCGCCCCAGGTCTCCGGTTTTCAGGTATCAATGGAGCTTCCGGTGGTACGGAGTGGAAGGAATAATAAAAGTAGATTGAATTGATATTTTTCAATTTGTTGGAGAGCCCTCCAATTCTATTTTATTTTATCTTTTTATTTTCTTTTATTTTTTTTTTTTTTTTCAAGTATCAGTCATAACTGATCAGTTTTTGACAGTTAAAAAGCTTCGAGACGTCGAATGCGACAGTGCTCCAAAGGAATGGTTTAGGTTGTACTCTCATACAACCGGTAATTAGTAGAAGCAGTGTAAGTTGTGTTTAAAAATTGCAGGTACTGGTAGAGTTTTAGACATAGTAAATACATGTTTAGTGTCTTTAAAAATAAAATATAATCGGTGAGCCTTATACAATTTTATAGGGGCGAGCTTTAGCGAGCCCTTATAAAATTGTCGGGGCGAACCGATTATATTTTATTAGTAAAGACACTATCCATGTATTTAGTTTTTACCGCAATTCAAAACAATCAATGGGTTTTGCAATAATTTAGCAAAAGCGACAGCAGACAGTGGGGCAAGTTAAATGACATTCAGTGCCATGGCGCGCACACGTAGTTTAATGTGCCCGGCACGGTCAACGAGACGGTCAACGAGTGCAAAGTTTCTGACATCATCGCGCCACAAAAACGTAGGAAACAACACAGACGCTCGGATAAAAGTTACTCAGCGCTTTACTTTCTGTATGAAAATCTGCAAATAAATAGTTTATTTTAGCTTTAAAAATTATTTTTGAGGTTGAGACGCAACTGCAGTAGCAGTGCGCAGTTATTCCAACGGGTCATTCATACAGGAAACGCCGAGAAGGTAAGAATTTAGCTGAAATTTCTGAAAATCTGTTTAAATAAATATTGCAAAGATTTCAACTTGCAGCTTCGTTGTTTTCCTATGTATGAAAGGTTGCATGCTATTGTTTATACCTGCAAAATAGGGATCTGAAAAGTACATTGTAAGTCCGCTCTGTAAACGGTCACTAGACGTATTATAGGTCAGTAGAAGGTATTATAGGTCACTACCGATTATAGCGTGAAGTTATTCGACCTCCGTTATTAGGTTAACTGATTGCGGTATAAATTCAATTTAAAGGAATTTAAAGGAAATGATTTCCATATTTCTGTTCCTGTTTACTCGCTTTTGACACAAACAAGGAAAGATAACATGTGTCGGCCGAACGATTGTTTGCATTGGGTTTTAACGACACACCAACACTTGTGGGGCATTCTGTGTCGGCTCCCAGAGAAAGGAAGAAAAGAGATAGAAGATATTTTTGATTTGAGGTTTAAGGTCCCCGTCAACATTGTAAAGGTCATTTTGAAGACCGTGCTTCCAATTGTGTGGGACTTTTTCCCGACATTGAGATGAAATGACATCTCAAGCCCTGCCGTCCAATGCAACCAATAGGGTTTATAAGCATGGGCGGGCCGACTCGCACAGCTTTGCCTGGGCAGGCTTACATGTATAATTATCATCTAGAACAAGCTGGTTTACGTGTCATTGGAATGGTGTGACTGAAAATATTGAATAAATAGGTTGTGATAGCGATTCCAAAACGTTGAGTCAATGTTGGCTCGAAATCATGGCGTCGACATTTCACTTCAATGTCACGTGACTACTGTGAGAGAGAGAGAGAGAGAGAGAGAGAGAGAGAGAGAGAGAGAGAGAGAGAGAGAGAGAGAGAGAGAGTTTCGACTGATCCCTGCATCCAAGAAGCAAGAAGATAGATATTGTACAACTGAGCTGATTGGCCATCATAGTTAAGGCTCGGTATATTGGTCGAATCTTCCAGATTTTACGAAAATCGGCCGACTTACTTCTCTTTAATCAACATTTGCACCATCAGCTGTTCCGCGTAGTTCAGAAACAACGTCTGGACTGTGCGCCTCTGTAAGACTCCCAAACCCTTCACTAATACTCGAGATATCGGGGGTAGATAGATGCTTTTGAAGTTTCTTGTAGATCTGAGACCGCTGAAATACGGCTAAAATGTAGTTCACCTCTTTCTTGGCCGTAGAACCCTCTAAATGGGAGAAGAAGAAAATTAATAAAACCATTTGCAAGACCTCATAAGTAGGCTGTCTAACCCACATATGCTTAGCGGCCCTTTTTGGGACATTTACAAACAGTGCAGACCCAGATCAGATGCCACATTCTGTGGCGTCTGATCTGAGTCTTCACAGTTTGCTTACATCCCGATCAGACGCCACATTTTCGGTGTCTGATCTGGGTCTACACTGTTTGCTTAAACTACATACATTTTTGCAACATTTTCCGCAATCCTGGCACCCCTATAATTGGAAATGGACCACTCTAAACTTATTAGGTGGGAGATTCCATTGTCATATCTGGGTTATTGAATACGAAATTTAATGTTTATGGTAACGATTAACCGTTGGCCTGAAAGAGTAAACTTCCGCTATTAAGACAAACTAAAATTAATACTTATTTGTCTTCTAACAACATTTCTTAAACTAAAAGATTCAGTTTTTTCTATCTGTGTGTTTTCTACATATACACCCAGGGTCTACCGCCCATCAGGGCTTGGAGAAATAGACTGGGCTGCAAGGTGCGTCCACGCACAGTTGAAACCGACCGTACATGAGTACTGCAGCCAAAGTGGTGCGAGTTGGACCGTACATGCATTCAAACCCTTTTGGTTTCATTGGGTGGCTGGGCTTGAGATGTCATTTCATCTCAGTACCGAATAAAAGTCCCACAAAATTGGAAGCAGCGTCTCCAAAATGACCTGAATAGCGTTGATGTGTACGTTTTACTTAAGTTCAAAGAAAACATGTAAATCCAGTTTCCTCTACAAAGCGACCATATTTGGAACTGTTCAAATGTGGTCTGTGAACTAATCTAAAACGCGGTCTTAATATGGAAATTTTACCAAATTTGACTGGCTTTAATGATATCGATTCTTTACTGTCACCATGAAAATAAGTCCACCAAATGAACATCCCGGTGACCAAATATTGTATAGAGTTTGCAAAGATATTTCTATTCTCTTCAAAACATTGGTTTTGTAAGAAAACTAAAAGCAAATTTTCTGTACATGTATCAAAGCGGCGTAGTGCACTTCTACAGACCATTTGTTGATCCCACTCCAGGTAATTGAGGAGAGTCTTTGCCGAAGGATATGTAAACTAACCGGCTCAAAAATGACCTAAATAGTGTTGACTGAGCCGTTAAACTCCAAAATAAACACACAAAACCTTTGCAAACATTGAAGATCCATCATGAGAGCTCACCATTTGCCAACAATGTTTATGAGTTTCACCAACGCGCCTATTACCAGTTCGGGGTAAAAGGGTTAAACCAAGACTATCAATGAAAGTACACCAAAATTAATATATAGCAAACTGGGGTTTGCAGGGGTATACAATATTTTTCTTATTTCTGCTCAAAAACATTGATGAGGCGGTTCCAACGAGTACCAACAATGTATATTTTGAGCAGAAATAAGAAAAATATCACACTTTTTCATCTTAAAATATATATATATTTTTTTTTACAGGTAAAGTTTATAATGTATTTGTATAGGCGTGATTTCGTAATGTACTCGATAAAGCGTCCTAATCAAATAATTCATAGATAAAATGTTTAAAATCTAAAAATATAAATATTATCTTCTATTAGATACAATATCTGTAGCGTGTCAAGGGAAAACAAGACTTCGGACATGTGTCCCCCAGCGAAGAGTCAACTCAGCCTTCTTATCTGCGGTTTCTAAGTCATCAATGTAAACTTACTGGATACTATTGGTCCCTTAGCTTTCTCATACAGACAGCGGATGCTGCCACCTGTCTCAGTCTTCTTGTTAGAAGACATATTACGCTTATCTTGGCTAATATGTCAAATGACACAAGTCAGGTGACTTTAAGGACGTCATTTGGGAGGACATGTTTTGAAGATCTATGGCTGGGCAGAGGCAACACTACGTAAGTTTTGTTACTTATTGTCAGTTTCCTACTACAGTAAAATTCTCTGATTATCCCGTGGATCATATTTTCTTTCTTCCTCTTTCTAGCCAGCCCAGCTAGCCAACGTCAGACCGACAGCGACATGACGTTGCCATGTCGTATCGCTGTCGGCCCTACGTTTACCTGAAATTATTTGCTGGTTGGTAACTTCGACGTATCCGTGATTTATACGTTCCATTCCTTTACTTAAGGGTTTATCGAAAGTACAAAAAGTGGGTGGGGTACCCCTCAACATGACTTTTCTTTTCAGCCAAAACACCGAGTCGGAGAAAAAGTTTGAATATACTGGAAAGTAACACGTCTTCAAACATAACATTATCCACTAAGCAATTATCAAACAGCTTGTAGGTTTACACAGGCGATGCAAAAAATGAGGGTGACAGCATTTGCGCTCAAAGTCATATTTACCTAATTTTTCAAGACTTAAAATGTACAGTGTACTGTTCTTGGAAGGGTGAACTACAATGTCTTAGAGTATTACTTACCAAAATTGTCTCCTGTCTAAGAACCATTTGTGCCACCACGAGACATGAGACTCCAAGTTCTTTGGTCGCCATTTTTCATTCATGGGATTTGTAAACAAAATATCAACACTTATTTGGAAACGCATATCGCCAAATCGGCTTGACGATATAACGTGAGAACTATGCGCCTTGAAACAGGAACCCTTCCTGCATATTTTTGTGCAAGTTGAAGTATTTTACAAACTTACGATTAATCATCCATCAGGTCAATTTTATAATCAATTTTTAATCATAACAGCTGATTGGAAACATTTGTTGTTGAGCATGAGGAAGTCATTGTTTAACACATAAATATTACTACGCCTCAAGCGAAGCTAGGACAAAACATCGGGAAAATTCCGATATGTCCTCAAAGTTTTTATTGTTTCATAAATCTAAATGACTTTTGTGCTTAAATTGCTTAAAATTGTTCTGAATAAATGGTAATTCTTCAAAAATATGAATATTTTGGGACTATATTTTTGCGTTCGTGTCACCAGAGTATGGAAGTCCTTAGGTGTTTCCGGTTTCATTGACAAGCCTTTGAAAAAAAAAAACATGTTAAAAAATTTCACAAATTTTACACTATAGACATGTGAATCAAGGTAAGTATTTATATAGAGACTTAGATTATGGATTTTGCTGTAAGAATGAATAGGTTTAAGAATTCGATTGTCGAAAAAACATCACTTATTTGTGTTTAAACATCTCGTCTGATTTACGTTATTGATAGTAAAGCAAAACCTCGTGACCAAATGTAAACATGCATGGTGGTCAATAGAAGACGGCAGTTATGCGCTCTCTACAATTATTTTGTGGCATACTGTCAATGTTGTTATATTTAAAATATGTGGCCCTGAAAAAGATACATAGTTCTTTAAGGAAAGAATTTGCTCCACAAGACCAAAATTGTTCCTTTTCAATTTAAACACTTATTGATAAGGGAGACAAAAATAATTTGGCTCCTTTGAATGTGTATCCTTTCTTTCTTTCTACTTAAAGTACGATCGGTCACATCTGACCATTACTCCCAGGTGTACATTACATACACACCAGGTTTGCAGGATGAAAGCCTACACAATAATCATCGGCCCCCTGCCAATCGGGGCTTGAATAAATAAATGGGCTGCATGATGATTCCACGCAGAGCTGAATCCGAAGGCACACAAATACTGGTAAATCGGTTTAACAGAGGATCTAAGCCTGCCCAGGAAAAGCCGTGCAAGTCGGACCCTCCATGCTTATTTATAAACCCTTTTGGTTTCTTTGGGCGACAGGGCTTCAGGTGTCATTTCTATCTATCTATCTATCTATCTATCTATCTATCTATCTATCTATCTATATCTATCTATCTATCTATCTATCTATCTATCTATCTATCTACCTACCTACCTACCTATCTATCTATCTATCTATCTATCTATCTATCTTCTGATACTGCGTCGGTCACCATTACCGCAGGTGTATATTACATATACTCCAGGTTTTGCAGGATGAAAGCCTACACAGTAATCATGTAATTACGGTAGGGATCTTTAACCTGCACAGGGGATGGTTCTTTCTGCACAGGGGGCCTCCAGTTAACGTCCCGATCCGAAGGACGGTGCACTTTATGACATTCATCCCTGCAAATGATGCCAATGAAGCGTGTTCGGACACCGAAATTTTATCGCCGCTGCCGGGGATCGAAACCGTGACCTCTAGCATCAGAGGCAAGTGCACTAACTACTGAGCTATCATCTCAATGTCGGGTAAAAGTCACACAAAATTGGAAGCAACATCTCCAAAATGACCTATATAGTGTTGACGGGGATGTTAAACTTCAAATCAAACAAAACCTTGACATCAAAACAAGGGAGACAACTAAAACTTCCAATGATTCATTTGTGGCAGCAGTTATTGTCCACCATATCTTTTTTCTAGACTACTTTTCAGCAACAAATATGTCTGGAAATTGTATTATTTTGATACACAGTATGGGCACAAATTTGCTGTATACTCTACTGTGGAATACAATGACATTCTCACACATTGTAGCATAATGACTGATGAACCTATTTATGCAATTTTATTTGGCTATATTACCATGGAGAATATGTTTGAACGCAAATGGATTGAAGCACATAAAGAGAGGTATATTTTTCTCAATAAATCCTGAATTTCTGAAAAAATTCTAATAGAACATGTGAATAAGCTGAAATAAATTATGGACCAAGTAACTGTTCAAAAAACTTGACAGTTTTGCAAAATTCACTTAAACAAGTTTTAAACACCACACCATTACCCACCCACTTTTTGTACTTTCGGTAAACCCTTAAATAGACGTAGCACACAATACACATATTACGCTTGTATGGGTCGCCGTTTTATTATTCAGTCTGTATTTATAGATATCGATAAATCAAATCATGGATATCCATAATTCGAATTATGGATATCCATAAATCGATTTATCGATATCCATAATTCGGATCGATTTATGGATATCCATAATTCGAATTACGGATATCCATAAATCACCGCCAAAGCTTTTGGTTTAATGACTTCTGCCTTAGACACGTGATTGGTTAATGTAAAAATCTTCAAGGTCTTCATCATCGCTGGAAGATGATGGCCAGTCAAAGGAACCTCTCTACCGTGCAGCCTTTTCAGCCCGTAAGGCTTCCAAAGCAACGGGCGCCATACGCTGAACGCCCGCCACGTGTGCAGTTAAATATCGGAACAAGCTGTAAGATCTGGAAATTCCGGTCAACGCATCCGGTCCCTCTGGAATCACCTCTATGAGGACTGCGCACCTAAGGACACTGAAAGTCGGACGTAAGATTATACTGATCCAAACAGGCAATCCGTGCATGCTTTCTGGAGAAAAATGCACATGGTCGTTATACAGTAAAATTCCTATATTAACACCACTTTTGAACAGTTCCAAAGGTGGTCCCTGACCAGAGGACATGGTGTGCAGAATTCACGAAGAAAGAATATCTGCACCCTTCTAAATAAGCTTTTTAAAGCAGAATTAGTCTTAATTTCATGAGGTCTTAATAAGCTGAAAAACTGTATTTTTCTTAGTTCAGTTCTCGCTGAGGGGGTTCTAACGAGTACGCAGAAATCTAAATTTCAGAGCAGAAATAAGGTTTACCGCAGTAAACCCCAGTTTTACTATATGAAAGTGGGGTTCAAGTTAACGCCTTAGTTTTCAGTTCTATGGAACATTCCATGCTTAAAAAGGATGAACTTTTCATAGAATATATAAGCGCCATGAAAAAATATATAAAACCTCAAAACAATGTGTGCAGTACTTAAAACAATTTCAACCCTAGACCGGTACTGGTATGTTTTGTTTGATTTGAGGTCTAACGTCCCTGTCAACACTGTAAAGGTCATTTTGGAGACGTTGCTTCCAATTTTGTGGGACTTTTACCCGACATTGAGATTAAATGACATCTCAGGCCTTGTCGCCCAATGTAACTAATAGGGTTTATTAGCATGGACGGTCCGCCTCGCACCGCGGTTCCTGTACAGGCTTAGATCCTTTAAGCGGTTTACCAGTACTAGTGTGTGGGTCGGATTCAGCTCTGCGTAAAAGCATCATGCAGCCCATATATTTCTTCAAGCCCCTATGGGCGGGGGCGAGGTACTGGTATGTACCCACACAAACAGAGCGCGCGATGAACACGCCGGTAAACAATTTCAACCCTGTAGACTGGTACTGGTATGTACCAATGCAAACAATGAAGATCCATAATGAGCCATTAGTATTTGCAAACACACTATAGCGCATGTTTCCAAGAACGGATGCAGGCCTCCGTGGCCCAGTGGATAAGAGCGCTGACTCCTATTCATTAGGTCTTTAGACCCTGTGGGTTCGAGCCTGGCTCGGGTCACATGTGAGACGCCAAGTTCTGCAACGGAAGGTCAGGTGTTTTTCTCCGGGTACTCCGGTTTTCGTCCTATCTGATTAACGATCGGCTGGATATGAGTGAAATAATCTTGTTTAACGGCCCGTAAAACCAAAAAAAAAAAAAAAAGAATAAAAGAACGAATGAGTTCTGTTCACGCGTAAAAATGTTAAAGGTGCATTATTGTGCTATCTGGAAAAAATGCTTCCAAAAATGAAATACATATAGCCGGTATTTTTCTGTAAAACAATACAAATGAATGCATTTTATGCAAAAATGCGAACAATTATGATGACAGGTAAACGAGTTTGAGAGGGATTCCCCAACTAGGTTTGGAACACTAGTTAGATCTATTTTTAGTTCGTGACAAAAATAGAATCCCCGTATATGACAGTATGTGACGTTCATTTTTGGCCTTGTTTGCTTAGGCCATGCCTGAATCGGAAAAAAATATGACGCTGAATACCATGCCATAAGTAACGACACTCAGAGACGATACTGTCGCCATGTATGTGTAAAGTGACAGATTTATTTTTAGAACAGAAATTCCGAACACATGTTCAGAGCGAAGGGTAAACACGAATGAAAACGACCATTTTCACAAAGTTTTGAACCTGTATTTGGCTCCAAAAGTGTACACATGACAAAGGAGTATGCATTGAAGATAAAAACCAGAAAAAAAATTTGAGACCCAGTAGCTCAATAATGCACCTTTAAACCATGACCAAAAGCTCGACCAAAATGAAAGTACATAGTCCTCTGTATTTCGCCAGATTTCCCCAAATTCTAATGTTGTGAATGGCTTTTTTTATCTGATTACATCTGACAGCTCTTAATTGTTTTGTAATATTAAACCAACACAATTTGATCCTGCCTCACAGATTCAACAAGTATAGAAAGATATAAACATCCACACCCCAGCAGACACACAATATTGACTCAACATTGATTCAATGTTGAAGCATCATAACGAAACATTGTTTCAGTTTACAAAATATGTTCTTCTTTCAATAAATTGGTTTATAAGATTTGAATCATAAGATTGAACACATTTCTGTGATTTCACCTACTTCTTAATCCAAATAAGCCAAATGTCAAGGTCCTATCACACATACTTTTGAGTCATCATGCTGTCAAAGCTACGGTGTGGATAAGAGCCGTGGTTCGAACTTCGCTCGGGTCACATATGCTGAGACGCTAATTTGATTTGATGTTTAACGTCCCCATCAACACTGTAAAGGTCATTTTGGAGACGTTGCTTCTTATTTTGTGGGACTTTTATCCGACATTGAGATGAAATGACATCTCAAGCCCTGCCGCCCGATGAAACCGATAGGGTTTATAAGCATGGCCGGTCCGACTCGCACCGAATTGCCTGGGCAGGTTTAGATCCTCTCAAAGGTGTACCAGTTCTCGTGTGCGGGTCGGTTTCAGCTCTGCGTGGAAGCAGCATGCAGTCCATCTGTTTCTTCAAACACCGATGGGCGGGGGCTAAACGCTAGTTAAGTTCTGCAATGGAAGGTCAAGTAGTTTTTCTCTGGGTTTTTCTTTAATTGAGGTTTTACGTCCCTGTCGACACTATTTAGGTCATGTTGGAGACGTTAATTCCAATTTTGTGGGTCTTTTACCCGACATTGAGATAAAATGACATCTGAAGCCCTGCTGCCCAAACAAACAAAATGGTTTTATATGTAGGGACGGACCCACTTGCACCACTTTGCCTGGACAGACTAAGATCGTCTAATTGGTGTGCGGTTGAATTCCGCTCTGCGTGGAAGCAACATGCAGCACAGTCTGTTTCTCCAAGACCTGATGGGCGGGGGCGGGTCTTCGAAGACTGGCTTCAAAGATTGGCTTCAAACTATTTAAGGTGACAGTGATTGGATGAATCAATGTAAGCTCTCCGTGTTCCGTCTCATTCTCGCTGTGTGTGTGTGTGTTGTGGGATGGGGGTCTTTTTGGTTGATTTGAGGTTTTACGTCCCCGTCAACACTGTATACACTCCATAGGTCATTTTGGGGATGCCGCTTCCAATTTTGTGGGAATTTTACCAGAGATGAAATGACATCTCAAGCCCTTTCGCCCGATGACACCAATAGAGTTTATATGCATGGACGGGCCGATTCTGACACTCGCACCGCTTTGCCTGGGCAGGCTTAGATCCTCTTAGCGGTTTACCAGTACTCGTGTGCGGTCGGTTTCAGCTCTGCATAGAAGCACCATACAGCCCATCTATTTCTTCAAGCCCCGATGGGCCGACGCCGGAGGCAAAGGTGTAATGTGTATCTTGTGTCATGGAGCATCGATTTGATATGCTTACAGTTAGACAAGGCCTGCTGTGCTGGGTATGAGGGTGATGTTATATTTCTTCTGTGTCTACACGTTCATTAATTTGGCTCTTCTCTTCATCTCCTCTACTATCTCTTCTATCCCTTTTCTCCCCTTTCTCTGAGAAAAGGCACAAAATGACCCACAAGGGTTGCGGTGTCAGCCAAAACAATCAGTCAATTCGCTGATTGTATTGACACCATGGCAAACAGTACAGACCAAGATAACACATTGACAATCACGGTCAACACTGTTTGCATAAATACAGTTATTCCAGGTGTTGCTCTTTTAGTGAAACAGATTTGTCACAATACAGTATTGTTAGACTTCATGCATTTTTTCCGACAGTTAGTTTTCTGAAGAATTATTTTTATTTTTATTATTATTTATTTATTTATACTCCAAACATAGGTTGTGAAAGCTCCATAGAATCACTTCATTAAAGCGGTTCTAAAAAGTATCCAAGCCTATGTCTAAGAGAGGAAATAAGGGAAAAGAATGCATATCCTTGTAAATCCCAGTATTTCTCTATTATAAATTTCATAGCTTGCAAAACACTGTGTTGTCCACAAGACATGAATCATTTATGGGTTGGTTAGAATTACTTCATTCAGGTGGTTCTAACGAGTACCAAAGCCTATGTCTAAGAGCATAAATAAGGAAAAAAATGTATATCCTTATAAATCCCAGTTTTCTCTATACTAAAGCGGGGTTTCATAGCTTGCAAAACATTGTGTTGTCCTCTGACATTAATCATTTATGGGTTGGTTGGAATCCCTGCATTTAGATGATTCTAACGAGTACCCACAACCTTTGTCTAAGAGCGGAAGTAAGGAAAAACAATGCATATCCTTGTAAATCCCAGCTTTCTCTTTCATAGCTTGCAAAACTTATGTTGTCCACAAGGCATTTATCATTTATGGGTTGGTTAAAATCACTTTATTAAGGCGGTTCTAACGAGTACCCACAACCTCTGTCTAAGAGCGGAAATAAAGAAAATAGGTAAATCAAAGTTTTCTCTATATAAAGTGGGGGTTTCGTAGCATGCAAAAAATATTTTCTCCACAAGGCAGTAATTATGTATGGGTTGGTTACAGTAAGTTCAATGTGGTTCTGACGAGAACCCACAACACAATGTCTAAGAGCAGAAATAAAAATAAATACTTTAGTAAATCCTAGTTTTCTCTGTACAAAGTGGGGTTTTCAGAGCTTGCAAAAACTATGTTGTCCATTTATGGGTTGGTTTACTTTTTATTAATAGTTACAAGTGAAATTATTAATGAATGTTGAGATTTTTGTTTCAAGCAGGTGTGTATAAAATATATTGGCTAGTTTACCATAGCAGTTTATCAGTTTTAAAAACATTCTTCTCATCAAGCTGTCAGGTCTTATTATGATAAGCTGAAAGCATGTGTCGCTAGCTAGTAGCTCGAATTCTGGCGAAATGCAGAGGATAATACACCGAAATTAATCTTAACTGATGTAGTCGATAAAACGTCCTAATCAAACGAACCATAGATAAAATGTTTGAAAACTAAAAATATAAACATTATCTTCTATTAGATACAATATCTGTACCGTGTCAAGGAAAAACAAGACTTCGTACATGTATCCCCCAGCGAAGATTCAACTCAGCCTTCTTATCTGTGGTTTCTGAGTCATCAATGTAAACTTACTGGATAGTATTGGTCCCTAAGTTTCCTCATACAGACAGCGGATGCTGTCACCTGTCTCATTCTTCTTGTTAGAAGACATTTTTCGCTGACCTTGGCTAATATGTCAAATGACACAAGTCATGTGACTTTAAGGACGTCATTTGGGAGGACATGTTTTGAAGATCTATGGGTGGGCAGAGGCAACACTACGTGAGTTTTGTTACATTTTGTTTGATTTGATGTTTAACGTCCCCGTCAACACTAGATAGATCATTTTGGAGGCGTTGCTTCCAATTTTAGGGACTTTTACCCGACATCGAGATGAAACGACATCTCAAGCCCTGTCGCCCAATGAAACAGATAGGTTAATAAGCATGGACGGTTGACACAAGGCCAATAAATTATTTATTACACCGAATTCTGATTTCTAGAGAGTCTTTGAGTGAACGCACTTGTACTTTTGAATGCACTCGTACTTCAGAGGGGAATATTGCAGGGGAATATGATAATTTGTTGCCCTGCGCGTGATGCTCTCGACTGATTAGAATTCTAGAATAGGTTATGAATATTAATGAGGTATAATAAAACAATATACATGAGCCGCGTCATCAGAAAACGTGTTGTATATCAAAGACGGTCATCAAAGACTACGATCAGGCTCTACATTCGCCCAGTCTGACCAGTCATCGCCGTCCACATGAAGATCCAAAGAAGCACTGTCTTTACCTGGGTCAACGGTTATGATTCCGATCCGACTCATCTGGTGTAACAGGCTGATTTGTTACATTACTGATCAGATGATTTTGAAGTTTCATTTTCTCGTGACGCGGCTCTGTATCCCAGCTCGTGAGAAAATAGTTATTATTCATTAGCAATACTTAACCATCAGTGAAATGGACGCCCCATTAAACCACACATTATATAAAGGAAACTGGGGTTTAAAGGTGTAAACATTACCTTACGTATTTCTGCTCTAAGACACATGTAGGTTGTGTGTACTCGTTAGAGCCGCCTCAATGAGGCGGTTCTAACGAGCACCAACAACCTACGTTTAGAATATAAATAAAAAATGGAACAAATTTTATCAGAAAATATAACCATTTTGGAGATATGAAAGAATGCACTATACCAGAGGGATGTGTTATTGTAATGACATAGGCGAGTAGCAATAGATCAAGTGGGCATGCGCATAAGCGCAGTCTCATCCTGAGCTGTTGCTGCTCGCTGAAACTTCACGCAATTAATGCGCCAAGCACTATTTTTCAGATGTCGGTTCACATTTTTGTTTCAGCCTATTTCACAGAATAATGGCATCAGTGGATGGATCCCGGTCCCTCCTTGCAACGTCAGATGAGCTGATTTCACATCCATGTGACCCCTGCTGTTATGGTGGAACCAGTAAAGAGGCTACGAATTACTGTAACGATTGCCAAGAATACCTTTGCACCTCTTGCGCAGAGTCACATAAAGGACTTAAATTTTCCAGAAATCATAAATTATCACCAGTAAGTGATGTACTTGCACCACAGTCACCAAACACTGGAGTTTCTTCCCTTGTATTGTGTGAGTGTAGTCAAAATTTAGGAGTCGTCACATATTGCGAGGACCACAACGCTGTAGTATGCCAGTCCTGTCACTCCATAAAGCATAGAAAATGTAAGACAAGATCTATTGACGAATTAAGTACAAACTTTGATAAATCATCACTTGATACACTTGTTAAGAAAGTGGTAGAACTGAAGGACGATTTTGATGAAATATTGAAAAGCACGAAGTCAATTATACAAGACATTCTTTCCGGAAAGGAAAAATGTAAAAATGAAATCGGAATTATTCGAAAGGAACTTAATGTATTCTTAGACTTGCTTGAACAGAAAGCTATGAGAGAATTAGAAAAATGCGAGATGTTGGAACAACAGAAAATGCAACACTTTGAGAGCTCAAGCTCTGAGACAAAGCAGCTTCTTGAAAGAGAAATATTACTTCTGGATAAAGTCACCAGATCTTCAAACAATATTAACATGTATGCAGCAATGGTAAAATCTTCCCGTCACATTAAAGAGTATGAAACGTTATTGCGCGATCTTCGTCGAGAAATCAAGGCTCCTATCCTGACATTTGTAAGAAATGAGTCATTAATTGATATTCAAAATCAAATTAAGGAACTTGGAAAGGTAAATATGGACTATCATATTGTTTATTCTATTGACATTATATCATTTCAAAACATTAAAATCGAAAACCGAAGCCAGGTAGAAATTAATTTTTCCCGTGATAAAGAACAACCATCTGTTTATGGCTGCGTGATCATGCCAGATGGTCAAGTTGTAATATGTGACTATGCCAACAAGACAGTTAAAGTTTTAAGTAGTTCATTTGAAATGAAAGATAGTCTTCAGCTTAAGTCCTGGCCAAGAGATATTTCAGTGGTAGACATATACAATGTAATTATCACATTGCCTGGGCTAGAACAACTACAGTACATAGAGATTAATCCTGTTCTGAAAGCTGGACGTGTTCTCCAGCTTGATAAGATGGTCTTTGGAGTAGAAGTATTTAATGAGGAGATATTTGTTACTTGTCATAACTGGACTGGACAAGGAGAGGTGCGGGTACTCAGTAGGGAAGGAGACTTGAAAAGAAAGCTTAGGATTAGTCAAGACGGAACATTTATGTTCACCACACCGTACTATACCACAGTGAATCCAAAGTCAGGGAACATTTATGTCACGGATTTTTATACTAATATAGTAACATGTCTGAAGTCAGATGGTAAGGTGTTATACCAATACACGGATTCTGACATGAAATCGCCGAGAGGGGTTTGTGTCGATGACGAAGGTAATATTATTGTATGTGGGCAAGATTCTAACAATGTTCAGATCGTTACTGCGGAGGGAAAAAAGAAATCCAACTTGCTTTCATCGACGGATGGAACCAAAGAGCCACTGTGCGTAGCGCTTTCCCCAGATAACAATAAACTCATTGTGGGCTGCTGTGAACAAAACAAACTATATGTATACCAGATTAGATGAACCGCGTCATGAGAAATCCTGTTTTTATCATTTGCTAACAACAAAGATGCTGATCATACTGCGCGGAAGCGGACAACAAAGACGCGGACAACAAAGACCCGCACGCGCAGTCTGATTATCACCTTTGTGTTCGCCACTTACATAGTATAATTTCTACATCTAACATTGTTAGACTGTGACTAGTCTGAGTAGCTGGGAAGGTGTCTTAGTTGGTAACAAACTCTGGACAGGTTCTTCTCTGATGGTTCAAGCGATATACTACTTAACCATTTTGTATCAGAAACCCTAAAACGGGTGGTTGGCAAACAGTGCAGGCCCAGATCAGACGCCGCAGAACGCGGCGTCTGATCAGGGCCTTCACTGTTTGCAAAAGGTTCAGCCATTTTCCAAGTAAATTTTGAAGAAAAAACAACCTGGCAGGTGGCACTACAGTAAAATAATCCCCTTACTCACAATGTAAATTGGGGCATATTCCATGTTCTACCACATTTCAGCAAGTCTAATGCTTCCATTATGAGGCATATAATTTGACAGGCTGACCATTTACCTTCCAGAAGCAGCTAAAAAATATGGGTGCTGTGCGGCATATTTTGGCCTTTTGGGCAGCCAGTGTCAACAAACCCATACCGCAGCGAATAAATCCAGGCATTTCCAGTGGCCAGTCAGCACAATTTTCTGGTTCAATTTAAATCAGCTGCTTTTCACAATAGCAAAAATCTACTAATATTTCTTCTAATAAGCAATAATACTTCTCAGAAAAATAATGGCTTAGCACCAAATCCAATCAGAAGCAGCAGAATATTCAATTCTGTACTGAAAGCTCTCCCCAAAGCAAGTACAGCTTTCATAAAGACCAATTATTTACTGTAGTGCAACCTATACCAAACCCTAATTTCTTTATGATCCATCAAAAGAATGGCCAAACACAAGTTTAGACCATATCTAATAATATAGTCATGCATAATTTATGTTCAGTGACAAAGAATCTTTAAACTTTGCGAAAACGTTATCGCTTCCAGATTCTACGATGAAAGCCGAACAAACCATGTTTTGTGAAAAAGCGCAAAGTTAACCTCTTTCCAGAATGGAACCCAGAAACCGGCTTGCATAAGTGATTCTTCTCAGATGTCTTTGGAATACTTTAATCCTAAAATGCCCCCGCCTATAGGGGCTTGAAGAAATATATGGGCTGCATGATGCTTCCACGCAGAGCTGAATCCGGCCCGCACACTAGTACTGGTAAACCGCTTAGAGGATCTAAGCCTGTCCAGGAACCGCGATGCGAGGCGGACCGTCCATGCTAATAAACCCCATTGGTTTCATTGGGCGACAGGGATTGAGATGTCATTTCATCTCAATGTCGGGTAAAAGTCCCACAAAATTGGAAGCAACGTCTCCAAAATGACCTTTACAGTGTTGACGGGGACGTTAAACCTCAAATCAAACAAAAACAAAATCCTAAAACGCACTAAATCATGTCCTATTAGCACATGCTAGAATTTTTGGCTGTTCTCACACCTATACCCCCTAATTTCAGTAAAAATTGGCATTTTGAGGATATTTTGGAGACAAAACTTTGATGAAAATGATTATAAATGCCTTAATGCCATGAGAAATGGCTGAATATTGTAACATGAACCAAACCAATAAGAAATTACAATGGCTGAGAAAACTCATTGCAATATTGCAGCGGGCTGTTCGGAGAGACAGGTTTGAAATTTTGCAATGGCTTGAGAACCTTGCCTAATGCCAAGTAACCTCAGTATTATATTCAATATGGAGTATATTCTTTTTCTTGTGCTCCTGTTTATACATTTACTGCAAGGCTGCTTTCCAAACAGACCAATGACAACTGATTTACATGGCTTTGAAGTACCCCCCCCCCCCCTCCAATTACATGGAACAGAAGCAAAAACTGATAAAGTACACCCAGTTAGTCCTAAATTAGCACTAAACTTACAATTTGTACAGTTTCTGTGACAAAATACATGCCAGGAAGATCCATTTTAAGGTACAGAATTGGAGGGGACCTATTATGTACGAAAATACTATGTAATGAATGAAAAAAGGGCAGGGGAGCTCATTTTTTCTACTTTCGGTTTAGGTGGCACTACAGTAAAAAAAAATCCCCTTACTCACAATGTAAATTGGGGCATATTCCATGTTCTACCACATTTCAGTAAGTCTAATGCTTCCATTATGAGGCATATAATTTGACAGGCTGACCATTTACCTTCCAGAAGCAGCTAAAAAATATGGGTGCTGTGCGGCATATTTTGGCCTTTTGGGCAGCCAGTGTCAACAAACTCATACCGCAGCGAATAAATCCAGGCATTTCCAGTGGCCAGTCAACACAATTTTCTGGTTCAATTTAAATCAGCTGCTTTTCACAATAGCAAAAATCTACTAATATTTCTTCTAATAAGCAATAATACTTCTCAGAAAAATAATGGCTTAGCACCAAATCCAATCAGAAGCAGCAGAATATTCAATTCTGTACTGAAAGCTCTCCCCAAAGCAAGTACAGCTTTCATAAAGACCAATTATTTATTGTAGTGCAACCGGCAACCCTAAATTGCGTTCTGCAATGCTCGATCTGGACCTACACTGTTTGCCAGTATCCAGCTCCGTGGGTATCCGGTACATTTTTTTTTTACGTTTCTTTCACTTTACTAACCCATGTATAACAATGGAATATTCCACCTAGTAAGTTTGGAGTGGTCAATTTCCAGTTATAGGAGTATCAGGTTTGTTATTGTTTTGGCAAATTTTACCAACATGAATGTTCTTTAAGCAAACAGTGTTAGCCCAGATCAGACGCCGCGTTCTGTGGCGTCTAATCTGTGTCTGCACCGTTTATTAATGGTTCAGAAAAGGGCCGCTTGACTGCTCAGTTTTCATGGCAATACCATAAATTTCAAAATTAGCTCAGTACGTGCTGTGTTTTGCCATCTGCTTAAATTGTAACAGACAATTTCTCCCAGCGGGCATTTGGGTCTAAGAAATGTCGAATCAACGTCAATGACGTTGCATCGACGTTGCTATGATATTGCGCATACGTTATATGGCCGATTGAGTGGGTACATAAATAGAAGAATAACCGACCAAAAAAAAGGTCATTTGTTAAATAGAAGTGAAGGCAATGATCAGGAATCGAAACAATTAACCCACGTGACTATTTTTATAAATTGTATGAAGAAGCGGAAGCGCTGTGGTTTGGTCCAGTGTGCACAGTCCGATCAGCATATATGTGTTCGCCACTCAAATAGTACAATTTCTACATCATCACGAAAACACGCCTATATAATTTTGACCCCCCTCGAACCCCACTTTTAAGTAGTAAAACTGGAGTTTTCAGGGATAAACCTTATTTATCTTATTTCTGCTCTAAAATATAGATTGTGGGTATTTGTTAGAACCGCCTCGAGGCGGTTCTAACGAGTAGCCACAATATATATATATGCTCTAAAATATAGATTGTGGGTACTCGTTAGAACCGCCTCGAGGCGGTTCTAACGAGTACCCAGAATCTATATTTTAGAGCAGATTGTGGGTACTCGTTAGAACCGCCTCGAGGAGGTTCTAACGAGCACCTACAATCTATATTTCAGAGCAGAAATAAGAAAAATAAGGTTAAAATTTTTATTTTTTCTGCGATAAAGGTTACAATGTATTTGTATAGGCGTGTTTTCGTAATGTCTCACAATTTAAGACTGTTGCCAGTCTGAGTAGATGGGTGGTTGTCTTGGTAACAAACACTGGACAGGTTCTCTCCTGACGGGGTTCAAACGATATTCTGCTTAATATAACTGTCAGTATTGTCTTGTTTGTTTGAGTTGAGGTTTTACGTCCCTGTCAACACTATTTAGGTCATTTTGGGTACGCTGCTTCCAGTTTTGTGGGACTTTTACCCGGATCGAGATGAAATAGTATCTCAATACCTGTCGCCCAAACCAACCAAAAGAATTAATATGTAGGGACGGGCCGACTCGTACCACTGCCTGGGCGTATAGGTGTGTTTTCATAATGTCTAACAATTTAAAACTGGTGCCAGTCTGAGTAGATGGGCGGTTGTCTTAGTTGGTAACAAACTCTGGACAGGTTCTCTCAGAGCAACTGTGAACTTATGAGTTTAACCATTGATAAGAGTTCTGACTCTTAATCATTAGGTCTCTCGCTGCTGTGGTTTGAGCCTGGCTCGGACAGATGTGAGATGCCAAGTTCTGCAATGGAAGGCCAGATGTTTTTTCTCCTGTTACTTCAATTTTCGCCACCTCTGAAAAATGATCGGCTCGATATGAGTGAAATAATCTTGAAATGGCCGTAAAATCAAATCAAACTAAAAAACATTTTTATTTCTAGTTAAATTATCAATACAACAACATTGTAAAAACAATTCAACAACACCGGCAAAACAATAACAATGATGATGATAATAGTAATGACTGCAATAATAATAATAATAATAATAATAATAATAGAATAACCTAAATGGAATGCATGTATGTCCTTGCACCCCACTTCATTTCCCTATCCGTTCTGGATCGGTTGCCGGGATTCACAATGGTTTTTAATTGCAATGAAATGTTATTATCATATGATGATAGAATATATACTCTCTCTCTCTCTCTCTCTCTCTCTCTCTCTCTCTCTCTCTCTCTCTCTCTCTCTCTCTCTCTCTCTCTCATAAGATTGAACATGTTCTAGTTCATAGCATGCAAAAGATGTTTGCCACCGTATAATGTTATTTAATTTATATTTCCTTATATGTCATGTCAATGTACTTATGAGAATAAAGTGTTTGTCTGTCTGTCAGTCAAAATAATAATCATTTCAACAGCTTAGAAGGACTAAGCCTGCCCAGACAAATCGGTGTGTGTCAGATCGTCCAATTCATGTAATTCTTTTGGTTTCATAGGGCAGCAGGGATTGAGATATCATTTCATCTTGATATCGGGTAAAAGTAAAAGTCCCACGCAGTTGGAAGCAAACTCTCCAAAATGACTTAAATAGTGTAGACGGGGTCGTTAAACCTCAATTCAAACAAAAACGAAATTATGAGTATTAAATGTATGTTATGGTATAACGATACTGTGATGATACTGTAATGAAGTGGATAACTTGTCAAAATCAAAGCACTGAGAGTACTGGTGGGTCGATTGTCTCTGAGTGTAGATTTGGAAAATGGGCCTGAACTACGAGTTAGACTGTTTCGTTAAACCCTTGAATTCCTTACTGTAAGCAAACCGTGTATACCCTGATCAGACGCTGCGTTTTTCGGCGTTTGATCCTTTAATATATGTACTGTCAGCAAACAGTGTAGACCCTGATCAGACGTCTTGTTCTGTGCCGTCTGATCTGGGTCTACACTGTTTGCCAGGCCCAGCCAATGAATCCATTCTAGATTCTACAGATAACCCTTTCACGAAACATGCTTAAATTATATAAATATGATGCATGGATTTGCTTCAAATCAGTGATAGTCACGTAGACTACAGCCCTAACAGAGGTTTTCTCCTTATAAATTTGGGTCGATTGATCATGTTGATAAACACAATCGACCCAAAATGGATATGAGTACACGTGTCATAACAAATGTTAACTGGTAGGTTACGTCATGACGCCGTCCGTGTCTGTGACGGCTGATCTGGGTCTACGCGTTTGCAAGGTTTCATGTTATGGGCCGCTAGGCTGATATGATATGTCATGACGCCGTCCGTGTCTGTGGCGGCTGATCTGGGTGTACTCGTTTGTCAGGTTTCATGTTCTGGGACGCTAGGAAGATATGGGGTGAGTTTCATTCTAAAGGAAAGAGAAAGAACTGTAGTCAGTTAGACAACCATGTATTTCAAAATATGTATTTTCTGTCCCTTACAGCTTATAGGAAGATCGCCATAAACTGTCATTGTTAAAGCAGAAGAGTCGAATATACCTGAAAAAATAAAACAGTAACATTAAAATTCTTTTCACTTTTCTTCTTCTCGTGAATGTTTCAGATTATAGTGCCTAGAAAAGCTTTGTAAACTCAAACCACAGAATGTTTCAGATTATAGTCCCTAGAACAGCCTTGTAAACGCAAACCACAGAATGTTTCAGATTATAGTCCCTAGAACAGCCTTGTAAACGCAAACCACAGAATGTTTCAGATTATAGTCCCTAGAACAGCCTTGTAAACGCAAACCTCAGTACATTGACCTTATATTAGTGAAACTCATCTTCCATTGCTTCCATTCCATTGCTTTATGTTGGACAAGTTTATTTGTCATTTAAGGAGGGTCGCACATGAATTACAAATGAATTACTCCCCACCCTCCTTAAGGGGTGTCAGACCTGTTTTTTTCTATTTTTGACGGAATATTCTGCTAGCAAATAGTGCAGGCCCTGATCAGACGCCGCGTTCTGTGGCAATTATGTTTGCAAAACATCTGTTTTAGTACTCTATATGGGTAAAAAAAATTTGGGTGTGTTTGGCCTTATCTTTTGGACCAGGCCTTACCATGCACCACGGGGATGCATGGCAGCCTGTATTTCCTGATTTGTGTCTTTTTATTTCTTACAAAATAATTGCGCCAATCACTTAGATAAAAAGAATAGACGTTAACTATTTAAATTTCTGGAAAAACGTCGTCTGTTTATGTCGTCTGCTGCTACTTCTTGACAATTATTTGAAATATTCTTGCATAGGCCTACACTCAAAAAGTGTAGATCCTGATCAGTCTGACATGGACCAACACTTTTTGCAGTCATGGCTTTTAAATTGACCAGCGGGCAACAAACAGACGACAATTGTTGTGGTTGGCATCTTAAGAGTTAACAGAATTTTTATGCTGTTGACAAGAAAAACAATCACTTTTCTATCTCCATTGCTGACTGAGATAGCCAAAACCTTGTGTCAACGGATAGACAGCCTATCTTTAGATTTTATTCACGTGTTCTGTCCATACAGACGAGAAAAACACTCACTTTTTTGTATCTCAATTGTTGACTGAGATAGCTAAAGCCTTGTGCAAACCGGGATAAAGCCTCGCTTCCAATGATATCTTTTGGATTTTATTCATGTTTGTTCATGTGATGTGTACATACAGCTGAACCTCAATGGCCCGTACACCTTTGGAAGCATGATAATTTTGTTCCAGATAGGTGTAGTTAGAGCTACTGAGGGTTAATTATACCATCAGGGCTGGGGGACATAATTGTGATAACTTATGCGTATCTTTTTCGATCTTTTTTTCAAAATAAAGACACATTGTGTGTACTCTTAGAATCGCCTCAGTGGGGCGATTCTAATAAGTATACACAACATACATTTTGAAGATAAACTAGAATACTGTCGATGGCGCGCCATCGCAAATCCCCACGTTTTCTACAGAGGGGCCAAGTACCGAAAACCCCTCACCCTGGGCCCTAATTTGACTCCATGGTCAAAATATTACCTGTATTATATTCTACTAATCATGCCCTTTAATTTCATATGCCACATGACTATGTTCCAAAAAACTTAAATTTTGACCCTTTGACCCCTCTCCCAGGGCCCCAATCTGACCCCAGGGTCAAAATTTTACTTGTAGTTTATTCTACCCATTATCCCCTTCGCATAGATATGCAACATGACTATGTTCTGAAAAACTTTAATTTTGACCCCCGACCCCCCCCCCCAAGTCCGACCCCCAGGGCATGACCTAGGGGTCACAGCCAAAATCCCGTTCAATATGTTTTACTTTTTTCATAACTAAGTACATGTGCAAAGTTTGGCATCAAAATCTTCAAAATTGACTTTGTAATTGAATTTTATTGATATTTGACCTTTTGACCCCTCCCCAGGGCCCCTGGGGGCGGGGACAAAAAAAAATGTGCTCTTGCGCAAGCCATTCATGTAAGCAACTCGCATACCTTTGGTTGAATTCCGGCTAACGGTTTAGGAGGAGATAGCCGGACAGACAGACGGACAGACGGACAGACAGACAGACAGACGGACGGAGGCGATTGCAATATCCCCACTTTTTTTAAAAAACGTGGGGATAATTAAGAAAAGTCTCCATGATTTATCTACATATTTTAATAGTGTGAGTTATGGGGAAACATCTTTAAGTATTCAAATTCCAGGTTTGAATCAGCCATGGTGAGCGAGCTATCGGTGTTCGAGGCATTGAAATTTCACTAATACACTAGTTACTAACTGAAGTTATCTTACTTGTACCTATTGCCCCTGTGCTGAGGTAATCTGGACTATTTCCTGTCCTATATATAGGATATTCTTTATCTTCCTGGTTGGAGAGAGCTTTCAGCAAATCTGAGTGGCCAGCGAGCTGACCACGTGATATGAGTTGTTTCAAGATGGCTTCTCGACGTAAAGAGCTTTCTTCTGGATGACAGGGATGATCGAGATGCTTGAATCTTTTAAAAATACGAATCATGAAAAAGACTAAATTAGATTACTAGTAATATATAGATTTTCCGCTTAACTTTTGAATAATTCTTTAAAAATATTTCATGAGTTATGGCCCTTTGCAAAGATGGGATGTATTTCTTTGTCTGCTAAATATCTCAAAACGGCCCCACCCATAGGGGCTTGAAGAAATATATGGGCTGCATGATGCTTCCACGCAGAGCTGAATCCGGCCCGCACACTAGTACCCGTAAACCGCTAAGAGGATCTAAGCCTGCCCAGGCAAAGCGGTGCGAGGCGAACCGTCCATGCTAATAAACCCTATTGATTTCATAGTGCGACAGGGCTTGAGATGTTATTTCATCTCAATGTCGGGTAAAAGTCCCACACAATTGGAAGCAACGTCTCCAAAAACCTTTAAAGTGTTGACGGGGACGTTAAACCTCAAATCAAACAAAACAAACAAACAAAATATCTCAAAAACCGCTAGAGTTAGAGCCTTGAAATTTCTGGAATAGAGATATATGGTGACCAGTAGCTGACCTGATCAACTTTGAAATGTGTTATGACCATTTGTGAAATTGGGCATTTTTACATTGTCAGTAAAATATCCCAAAAAGTATTCAAGGTAGTGTCTGAAAACTTGGTGGATAGGTGAGGTATGATAATAACGTTTGAATGAATTCTGAAAAATCCTTTTTCTTGAGTCATGCCGCTTATTTTAATCTTATAAGCAAGATATCTCAACAACTATTTATAATATATTGCCGGCCCCCGCCCATCGGGGCTTGAAGAAATAGATTGGGCAACACAGAGCTGAAACTGACCCCACATGAGTACTGGAAAACACCTTAGAAGGTCTAAGCCTGCCCAGGCAAAGTGGTGCGGGTAGAATCACCCAAGCATATAGACCTTATTGGTTTCATTGGGTGGCAAGGCTTGTGAAGTCATTTCATCTCAATGTCGGGTAAAAGTCACACAAAATAGAAAGCAACATCTCCAAAATAACCAAAATTATGTTGACGGGGACGTTAAACCTCAATTCAAACAAACAATTTATAACATTGCAGTGAAACTAGACAAGGGATGAATAGAAGATGACCCGATTATTCTTATGCAAAGGATAGTTTTAAAGAATTTGATTTTTGTTCTTCAGTTATAGCCCTTAGAAATTTTTAGCATTTCAACATTATAAGAAAAATATCTCACTAACTTTTATGGACAAGTAGTGTTAAGGTTAAAAAGTCATAATATTTTATAAATACACCAGCCCTAGTTTTGCTTTTACTTTTTATCAGCTGTGCAATATGCCAAGACTTCAACAAAGGTGACAGCGCAATATCTATGGGGCTCCGTTTTACTATTTTTTTACCTACATGTATTTATAGATATCCACAATTATTTATGGATATCCACAATTCGAATTATAGATGTTTATAATTATTTATGGATATTATTAGTTATGGATATTATTAGTTATGGATATCTCTAATTCGATTTAATGATATTCATCATTCGAATTATGAATATCCATAAATCGATCTGAATTAAGGATATTCATAAATCGAATTATGGATATCCATTATTCGATTTATGGATATCTATAATTGGAATTATGGATATCCATTATTCGATTTATGGATATCATTAATTCAGATCGATTTATGGATATACATAATTCGAATTATGGATATCATTAACTGGAATTACGGATACCCATAATTTGGTCTGGCAAATAAATACAATAACTAATGACTTAAACCAAAGGCTTTTGCGGTGAATTATGGCTATTCATAATTCGAAATATGGATATCATTAATTCAGCCCGATTTATAGATATCCAATTCGATTTATGGATATCTATGATTCGAATTATGGATATCTAAAATCAGCGCAATAATGTATATCCATATTTTGATTTATTGATATCCATAATTGGAATCAGTGATATATAAATCAATCTGAATATCCATAAATTGAATTACGGATATCCATAATTCGATTTACGGATGTGTATAATTCGAATTATGGCTATCCATTATTCGACAGATTTATGGATATCATGACGAAAACACGCCTATATATCTATAAATTCATGTACATGGTAAATTTTACCGCCGAAAAAACGAAAATTTTAAGATGAAAGTTGTGATTTTTTTTCTTATTACTGCTCAAAATATAGATTGTGGGTACACATTAGAACCGCCTCATCGAGGCGGTTCTAACGAGTACTCACAATTTATATTTTAGAGCAGAAATAGGAAAATAAGGTTTACCCCTGTAAACCCCAATTTTACTAGATAAAAGTGGGGTTCAAGGGGATCGGAATTATATAGGCATGTTGTCGTGATGCATAAATCGAATTATGGATATCCATAAATCGATTTATGGATATCTATAAATATGGATTAAACATCAAAACAACACCCCACAAATATTTTTGTTCAGGGGCACATGAAAACTAACTGCCCTCATTGCAAAAACACGACTATTCAAATATACTGGAAAATTTTAACGCCATATTTTGACAATTTTCGATAAAAAAAAATCTAAATTTTTTCATAATTCTGCCCTAAACATAGATTGTGGGAACTCGTCAGAGCCGCCTCGACCAGGCGGTTCTAACGAGTACCCAAAATCTTTGTTTTTGAGCAAAAATAAGAAAAAAATGTATACCCCTGTAAACCCCAGTTTTAATATATAAAGGTGGGATTTAAGGGGTTCAAATTAAATAGGCGTGTTTTCGTGATGCTGGCGCTATCCAATCAAAAGCCTAGATATTTCTATAACAAGTGAAAATATAAGAAAACGAAAGTAGATCCCTGTTGGATAGTATTCCTTAATCAAAGTACCCACAGTTTCGTCTCCAGCAACCTCAAATACGCCATGAACTATTTTCTTGTCGCTGTTTATATCTTCTTTATAAAGACAGTTGAAAGTATATCCTGTTGCAATACCTGCACAAAAATCACCACATTAGCAATTCCTTGCAGTGAACACTTCGTAAACCCCATTTTATATGCAGAAAAGTTCTCTTACAAGGTTATACATTACTTCTCATTACGATAACACGTCCGTGAAACATAGAACACTCTTTTCCATTGCAAAACACCCCAATACTAATACATACTAAATTTTACCGCCGAAAATTTTCAGATGAAAAATTCTGATAGTTTTCTTATGTCTGCTCAAAATATGGATTGTGGGTACTCATCAAGGCGGTTTTAACGAGTACCCATAATCTTTATTTTAGAGTACAAATAAGACAAATAGTGTATACTCCTCTAAACCCCAGTTTTACTATATAAAAGTGGGGTTCAAGGGGTTCAGCATTATATAGACGTGTTTTGGTGATGTATCCTGTTGCAATACCTTCACAGCCAAGTTCTGCAACGGAATGCCAGGTGGCTTTTCTCCGGGTACTCCGGTTTTCGCCCACCTCTGATTAAAGATCGGCTCGATATGAGTAAAATTATCTTTACTCCGGTTTTCGCCCACCTCTGATTAACGATCGGCTCGACATGAGTGAAATAATCTGAGATAATATTTCACTCATATCGAGCTGATCGTTAATCAGGGGTGGGCGAAAACCGGAGTTAAATCTTGAAAGGGCCGTAGAACCAAAATCACCCCCCCCCCCCACATAAAAAAACAATAAAAAAAAAAAAAAAAAAATAAAAAAATAAAAAAAAAACACCTTCACAAAAATCATCACATGAACAATTTCGTGCAGTGAACACTTCTTAAGGGGAATGGGAACACCTTCAGGGGAGGCAACTCCTCCAAAAGTATTTTGTCTCCCATGTCAATAGGGGTCAACTCTTAAAGAAAAGAATTTGCTCTTGAGGAGCAAATTCGTTCCTTTAAAAGTAGACCCCTTTTCCAGTGGGACAGGGCTTATAGAAAAACGAACAGGAAGTCCCGAAAAATGTCTCCCTTTGAAAAATGGCGGAAAAATCTACCAGGTGTTCCCATTCCCCTTAAACCCGATTTTATATGCAGAAATGGTCTCTTACAAGGGTATTCTTTACTTCTCATTACGATAACACGCCCGTGTAACATAGAACACTCTTTCATTTCTCCAGAACGGTAATATTTCTGATGAAAATGTGTGGTATTTTTCTTATTTTAACTCCAAATATAAAAGGTTATGGCTCGTTAGAACCGCCTGATTGAGGCGGTTCTAAGGAGTACCTACAATCTATATCTTGGAGCACAAATAAGAGAAATATTGTATACCCCTGTAAACCCCAGTTTTCTCTAAATATAGTGGGGTTTAGAAGGATGTTCATTACATGGGCTTGTTTACATATTAATTTTTGCTCCAAGACATAAATTGTTAGTACTCGTTAGAACTGTCTCTTTGAGACCGATCTGACGAGTATGCACAATCTGAATTAAGAGCATGAAGGCATGAAGAAGACAACATTCAAACAGCTTCTTCAATAAAATGTCATTTTCAGCACAATAACCAAACAAATGCGTTTTTTCTAATGAATATGATAGCATACACATGGATAGTAAGCTACATAATCGGAGCCAGTGCCACGGGCTCCGATAGGCAAATGTTTTGTGCGTCTTCCGGGTCACGTGCGGCTCTGAGTATATCAGTTTGAAATGACAGTCAATGAAGGTATGTTGATCATTCATCGTACAAGTATGTTTTGTGAGGCAAAAAAAAAAATCAAGAAATAGGAGGATGTCATGCTGTCCTCATGTCTCTTAACTGGTTTCCTACGCAATGGAAAGTTGGTAAATGTGAATGATCTTGTCTGAAACACTTGTGGCGTGAGGTGAACGGTAGTGATTCAACGGCTCTTGAAAGGAATATCGCAGCAATGTCCGGCTGATTTTTCTATAAAATCCGTATGTGTCTGAAATTTTTCGCATTATTTACGTGCGAATCTGTTCTCTAACCGCCCTCAAAACCAGAAAGATATATATACGAAATTAAAATAACGCACATTTCGAATATTTCTACAATGGCTCCGATGGTGTAGGGCGGCTCTGAATATATCGGTCGGCTCTAATGTCGGAGGGCTGATGGAAAGAACTGATAAATGCATAATTATTTTCTAATGCAAAAACTGCAACTGCGACAAAGAACGCTATGGTATGGCTAGTGTAGGTATGATACTCCGTCTCTGGACGGGCCCACCGGAGTCTAACTGTTGGTGGTCTTTTGCTCCAGCATTTCAGCTGTTTCATGATGTCGAGTCCTCGCCGTTATTTCATCATTGTAGTCATTTGATTTTTATGTTCTCAAAGATGTAGAACTGATGAGTAAGAAAGCCGGAATGACCTAATTATTTGTTTAAACCACGACAGAACCAAGGGCGAGGATTGTGGCCATGAGGAATCAATTAAGCACACCCTCACCCCTCCCCGGTGTATAAGCACCCACCACGGGGGCAATACGTTTGCTGATTTTCTCAGGGCGGTTCTTCTGTCGCGGTTTATTTTTGTTTTACAGTGAAATTTTGATGGTTCGAACACCTGTGGCTCGTTTACCATGGAACACATTCTTGAGTCTCAAGAATATGCGTTCCGTTTAAAATTCTGCAGGCGTTTGTTGATTCAAGCCTCGCATCTGGCAGAGGCTCTCTTCCATAGTGAATGGCTCTAATCAAAGCACTGAGGGTACTGGTTGGTCGTTTGTTGAACTGAGATTTAGACAGTTTCGTTTTACCCATAAACTCTAGAATTTCAAGCAAGCTGCTTAGACCTTTTCTACGTCGTATTATGTGGCGTTATGCATTGCCCCAGAACACGTATCCTGTACAGCATTCTCTTTTTACACAGTGTCCTGATGTCACAGAGAGAAGATTGGCGCTGCAATAAATAACCTGTACCTCGATTTTGTACATGAAAAGCGAAGTCACGTGGACAATAGCAGGCGCGATGATTCTGTTGCTGGTAAGCTTAGGTGCATCGATAAACTAAAAGTGCCCCCGTCCTTAGGGGCTTGACAAAAATAGATTGGGCTGCATTGTGCTTCCACGCAGAGGTGAAACTGACTACACACGAGTACTTGTATACCGCTCAGAAGGACTAAACCTGTCTAGGCAAAGTGGTGTCAGTCAGACTGTCCAATTCAGATTAAATAGAAGTGAAGGCAATGATCAGGAATCGAAACAATTAACCTACAGCTCCCATCAGAGACACCAAAGGGAAAGAAGCACAGACATAAAACAACCAGACCCTAATGGAAACATCAATAGCGGAAAGCCAAAAGGACAGTTACTTTCCAACAAAATGGTCAATTGGCTATCCAAAACAAAATAATATAAACGATTATTACACTCAAAGACAAACCATAACAAAAATAAACCGCGACAAAAGAACTGCCTTGGAACGGTCAGTGTTTACGTGGCCACAATCCTCGCCCTTATTTCCGTCGCGATTTAGACAAATAATCTGTTCAGTGCGAATGAAGGCCTCCTAACTCATCAGTGCAACATCTCCGCGAACACAAAAATCAAACAATCACAGAGATGAAACAATGGTAAGGACTCGACAGCAAGAAACCACAGAAATGCTGGAGCAAAAGAAGACCAACAGTTAGACTCCGATGGGCCCGACCAGAGACAGAGCATTAGGCACCAAACAACATTTGGGTTTCATTGGGCGGCAGGGTTTCAGTTGTCATTGCATCTCAATCTCGGCTAAAAGGTCGCGCAAAGCTGGAGGTAACGTCTCCAAAGGACTGAAATAGTATTGACGGGGACATAAAACCTCAATGCAAACAAGTTAAGCAAACAGCCAAGAACGTTGGTTCCGTTAAGATTTTACTTTTACCATAAGCCTCAGACGTGACAGGAAGAGGACTAGTGATTATATAAATAACCGGGGCATTCGTTTTGTAAATGGACAGCAGGCTAATGGTAACTCTTAGTTCTGTGGCGTCTGATTTGGGTCTACACTCTTTGACAAAATAGAAGTGAAGGCAATGATCAGCAATCAATACAATTAACCCACACCTCCTATCAGGGAGACACAAACGGGAAATAAACATAAAAATCAAATAACGAGACCCTAATGGAAACATCAATAGCGGGATGCAAACATAATTCCAGTCCAAATATAGCGTATTTTTCTATCAATTATTTACCGTTTACCGGATTTCCTACATATCAGTGATAGTCACGTGGACATCAGCACTGAAAAGCTTCTGTGGTTAGTAACTTATGGTAGACAGATACGCAATCGACCAAAAAGGGTATCATTTGGACGCAGACATCACAACAACAACAAAGAAAGCACTGAATACTGAGCTAGGTCTTATATCAGTGACCCTGAAATATTTTGAACTCATTAATCGTCTCTTTGATCGAGAAGCACTTCAGTAAAGTGAAGGACGTGCCGAAAATAGAACCACCACATATTCTTACAGCTGTAGTGCAGGTTACCGTTAGATGTTTGTTTTTTAAATGGATAACCGTTGAAAATAAAGAACACACCAAATGACTTAAATCTATTTAGTGAACATTTTGTTTCGGATCAATAAAAGACCAAAACTTCTTGCAAACAGTTTTTCTGAGTAATTTTCAATTTAACAGTTTTATCTAGCGGATGTGAGCAATTACGGCTCATGCACTCATATGAATAATTTAAAACAGCCTCAGTCACGCGTAACTTCAGCAATCACAATTGTGACGCCTACAGGAAAAAATGCTTTTAATACATTTTTTCTATATTTCACATCTTATGTCAAAAGCCTGACTTTGTCTTTGTAATAAGCTTGCAATTTTTTTAATTACCTGTAAATCTCAGAGATTTGTTTTCGTTTCGAATTAGCAAGCTTAAACAATTTAATTATTGGAACAAATTAGATATTGCCCATCAAAGACTAGACATAGCCTTGGTCTAATGCCATAAAACTCGCTTTGTTCGTCTTCAATAAATTTACAAGTCTTAACAAGATGAGAAGCGATTATGCACTCATTTAGCATGAATGTAAACCATTTACCTGTCGGCAGTTGATGAATGTCTTTGAATAGAAAATGAATATTTTGAGCAAAATACATATTTATTGAATTAAACACGCCAAGAATAATACAAGTGATGTTTTGTGAACGCTGATTGGTAAATTGGACAAGGGGCTGCTGTATCCGCCCGGTCCGGTCAATCCTTTTCAAAATGGTTTTAGACAAGTTGTGGGTATTCCCGGGTACTTATTGCGCATCCCTTGTGGCTGATCTGTTTTTGTTGTGTTATGAGAAAGACTCCATGATGTCCCTTTTCGCTGAAACCAATCTGAAATCATTTAAGCCTTCAGCTCGACTTCTTGATATTTGGATGATTTATTAACTGTTGACAATACCGATTTCGATGGTTTGATTGTCCTTTTGGCTTTCCGCTATTGATGTTTCCATTAGGTTCTAGTTGTTTCATGGTTTTGTTTGCTGCCCTACGTCATAGGAGCTATTGTAGAAATATTCGAAATGTGCGTTATTTTGTTGTCATTTTTATCTTTCTGGTTTTGAGAGCAGTAAGACAACAGGCTTGGGAAAGTAACTGTCCTTATGGCCTTCCTTTGTTTAGGTTTCCATTATGGTCTGGTCGCTTAATGTTTGTATTTCTTTCCCTTTGGTGTCTTTTATGGGTGGAGTAAGTTAATTGTATCAATTCCTGATCTTTGTTTTACTTCTACTTTGCATGTAAATAATGCGACAAATTTCAGGCACATACGGATTTGATAGAAAAATCAGCCGGGAATTGCTGCGATTTTCCTTTGAGGATCTGTTATTTCACTACGGGTCACCTCACGCCACAAGTGATTCAGACAAGGTCGTTCACATTTACCAACTTTCCACTGGGTAGGAAACCAGTTAAGAGACATGAGGACAGCAGGACATTCTCCTTTTTCTTGATTTTTTGCCTCACAAAACAAACTTGTACGATGAGTGATCAACCTACCTTTATTGACTGTCATTACAAACTGATATACTCAGAGCCGCACGTGATCCGGAAGACGAACACAACATCTGCCTATGTAGTTTACTACCCATGATACATGTGCCTAGACAGTGTAGCACCACGAAAAACGTGTCTTTATAATTTTGACCCCCTTGAACCCCACTTGTATATAGTAAAATTGAGGTTTACAGTGGTACCTTATTTTTTCTTATTTCTGCTCTAAAACATGTATTTGGGTACTCGTTAGAACCACCTCATCGATGCGGTTCTAACGAGTACCTACAATCTATGTTTTGAGCAGAAATAAGAAAAAAATGTCGCCATTTTTCATCTAACATTTTTGTGTGTTTTTTTTCGGCGGTAAAATTTAAATTGTAATTGTATTCAAGAGTAGTATATTTCAGATGGAATTTAATACGTGTTAACACGCCTGGAGCTAGTCTACGAAGAGCTATTGCACTGCCCCCGGCGTTGGTGTCGGCGTTGACGTTTGCGTCGACGTTGGAATCGACATCGGCGTCCTCATTTACGTTTTAAGAGTTCGTAATTTCCAAACCCTACGATGGATTTGGTTCATATTTGAAATGATGATAGATATAGGAGCAATCCCCCCCCCCCCCCCGCCCATGTCCATGACCTCAAGGTCAAGGCCACGGACTTAGAAATTTCTATATTAAAGTAATTAAGAGCTCATATTTTCCAAACCAATTCATGGGTTTGGTTAATATTTTGTATGATAATAGATATAGGCCAAAAGCTTCAGTTAGCAATACAACCACCATGCCAATAACCTCAAGGTTCATTGCGTGGGCTTGTTAACGGGATGGCTTTCGTCCCAAGTCCAGATTAAGATGGCATCGGAGATGGGTGTTTAAATATTTTTTCTTACCAACTGCATTAAATTTAAGCAATTGTTGTTCCGCTGATTTAAATTTCAGAGCCTGTTGAATAGACATCAGGAAACTTAATATGGTTGCATACGTTACGAAAACACGCCTATTCAAATAAATTGTAAATTTTACCTCCGAAAAATGTAAATCTCCAGATAAAATTGTCACATTTTTCTTATTTCTGTTCAAAATATAGATTGAGGGTACACGTTAAGCCGCCTCATCGGGGCGGTTCTAACGAGTACCCACATTATATATTTTAGAGCAGAAATAAGAAAAATAAGATATACACCTGTAAACCCCATTTTATTGTATGAAAGTAGGGTTCAAGGGTGCCGGAATTATATAGGCGTGTTTACGTGATGTAGTTGGCAACCAGTGACTGCGTTAGCTCTCATATAATCGCTGCAGTGTACGTTACCTGGAAAGGACTTTAGTTTCTTTTTAGCGTCACTGATATTCCTGGATGAAACCAGAGTTCTGAATACAAAACGTCGAGCTATGAAGACAAAAGTAAAGTTTTTCATGTTAAAATTTTACTTGGTGTGACACGTGAGTCCCTGGTTCGACAAATCAGCATATACCAATACTTCAGACACTGATATCTCAAACACTGGCTCGATTCAAACAAAGTTGGTTTGGGTTTTCTTTGGTTAGTTTGGGGTTTAACGTCCCCTTCAACACTACATGGGTCATTTCGGAGACGTTGCTGCCAATTTTGTGGGTCTTCAACCCGAAATCGAGATGAAACCAATAGGGTGTATATGCATGGACTCGCACCACTATTTCTGAATCTAAGCGGTTTACCAATACTCACATGCGGTTGGTTTCAGCTCTCTGTGGAAACACCTTGCGGCCTATCTATTTTTCGAGGCCCTGATGGGCGTCGTCACGTTTTTTGTTATACAATATGTATGTTCTTTTTTATAGATACTATATGCACTGATTGGAGCGGTTTTAACAAGTCCATCTATCTGGTTCTACACTGTTTCCCAATAAACCAATACACACCCCAGTGTAGAATTAACAGCTAACCAACACTTTGACGTCACAGGGACAAAAATAACGCTGTTCCTAGATTTTTATACCCGTTTTTTTCGAAGAAAAATCGGGTATATTGTTTTCGTACCACGGTTGAGTCCGCCGTCAGTCCGTCTGTCCGTCTGTATGTCTATCCGTCCGTCACGTTTCTTGTAAATGGATCTCCTGTGCAACCAGTGAAGTTACACTTTTGAAACTTTGCATGTGGATAGTACATGGAATGTAGATGGCAGTGGCCACTTTTTTGTGACCTTGACTTCAACATGACCCCAAGGTCAAAGGTCAAAAATTATGATTTGCCATATCTCCTTAACTATTAGAGTTACACTTCTGAAACTTTGCTTATTGGATGGTTCTTGGAATATAGAATATTTAGGGTTCGTTTTGGTGTGACATTGACCTCAAGGTCAAAGGTCAAAAAGTATGATTTTGCCATATCTTCTAAACTATTAGAGTTACACTTCTGAAACTTTGGTTATTGGATGGCCCTTGGAATATAGAATCAATTTGGATACTTTTGGTGTGACCTTGACCTCAACATGACCCCAAGGTCAACGGTCAAAAATTATGATTTACATATCTCCTAAAGTATTGGAATCACACTTCTGAAACTTTGCTTATTGGATGGTCCTTGGAATATAGAATATGTTGGCTACTTTTGGTGTGACCTCGACCCCAAGGTCAAAGGTCAAAAAGTATGACTTTGCCATATCTTCTAAACTATTAGAGTTACACTTCTGAAACTTTGGTTATTGGATGGCCCTTGGAATATAGAATAAATTCGGATACTTTTGGTGTGACCTTGATTTCAACATGACCCAATGTCAAAGGTCAAAAATTATTATTTGCCATATCTCCTAAACTGTTGGAGTCACACTTCTGAAACTTTGCTTATTGGATGGTCCTTGGAATATAGAACATGCTGGGCTACTTTTGTTGTGACCTCGACCCCAAGGTCAAAGAGTATGACTTTGCCAAATCTTCTAAACTATTGGAGTTTCACTTCTGAAACATGGTTATTTGATGGCTGTTGGAATATAGAATAAATTGGGATACTTTGGGTGGACCTCAACATAGGTCAAAGGTCAAAAAGTATGACTTTGCCATATCTTCTAAACTATTGGAGTTACACTTCTGAAACTTTGCTTATCAGTTAGAATGTTCTTTGCAACTTTTTTTACGTTACATGTAGTTTTCGCTAGCTAATACATAGTCATTAGTGATACTCATAGAAAAAGCGGGTATTTGCGATGGTAGACCATCGACTGCTGATCTAGTATACAAATGCTATCGGTATTTGCGCAATCAATGATAGTGTGTGTGTATGTGTGTGAATTCGGGTTTAACGTCGCTTTCAACCGTTTTTCAGTCATATCATAACGGTGTCTGGTTGCGACAGGGAGCTCAATGCTCACTTTTATAGTACTGTCTCACTGAAGTATCATGTCCCAGACACATTCCATGATACCACACCCAGTCACATTATCCTGACACTGGGTCGACCAGTCCTAGCTCTACCCTGTAAATCTGAGTGCCAAGCGAGGAGCATTCTTAACAACTTTGGTATGTCGCGGCTTGGGATCCCCGGAGCGGACACTCTTCCAACTGAGCTATCGGGGCTGGTACAATCAGTGATAGGCATGTGGACATTAGCAACATGACTCATCTTCATTTAGTAACAAAACGGCGGAAATGTCCGGTGCATCTATTCCCCTTAAATAAATCAAAACACTGAGAGTACTGGTGGGTCGATTGTATCTGAGGGTAGGCTTGGAAAACAAAAGTCCTGAATTGAGTCTTAAACTGTTTCGTTTTACCCTTTACATATTCCAGTATTTTGAGCAAACAGTGTAGCCCCAGATCAGACGCCGTCTTAAGCGGCGTCTCATCTGGGTCTGCATTGTTTGCCAGTGACTCAGTTCGCGAGACCAGTCCAGATTTTGCTTTTTACACAGCGCTCTGACGTCACATGGAGACGACAAGAGATGCTGTATATAACAGGTACCTGTACATGAGCGATAGTCACGTGGACAATAAATACCAGGAGCTAGTAAGTTTGTGTGACCCCCCCCCCCACACACACACACACACACACACGCACACACACACACAAGAAAAGAATCTACCAACTTTCAGAGATACTGTTAAGTTACTTACGTATTCCAGACTTATTGAGTCCTTGTTGATAAATATTGTTGTGTGCAAACATCAAACCATTGCTGTTAAATCCGAACTTCGATCCTGTCAATATCCCTAGAAAGTGATTTGCAGGGAATGGATTTACAGTCTTTCAGGGAAAAAAAACTTGTCTGTTGTGCTGTTTAGCCTAAGGCGTAAAGAATTTTCTAATAGGCGCCGGCCTTGGTAGCTCATATGCAGGCGAGTCTGTGGATAAGAAGGTCGAAGATCATTCTCTACCTTCCGGTGATTCAAGAAGGGCAGTTGTCAGTTTCTGGCGAAAGGATTTGCTCTGTACTGATTAAAAGCTCTTGTATAAGGTGCGGTAAAGTAAACTGACCGGCTCGATGTGACCTAAATAGTGTTGACTGGGCCATAAAACTACAATATTTCGTTTTACAGGGGTTAACAAAACAGGAAAACAAACAGAAAAGTTCAAAAGTAACCTCCCTTCCAAATCAAAGCACTGACAGCACTGCTGGATTGATTGTCTCTGAGAGTAAGATGGCAAAAAAGTCCTGAATGGGGACTCAGTCTTAAAAAATAAGTGATTTATTGAGTGATTAATCACTGTTTGGAGATCAGTTGTAAAGCAGATCAAATCACGCGCGCGTACCGCGCGTGATTTGTCTACTTACAACTGGCCGCCAAACTGTGATTTATTATTCAATAGATCAAGGGAAGTAGTGCTGATCTATTTCAATGCTAACACACTAAAAGTCGACAAAAATGGAATTGATTCCTTCACATTCTCCCTATCTTCCTCAATTGTTTAAAGGAATTCCGCCTATATAACTGACTGTATCACACGCGTTTACCTGTTTTCATAACATATGTGATATAAGAAAAAGTCGTCACACCATCTAACGTCAAGGTAACAATGAATGACTTCATGAAACCTGAAAATAAGGGGGGTCTTCGCGTCGCGCTCTTCCGCCCAGTGATTTCACTAGATTTTACTATAGATTTTACTATTGGCTATAAAGGCGTGACGGGCCTCCGTGGCCTAGTGGTTAAGAGCGCTGACTCATGATCATTAGGTCTTTCACCGCTGTGGTTCGAGCCTCGCTCGGGTCACATGTGAGACGCCAAGATCTGCAACGGAAGGTCAGGTGGTTTTTCTCCGGGTACGCAGGTTTTCGCCCACCTCTGATTAACGATCGGCTCGATATGAGTGAAATAATCTTGAAAGGACCGTAAAACCAAAACCAAAAAAAAAAAAAAATAAATAAATAAAGGCGTGCTGTGATAAAATATTTTTTAACCCTTGCACTGACATTTAAAAAGGAACAGTGTCTAGCCTTGATCAAACGCCGCTTAACGTCTCCCTGGTCAGACCACTCATTAAATTATTTTGCAAACGCTAAATCAATAAGAAACATCATAACACATCAAGTGTATGTGATATGCTACAGGGCTTGAGTTGGCGATCCTCGCAGAACAGACGGATGTATGCTCGCCTCTATATGCTATACAGGATAGACAGAGAGATGGTTACCATCAAGAAGGACAGCAGTCTAATTCCTCCAAGAAGGAGAAAATGCACAGCCGAATATTCCGGACCATCAGCTGCATGACATATAGGAGAAAGATGTCATTCTTCCCAATAACAGTCCGGGACGAGCATGGAATACCAGAGAAAGATACATGTGTCTCTATGCGCCCATATAAGATTCTTATAATCTTCAATATGTTAAAGGAGGCTTGTACAAGAATGGCTGAAACAGAAGAAATATTTGTCATTGTCCCGTAACATTAGGCCAGTCTTGATCTTACACCTACGCTAACCCTATTTTCACAACAGTCTTTTTACAACAGTTTAGCTTCACAAACACAAGACTAGCCCAGTTACAAGTAAATTTAGAATCTGCACTGGAATCATATATTGGGTTTGGCAAAGGCAGTGTCTAATCAGGGTCTATTCTGTCTGTTTACTGGAATTTACGGGTTAAACGAAACTGTCTAAGTTTTCATTCTTGGCAATATTTCCATTCTACATTCAGAGAAAGTGACCCACCAGTACTTTCAGTGCTTTGATTTTAGGATCACCATGATACTATTTTAACTTACATTGGTTAAAGCTTTACCAAAGATGAGAAGTATATGCAGTAAAATTCTTATATTAAGACCACCTTTGTGATTGTTCAAAATTGGTCTTAAGTGGTCTTAAACCACTTTTGAACAGTCCAGTCTTAAACCACTTTTTAACAGTCCCAAAGGTGGTCCCTGACTAGAGGGCACTGCGGGGAGAAAGCACGAAGAAAGATTAAGCGCAGCCTCAAAAATAAGCTTTGTCTTAAGTTTAGGTGGTCTAAATAGCGGAATTACGCTGTTTGTAGTAAACATGCGATGCCTATAAGGCGGGCCTTGGTAGAACTGTCGGATGCGCGTGTAACTGAGAAGCTCACGAATCCGAGGGGTCGATACCTGCCGTATCGGTAATATTATTTCGTGGAAATTGATAACTGGTCATTTTCTTCCTTCCGCTGATTCAAGAAGGGCAGCTGTCAGTTTCTGTCAAAAGAATCTGCGCTGTACCGGTTTAACACTTATGAATGCACTTGCCCAGGAAAAGTGCGGTTAGGTAAACTGAACTCAACATGACCTAAATAAGGTTGCATGGGCCGTTAAACTCCCAAACAAAAAAAACTTATACCGACCATTACACAACACGCCAACCCCTCTTTGCGCACAACCCAAACCTCAGTTTTCAAATTTACATGTTTTCAACACAATGATTCAATGTCTTTATGTACCTGGCAATACGTATTCCGTAAAGCATTCAGTTAGCTCATCAGAGGCGCCCTTTTCTGTCTTGTATATTGCATAGTGAACAAGGAGACCACAGTCCTTTATTTCTGGGCAGATATCTTCAGTATGGCCAAGATAGACCTGAAGAAGATACAGTCATCTTAACGGGATTGGATCTCGTAGTGAAACCTCAGTGGCTCAAATACCGATGTCTCTTTTACCAGCTTTAATTAGAACTAGTTTTAATATCTAGAATAGGCCCCCGCCCGTTGGGGCTTGAAGTAATAAATGGGCTGCATGATGCTTCCACGCAGAGCTGAATCCGGCCCACACACGAGTACTGGTAAACCCATTAGAGGGTCTAAGCCTGCCCAGGCAATGCGGTGTGAGTCGGACCGTCCATGCTTATAAACCCTATTGGTTTCATTGGGCGAGAGGGCTTGAGAAGTCAATTCATTTCAATGTCGGGTAAAAGTCCCACAAAATTGGAAGCAACGTCTCCAAAATGACCTACATAGTGTTGATGGGGACGTTAAACGTCAAATAAACAAAGTACCAAGAGAATTTTCACAAAACACCAGATAAGCATATATTTATATTAATGCACCCCCCCCCCCCAACCCCGACCCCCCACCCCCACACTTTATTTTTATCTTGAAAAGATATGTAATGTATACTCATTAGAATCGCCCCATAGAGGCGATTCTTATGAGCACACACAACATACAAAACGTTTGCTGTGTACACACCTACTTATTTGTATCGCCTCAGTTCTAATGAGTACACACAACATAATTTGTCCCTCTTTATTCTCGCCTCAGTTGGGCGATTCTAATGAGAATACACAACGTATTTATATTTTATAGCAGCTAGGAATTCTATCCCAATTATGCCCCCTGGTATTGCTCTTTATCATTTACCCCTATAGTAACTGCATTGCAACACCTTGACTTGATAAAGATGTGCTATCTCAGGACTAGTGAGCTTTATCAGGTCAAACTTGACATTACACTTTTGTAAATGAATGGGACACCTGGAAAATTAGCAAAAAAAAATATAACATGCATTACTGAAAAAAGGAAGAATGATCCAATTATTGCCCCCCGGAATGTTGGAACGCACTGAGAACAATCGATACCTGATCGTAAAATGCATACTTCAAGGGGATACCAGATTCGGAACATTTGGTATCATGTTTATCAGGCTCAGCTTCGAGCCGAACGCGTGTAGAATCGCGATTCTATTAGCGTTCTTGAAGCAATATTTACAATTCCAGTGTAAAGCCTAACGTAAACCTAAAGATAACAATGTAGTTCATACTTCCATGAACGCACCGAGTCACATGATTTTCAGTGACGTCATTCAAAACCATGGTTCCCTACGGCCGTTGGTGACGTCAACGCTGTTGCGCTCTTTCTAGAACAACAGCATGTATATATTTTTCAGCTTTAAAAGTTTGCCCTATAAGCATTTTGTTTCGCCTAGTAATGTGGTGCAAAGTATGTAAATATAAAAAATAAACTTAATCTTTCTGCTTTTCACGAAAGTATGAACGACAGCGGGTGGCTAGCAAAGTTCATTTACTTTCCACGCGACCCACTGCATTCATACTTTCATGAACAGCAGAAAAATAAAATTCATTTCTTAATTGCCTGATAAACTTGATATAAAAAAGAACCTGCATCACGGAAACACTTTTAAATAGTAAAACTGGGATTGATAGGGGTAACCCATATATATAGATAGTGCCGGTTTTGAGGTAATCTGTTAAAAACCCTCACAAATCACCTCTTCAACCAGCACTATCTATATATAAACACATCTTACCACATATATATTTTACCGCAGTATTTTGAGCAGACAGATAAACCGACTATTACATGTCAATTTATCTTTACCACACTGATAGTTGGACATCAAAGTCCAAAAGGGAAATCACCTACGGACTATTTCAGTATTTAGGAAACCATTCACTGGACAAAAAACTAGTCATTTATTTACGTTCAATTTCTTACTATTCTAGTACAAGCCGTGATAGCCGAGTGGTCTAGATGGTTTGGACTGTAAATGGTGGGGCATGAGTTCGAATCCCGGTAATGACATAAAAATCTTTTTATAATGGAACATTGAATAAAAATGATGACAGCGTAATCGGTTTCAATAAAAAGCGTTTCTAAGCGATAAAAATGGGTTAAAAAAAAGAAAAAATACAAAAAAATCCTGATAACACTGTAATCGGTTTAATTAAGAAAGGTTACTAAGCAACTCGTAGAGAACAACAAATAATTAAAAGTAATATCCAAAATCTGCTCCGACAAAAGTCGCGGATAGACACTATATAGAAACATATTAAAAAGAATTTTGAAAATTCCACTTTGGGGCAAAAACTTTAACCCCTCCTGAAAGTGCCTTTACATAATCCAATGACCACCAGATTTTGCACATATAACAAGACTTTAAGGCTGTATAACATATTAAAATTCCAAGTTCCTATGACAACTTTTGGAATTTCTGAAAGTCTTTGAGTCTTCCTAAAAGTGGAATCCCATCAACCGATTTGTCCCAGTTTTTGCATATGTATTTGGGTTGCATATATACATATTATCACAAAATTTCAAAGTTCTAGCATCATTTTGGAATTTCCTGCAAGTCTTTGAATTGTTGTAAAATAACATTGGTTCAACTAATTACCACCAAACTTTGTACATTTGTTTCAACATACAAAATGCACATTCTTATAAAATTTCAACATTGTAGGCCAACTGGAAGTGAAGCAAAAAAATATTAACTTTCATATTTCGGTGGTGGGTCATTTACTATTGTAATTTTATTGAATAAAATCAAGCATTTTCTATCTTTTTTTTCATTTCATTCTTTGCTTGAGCCTTGCCTTCCTCAATAAGTTTCTTTCTCTCACTTTCACTCAATCCTGTTTGTTTTGAATGTATATTGTCTTTGAGTTTATTATATTTGTCCAACTCATCCAACACAAGTTTAAATTCATTCTCAGATATCTGTCCGTCTGTCAAAGCCTTAGAAATCAAATCCTTTATACTATTCAACTTACTATCAGCAATAGTTTTAATCTCATAATGTTTCTGTGCTTTTGAAGTCATTTTACGCCTAATTAGTTTAACACACACACCCAAACTCCCACACACAACAGCAACAATCTCTAAAGGCAACATAATTGGAACAGTTAATCCAACACCTGCCAAGATAACACTTGTTGATATCAAACCTGTATCAACTCCATCAGTAATATTTATTCCACGCTTATATTTCTTGTATAATGCTTTTCTCACATCTCTCTCATTAATTAATGTCTTCTCTATCTCAGATATCTTCTGTAATCTATAGTTCTGCCCATCTTCAATAGGCAACTCTGGATATAGCGGTGCATTAGGTTGTTTCATTTTTTTTCTTGATAACATATATTTTTTTTTTATTCAATAAATAATTCAATTATCATCGAAGCCACAGTATTAACACATGTAGCATTATTAGTCTGACAAACAAAATCAATTGCATCACCAGCCTCAACCTTTAACGGTGTAGCAAAGTTATCGTGTTTTCTTAAAATATTATTCAATGATATATCATATCCTGCTTGTGGATTTCCATTAATTGCAATCGTCACAGACACATCGCCTTTTGTTCTTTTACTCGACAGTCCAACACCTATTATCTGGCCAGGAAAGTTCATCACATATCCAACACCTACTTCTCTACCACCATTTCCAAAGCCAAACACTTCATTCTTCTGTAAGGAACCTTTACTCTCCGCACAAATGCTTATCAATTTTCTGTCTGACATATTATCAACCTTATTATATAATAATCGATGATTGACATACATATCCCGAAATCTATCTTGAAGTCCTGTATGTCTATCATTCAATGTATTTATTTGTGTAAATGCTTGACTTCTCATATTAAATATTTCTTGTTTCAGCCCAAATGCATCTACGTGTTTTCTCTTAGCACCAAATATACTCATTTTTTTTTATTATAATTATATAATTTCCAAAACGCAATTAATTGGTAGATGATTAATTACCTTGTTGTTATTTTCATCCCTGATTTCTAATTTCAATTCTGCTATAGCATCATTCACCAAACACTTATATTCTGGATGCTCAAATCTCACTGTTGTTATCTCTCCAAACTCTTTATTTTCCACTGGAACAACAGCCAACACAGTACTCGGCATACCATCTAAATAATTATTTGAAGTATTAATCTGTTCCAAATGAACATACAATGATTTATAAACAGCAAAATCTACAGCTCTCTCACCATAATGAGTTTCATTAACAGCAAACTTTCGCTTATTTCCAAACCCCAACATTTGTTTTAAGCCCTTGCTTATCTTCAATTCATCCGGTGTAATTAAAGAAGCAATTCCATTTGTTTCATTTACAGATAATGTAATATTATTACTTTGAAATAAATCTGCTATTTGTTGGAAACTATAATAACCATCTATAATCTTATGAGGTCTCTCTTTAGTCTTCTGCAAATATTCATCAACAACATTATACCATCCAACACCATATGTTATAGATTTCAAACCAATACGTTTATTCCCATCTCTGTTATCAATGTATTGTTGCAAGTTTATTGTCTTGTCAATATTCGAAATTGTATGATACATTTTTATTTTTTATATATAATCAATAATAAAAATGATACCTAAAGAATTCAAGTACAATCCCAATGCATCATATAACCCCAATACTAAATATACCGAAAAGAATATTGAACTTATAAAACAAACGATTTATGTTAACAAAGACGACCATTTTCCAGTAACGTTTCCCGACTTATTTCAAAACTATCAAAATCCAACATTACACACCAATGAACCGTGGAATACATGGCTTCATTCATCATTTGACTGGTGGCAATGTCAATTAAATTTTGCTGTCTGGTGTGCCACTGCAGGATGTGGAGTAAGTTATCAAGACCATTTGCAAAACACTTCAGGACTAACTAAAACAGTATATACATTTCATGTTTATTATTGTATTGCTAGTATTTTGAAAGAACTTCAAACACCTTTACCAACAGATGCATCATTTTGTTATTACAAAAACCCATACGACAAAGCAACCTATCAAAAGTTATGCAATGAATTCAATGTTTCACCTAATACAGATTGGCGTCAAAAATTAGAAAGTAGTTCTAAATGCAGTGGTCTAGGGAGTTACACACAATATTTTAAACCAGATGGAAAATACAGACAAGAACATCGAAGTGAAGGTCCATTCTTTAATCCAAATGATAAAATAGAACATACAGTAGATATAAGTGACGCCTGGACAATGTTTATATTAGACAAATCAAAAGGATTAACAAAAACAGGTATTGAACGAATTAACGAAAGTATTAGAATGTTTGTATGGGCACTATTAGCAGCACAATCTCAAACACGTGTAGAAATTCTAAAAATAGGCACAGGATTTGATGCTCAGAAACAATTTCTTGCTAACATTGAAGATGCTATTAATAGTCCAGTTGATTTACCAAGTCAAATACAAAGATATCAAAACACACTCAAATATGCAAGAAGTAAAGTAGATTTTGTTTATGGTATTGGATTATATATGTCTCCCAGTGATATGGTTTTACAAATTGGCACTATCGCTGGATATAATAATAAAATTGTAATTGCAACAGAAAATCAAACACTTGGTTTCAATAGTGATGTAAATGTTAAACCTGTTGCACCTACTACACAACCTGCAACTATACAAGGCACACCAACAAAGAAATCTCTACCAGAACCAAAACATCAGGAAACAAAGAAATCTCTACCAGAACCAAAACATCAGGAAACAAAGAAATCTCTACCAGAACCAAAAATCAAATCTCTACCAGAACCCGTTGAAAAAAAAGAAGCAATACAACACGAAGACAACAAAACAGCATTAATAGTTGGTAGTATTGCAATTGGACTATTAATTATGTATGAAATTTATTAAGTTCTTTTTTTTCTTATAAACTCTCTCGCAGATGCATATAACAATCCAGCAACCAATACAACTAATGCCCATAAATGTTCTCCAAACCAACCAACAACTTTACCCGCAGAAGACAACAACCAAGACACAATAGAACCAATAACACCTGGTAATGCAGTAGCTACTTTTCCTGCAAGGGTAGAAAGTAATTTACCAAGATTTGATAATTGTTTCTTAACCCAATCTTTAACACCACCTTTTGGTGGAGAAGGAGGGGTTGAAGTAGTACCACCACCAGTAGGAATAACAGCCTCAACAATAACTCCAATAATCATTCCAAAAGCGGTTAAAATACTAACAATTGTAATGCCTTGTTCTCTGAATAATGTTCTAATTCTCTCACCCAATGTAGTGTCTTCTTTTAACACTTTATTTATAGTCTCTTTGATTCTATTTACCTGACTACGTAGTTTTTCTTTATTAACATTAATAACTTCCAATCTTGCACTTCTCTCACTTTCTAACTCTTTGATTCGACTACTTATCCTTTCTATTTGAAATTCATCATTGTCTGCTTTGGCTTGTTCTAATTTTGTATTTTCTTTTGCTAAGTCTTTATTTGTTTCATTCAGTTTTGCCAATTCATTTGCTATCTCTTCTTTGACTGTTGTCATTGCATTTGCTATTCCATCAATCTCTCTTTTTGTCCAATCTGTTTGTGTTCCTGCTTCACTACTAACACTTTCAATGAATGATGTCTCTAATGTTTTCACAGATGTTTCTGCATTATTTGCAGTTTCTAATAGTTCTTGTGCTTCTTGTTGTGATGATACATCATTATCAAGATTCTTGAATTTTTCTGATAATAAATCAGATTGTGTCTCTCTCAACTGGTTTTCTATTAAAGTTGTAAGCTCAGCTCTACCTTCTTTAAGTCTTGTAGCAGATGGTTTAAAATCATCTACACCTAATACATTCCTAACAAAATCAACACCATATTTCCTTTGCAAAGTATTAAATGATAAAAATGTTGCTATTTCATCTGGTGCATTGGAACGATAATATGTTAATGCAATATTCTTTCCACCTTCATCTTTAACATATAACATTGGTCTCCCTATATCATCTTTCTTGAGAGACAAACCTTTGATTTTACGTTTAGGTTCTTCATTCCTTTCGTAAAATCTATCTATCATTTTTTGACCTATGCTATTACGCAGAGTTTTCCAATCATCACCGGTTAAATCATTCAAACCAGCAAACTGACTATTTAATGTTCTCTGAAACTCTTCTTCATCTGTAAAAGATGTTTCTGCTTCTTTATCATAATCCTCCCTGTCATACTCAGGATTTTCATATTCAGCCATTATTTATTTATTATTTAAAAATATTTTTTATCTTTTAATAAAAACATGTCGGCTTACGGAGATAAACTAAACCCTTACAGAAAATTAAGAGAACCACGAGGTGTGAGAGGCATCCGCCAAAGTGTAGTAATAACAAATAACCCTTCAACTATTGACCAAAATCAACAATTATTAGTGAGATTTCCTAATCTAAGTAGTAATGATGTTATTGTTCCCGGAACAGTCAGATTAGCATTTGAAATTGAACTAACCTCTAAAGATGCAAATGCAACTATATTTCAAAACATAGGAAGAGCAATAATTAAGAAAACAACAATTAGAATAAGTGGAAATGAAGTTATGTCCATTGACGATAGTGACATCTATCATTGTTATATTGATTTATGGAAGACTATTACAGAACGTGTAAATATGGTATATCAAGGCGTTGGCAAAGAGAACATGTTGAAACATAGAGTGGGTGCAGGAAACGCAACAGCAGATAAAGAAGATCAAGCCATCGCAAAAGCATATGGAAACAGGTTTTGCATCCCACTTGATTTTGAATTATTGGAAACCCCTATGCCTTTTTATCAAGCAGGATTAGGAGATAGACTTGAATATGAACTTACATTCAATGATTATAATAAAGTAATTAAATCAGGCGATGCAACTTCAACTTATACAATCAAAAATATTTGTTTGGAATTTGATATTGTTTCTGATACTGAATTAGCAAGACAAATAAGACAGCAAGTTGATGGTAAAATGGTTATTTTGTATGACAGAATACTAAGACACAGAAAAATAACTAAAAACAAATCTGATACACTATGGAATATCAATCTAAATGTTCCTGCAAGAAGTATGAAAGGAATTCTTATGCTATTCGAAGATCCTGAAAGGGCCAGCACAGAAGAATATTATAATCCAGAAATTACAAAAGTGGAAATGACAATAGAAGGGATTCCGAATCAATTGTATAGTCAAGGAATGAAGTCCCACCAACACTGGGACGAAATAAATAAATTCTTTGCTTTGAATTCAAAAAGAAACAAAGAAACAAGTATGGTCGTTAAAGATTTATATTTTACTGATACAACAAAATATCTAACGAACAGGTATGCTTTATGGTTGGATTTACGTTCAACTGATGATAATACACTTCATGGTTCTGGAAGAAGAATTGAAAATGCATCAGAAGGTATCACAATACAAATAACGAAAGAAGCAGGAGCAGATGAACAAATCAATCTTTATTTGTTTGTTATACAAGATGCACAAATCAACTTCGAAGATGGTAGATTTAAAGAAGTCAGTTATTAATATTTTTTTTTTTACAAATAAAAATGGAACTACCAAAATATCCTCATTGTGCTATTATATGTGGTCAAACTGGATGCGGGAAAACAGAGTTTGTCCTTGACCTTTTGGAAGAGGAATATCGTCAAGTATTTAAACATATTGTTATACTTTGCCCAACCATTCAATGGAACAAGGCTTATAAAAATCGTGAGTGGATTGGTGATGTTAGGAAACCTAAAACAAAAAATATAACAATTGTTAATCCTATTGTTAATGGAGAAGAAAAACTACAAGAACTACTAAGAATGTTCTTTAATAAATATGCTGGTCATTCTACTCTCTACATTATTGATGATTGCAGTGCAACGAAAGAACTAACAAAGAAAAAAGATATGTTATCAGAATTAGCATTTTCTGGTAGGCATGCAGAACAATCAGTGTGGGTTATTTCGCAGAGATATAATTCTGTGTTAAAAGATTTAAGAGAACAAACAAAATGGCTATGCATGTTCTACACAAAAGATAGAGATAGTTTTGAAAATTGTTTAAGAGAGAATGATGTTATTCCTACTTTGGAAGAACGACAGAGAATAAAAGAAGAACTGAAAAAAAAGAAGCATCGTAAGTTAATTTTGAAGACTGACCAGCCTACTGGTTATTGGTTGGTTGATTGATTTTTTTTTTTAGCAATGATTAAGTAATGCTTATACAATGCTGCAGCAAATCTTAAGTAATGCTTATGCAATGTTTTAAGTAAAATAGCAATACTAAAAAACAATGCTGTTAGAAATATTATCAATCACTGCAATCTTATCAATAATCATAACAAACACTGTAATCTTATCAATAGTCGGATATGCGATGTTTTATTTTTTAAAAATAAAAAATAAATTACATAAAATAAAAATGAATGCTGAAGAATTATTACAAGACATTGAATGTGAAAGCACTTATGTAGAAAATAATGAACAAGAAACAAAACGTGAGCGATTATCAGCCATTGTTGCTGGTGGTGGTAGTAAGCAGTATCTTGGTAAAGACTTACAACTATCAGACATTGATACAATGACAGCAGAACAAATAAACAAACTTTACCGCAGATATGAAGCAAGATTGGGAGCAAGTATGACTAAGACATTGGGTAATTCTTTTATTAGCTTATATGTGATGGGTGTATCAAAGTATTTCAATGTTGTTAATCCACCTAAACTGATACAAGACTTAGAGGAAGACCCTTTTATCAATCACGCTTTGACAAGTTCGTGTTGTGAATTGTATTATAGATATGGAATGTATCTTGCTCCTTTAACTGCAATGCTAACAACAGCAAGACATATTGATTTTAATAAAAAAGAAAATATCTCCTTAGAAAAAAATGAGTGAAGTTAATGAAAAGATGAGCGAAACTGTTAAAACAAAAGACCCAAGACGAGTATCTGCTGGTAAGAAAGGTGCAGAAGCAAGAAAAAGAAATGCAGAATTAAGAAGAAAGGAGACTGATACTATAAAGAAAGAAAACATGGAATTAAAATCTATAACAAGAGATGATGAAGTCGGCTCTCCAAATTCACAGAATATAAATATATACAAAAATTATATACCATTATGCATAACAGTTGGAGTTGTTGGAATAGGATTGTATATGTACAAGTCTAAACAAGTTGTACCACAACAACCTGCACCTATTATACAACAAAAAGAAATTGACCCATTTGAATTTAATTAATTTTAAAAAATAATATTCTCATTAAAAAAAATGACAACCTCAATAGACGGAAAACAAATTGCAAACATGTTATATCATGCTGGAGTGGAAACTGTATTAACTGTTGGATATTCAGAACTTGGTAGAAAACTATTGAAAAGACCAGCACCAAAAGTAGATTTTAATATGACTGATATAGGTATGTTGTCCATTGATATATTACTTGCAATGGCAACAAAGGATATGCTTGTTAAGCAAGGTATTATTCCTGCGGATATTATGAAGTAATTTTAATATTTTTTTTTATCCATTATATAAAATGGGAAGTGCAGTAGCATTAATGGTTGGAGGAGCAATTACAAACGCCGTAGCCTTTTCAGGTAGTAATTATTTATTTTCACATATGGGTAGCAATAGTGATGAAGAGAGAAAGAGGCATGATAAGGCGATGGAACAATTAGAATCAGCAACAACTGCGTGGAATGAGAAGAGAACAGAAAGATTGGATTTTATTAATGAACATTTAAAAAAGGAACATCATGCTTTGAATGAGTTCAGTGATGCTGATACTGCTATGAGACAGTATTACTATATTACAGGAAAACAATTGCCAGATAATTTATCTACACCATTACCACCAAAACCTACATTAAGTGATTTTTACACTCCATCAGAAGACCAGAAAAATAGAGAGATTGCATTTGTTGTTGGTGGTATGGCATTGACAGGATTTGTTGCTTGGAAGTTGATGTAGGTAAAAAAAAAATAATCTTTATGCATGTAATTCTTTCTTTGGAAAAACTAAATCATAAGCATGATATTTATTTTTTTTATTATTCTTACATGGTTTCAAACCAAGTGGTCTTACATAAAATGGTGGTTCTTTACCTTCTATCTTCTTTGTGAGATGTGCAGGACTCCATACTTCACCATTGTCTTTGAGAGTTAAAATTACACTCACACCATTGTCTGTGTTAATTTCTCTGTAGTCAGTGATTGTATAAATGTTGTTGATTTCTAAATCAGTCCATTTCTTTGTGTCAAATTGACTTTGTTCTTTTAACAACGCTTCAAACTCTTCTTTTGTAGGTGTATAGTCATCATCAAGCAATTGTGCTATATTTTGCGTTTGTGCATTCTTTGACATCTTTTTATATATAAATATTTTTTCTTAAATAAAAATAAATGGAGAAGATATACTATAGTCCAAAAGGTTTCTGGAAAGGACACTCAGCAGTTAGTAAATTAGCAAAAGAAGCAAAGGTTAGTCAGAAACAAGCATTAGAGTTCTTAAAGAAACAAGCAATTTGGCAAATATATTTACCTGCACCTAAGAGAATAATAAGACCAAAATTTGATGTGTCTGCAGAGAATGAAGTTCATCAGGCTGATTTATTGTTTTTACCTCATGACACTATTGGTAGAAAAACATACAAGTATGCATTGACAGTGGTTGATATTGGAACAAGATATAAAGAAGCCGAACCTTTGACGTCGAAAGATAGTAAAGAAGTTGCAAATGCTTTTGAGAAGATTTATAAAAGACATTTGAAGTATCCTAAACTATTGCAAGTTGACCCTGGTAGAGAATTTATGAGTTCCGTTTCAACTTTGATGGAAAAGCATAATACCAAAATAAGAAGAGGTAGAAAAGAAATACACAGAGACCAAGGAATAGTAGAAAGATTTAATAGAACCTTAGCAGAAAGATTGTTTGGTTATCAGTATGCTAAAGAGATTGATACTAAAAAACGAAACAGAGAATGGGTTAAGAGATTACCTGATGTTATTAAAGCATTAAATAAGGAGACGAAAAAACCTCCTCCAATTATAACAAGAAAAGTTGATGCTGAAATTTGTCCTTATGCAAATGTTAGATATTTGTATCAACCTGGAGAATTAGAAGGTGGTGGAAAGAGAAGGGCTACTGACCCAGTATGGTCTGTTGATATTCATAAGATTGACTATCATATTATAACGCAGGGAATAAGAGTTTATTATTTGAAATCTCCTGCACCTAAGAGAGGGTTTGTCAAAGAGGAATTACTTATTGTTCCGGCTGATACCCATACGCGTATGTCGTAATGCCATCGTCAGTTATGTATCTTTTTGTGTCTAAAGGAGAAAGTGTAGTCTTATTTACTTTTAATCCATATATGTTGTGATGCATTGAGCGTAGCATGTTCATTGAGTGTGTGTATTTCTTTTTGTTGAATAATGCATCTCTGTAGTTTTCAAAATTGATTTGTTTTTTGATTACATATTTTTTTGTTCCTTTCGCTTTTTTGATGACTTGTTCATCTGCTCTTAATACTGAATATAATTTAGGACGAAGACCAATATATTCTGATATTGAAACACCATCACATTCATCCTTCATCTTACCTATGACCTTCTTGTTTGTTTCATCGTATAGTGGATGTTCTTTTGGATAATCAGAGAAATCGTATTCATCTTTCATTTCAGACATATCTTTGTAAGCATCTTTGGTTTTGATATCTACTAATAAACTATCGGTGTCGGTGTACAGCAAGGTGCAGTTATCACCATACTTCTTTTTCAATGTATTATAATACCAATCGTACATAAGATGTTTTGATAAATCTAAAACACAGAAGCCAACATATATTGGTTTATTTAGAGTTAATCTTGTTTTATTCACTTGAATGGCAGATAAATCATCAGAGAACTTTATTCTACGATTGAAGTTTGGTTTGGCTATTATCTTGCGGATTTTTTCATTTTCGCTGCCATCTGTTTTGACTAATTTAATATCAACTCTTTTACGTATGTTTTCCATTGTTTTGCCAAATACTGAATTGTTCATAAGTTTAAAGAAATCTTTTTCAAATGTAGTCTTTGCTTTTTTACGTAATTCTGTATTCAGACGTATGTAAGGTTCCATCCAAGGTTTCTCATCAAATTCTAATATTCTGTGTATTTTTGTTATTTTCATACCAAGTTGTTTGTATAGTCTCAAGTTCTTGTAATGTACTACATATTTCTTCTTATCCATTAGATTGGGGACAAGTTTTTCTGTTTTTAACATACTATTTTCAATTAGTTCATTTTGATAGTCGGATAACCATTCTTTTTTAATTGCTAATTTTTCAGGTGCAAGTGGATAGTCGTTATGTAGTTTATGTAAATGTTTGGGATATTCTAAATCTACTTCATATATTCTTCCTCTACCTTTTTGTAATTTTGGAAGTTTTCCATCTATTAAATCTTTATTAGTTATCCATTTGAAACCACCATATGGAAGTGCTTGACTCATTGAATGACCATATAAGTTATTTGCATCTAAATACATTATGTAATTGTCTTCTTTATCTGGATTATAATCTGCTACATATTTATTATTTGCTTTTGCGTGTCTTTTAGAAACCATACTTATTCCACCTCTCATTCCTTTTTCAATGAAAAGATGCATATCCAAATCTGATAGAAGTTGTAATTCTATTTCCGTGTATTTTAGAAGAGCATCCCAAGATAGACCAGGTGCAGTGTAGTAATGTAGAGGGTCAAGTTTATAGTTATTCATACAGGTTTCTCTAAACTTTTGAAAAACATCTGCAAGTAAGAGAACATCTGTTTTGAGGTATAAGTCATGATAATCACCTAATGTTTTACAGTTAAATTGTTTCCATACTTTTTGAGCGTGTTCATAGTCTTTTTGTTTGATACTTTCATCTGTAAGACTGCTGTAGAATTTGTCTATGGGTGGTAGTTGTGTTTCATCAAATCTATCAAAACTGTCAATATATTCATACGGATATACACCTTTACGCAAAAGTAAATCAGTCTTATCACCAAATTGAGATTTAGTTATTTTAAAATCAGATTTATCTGTTGCGTCTACCAACTTTTCAAGAGAGGAAGCCATAAATTGAAAACTGTCTAAAAATTTGAGTTGTCCAATACTGAATGAGATGAATTTCTCTGCATTATTTGCAATACAAGTAATGTTTCCACTTGCTTTGTGTATTTTCTGCATTATTAGATGGCTATCATAACCTTTTAAGTTGTGGAAGACAACTGGAATTTTTGTTTTATTTGGTTTGATTGCAAGTTTTAGATTACAAGATTTGTGTGCTGGTCCTCTATATTCTCCTGTGAAATGACAGTGGTCTTTTACTTTTGGATTCTTTTCATCATCAATTTCTTTTTCACATATCCAACAATGAGTAGCCTCTTCATAATCTAGTATGTTCTTTTCTGTCATTATTATTTTTTTGGGATGTTTGAAAACGTTGTTAATGTTTTCTACTTCACATTCTAAATGATTTAGAAAAACCTCTGCAACATCTTCACCTCTGTATATTACTGGTTTGTCTGCTTTACCATCATATCTAACAACTTGATATCCAAATCCACACGCTTCGTGTTCGCTTGTTATTTCTGATTTGTCTCCTTTTTGTTGTGATTTGGGTTTGATTATGCTTTCAAAGTCAGCATAGATAACATATGGAACGGGCATTTGATTTTGATGGTTTTTAAACTTGATAAGACCTTTTGATGGCATTTCTATTCGCATTGGAGATTTATTTATGCCTTCACAGTCTTCTTTGTGTTTGATTAGTAGGTCTTCTCTTGAAAAACCATAAAGACACCTATCACAGAAATGTGTTTTATGTTCGTGTTTATTGTTCTGATTGTAAAGTAATCTATTAAGGTTTTTAATAAAACAGTAGTGATATTTTGTTTCTGTTTTTGGCTCATCAGGATTATAATTTTCATCTATTTCTTCATTATCATCAATTTCCTCTTCAACATCTTCAGTTATCAAAAGCAGATTAATTCGTTCTTTATCATTTGGTTGATATGGAAATATAGTAAGTTTCTCTGTCTTTTTTGTTAATGTGTATCCATAAATATTGATTGCTATATTATTTTGTTTCTCAACTTTGGGTATTTGTGAGATTGGTGTGGGGAAGTCTATTTCTTCCATATTTAATGTGCCTAAATATTTACGATAACTTGATAACTTACTTGGATTGTTTTTGTTTGGGTATTTAGAAGCAAGTATATGCCATTCTAAACATCTATCATCATCATTTGATAAATTAATTATTGCTTTTTTATTTGCTATTGCATTTGGAAGAGAAATATACGAAGAACCTTTGAGTGGTTCATATTTTGCTATATTAAGATAAAGTTTGATACAATGGTCAATTTCTAAACCTGTTGCGGTATTTGTGAATTTTTCAATCCATGTTTGTATATAAGTTGTTTGTTTGTTATAGTTTTCATCTAAATTATTTCCATCAAGAACTGCACATTGTTCTCCGTGTGATGCATCGGTAACTTCTTTTCTTTCACCATTAAGTTCATCTTTAAAAAACTTTATAGATAACCCAATTGAAAATTTAATACCATTGTATTCTTTAATGTTTTCATTAATTTTATCTATAATAACAGATTTTTTATCATTAAACAAAATATTTGGGTCTTTATATTTATGAGCATCTATTTCATACGCTTTGAAGTAATTACATAATGGTTTATCAACCAGTTTCAGAACATTTTTCTCTTTAGTATCTTCATCATTAATTTTTTCACTTGTTTTAACAGCATTTTGTTGCTGTCGTTTTCTTACCTTTTTATCTCTACGTCTTTTACGCAGATTTTCCAATGTAGAAGTTTGTTGTAGTGCATCACTCTTCTGTTTCTCAATATCTAAGGATTTAAGACCCTTGTCTAAAGCCTCATCACTAATTCTTCCTTCACTATGCAATTGTATTAGTCTCTCTACAGAACTCATTTTTTTGTTTTCTTTTAAACTATAAAAATTTTTTTTAAATATAATAATAAAAATGGATATAGAAAAAGCAAAGATGCAAAATATATGTGCTATGTTGCCGTTAGGTTCAAATAAACCATGTAAAAACAAATCAGTAAAGCATTCTATATACTGCAAGGCTCATAATTTTATTATAAAACATAACAAAAGTAAAGTAGTGAAATGTTTGCAATGTGGTAAACGTACTACAGCAAAATATCAAATCTGTGATAAGTGTGGTGGAAAGAATTTCAGAGAAAAACAGAGATATTTTAACTCTATAAAACCTTTTAAGCAGGAAATTGCAAGATTGAGTATGATAGAGTGTTAGTTGTTGTTTTGTTCTGCGGTAAAAAATATATATATGGTAAGATGTGTAATTTGTTCTCTACGAGTTGCTTAGTAACCTTTCTTAATTAAACCGATTACAGTGTTATCAGGATTTTTTTGTATTTTTTCTTTTTTTTAACCCATTTTTATCGCTTAGAAACGCTTTTTATTGAAACCGATTACGCTGTCATCATTTTTATTCAATGTTCCATTATAAAAAGATTTTTATGTCATTACCGGGATTCGAACTCATGCCCCACCATTTACAGTCCAAACCGTCTAGACCACTCGGCTATCACGGCTTGTACTAGAATAGTAAGAAATTGAACGTAAATAAATGACTAGTTTTTTGTCCAGTGAATGGTTTTCTAAATACTGAAATAGTCCGTAGGTGATTTCCCTTTTGGACTTTGATGTCCAACTATCAGTGTGGTAAAGATAAATTGACATGTAATAGTCGGTTTATCTGTCTGCTCAAAATACTGCGGTAAAATATATATGTGGTAAGATGTGTTTATATATAGATAGTGCTGGTTGAAGAGGTGATTTGTGAGGGTTTTTAACAGATTACCTCAAAACCGGCACTATCTATATATATAACCCCTTATTTTTTTATTTCTGCTCTAAAATATAGGTTGTGGGGACTCGTTAGAACCGCCTCGATGAGGCGGTTCTAACAAGTACCAAACAATCTATATTTTTAGCAGGAATAAGAAAAATATCACAAATTTTTATCTTAAAATTTCGTTGTTTCGGCGGTAAAGTTTACAATGCATTTATATAGGCGTGATTTTGCAATGTGGTATTCTCCATTTACAAAGGTGTGAGGGGTAGACAGAACGATTCGCCATGAAAGTCACTCTCCGGAAACAAATGGTTTGCCGAGTCGTTAGAACCGCCTCAATGAGGCGGTTCTAACGAGTACCCACAATCTATATTTTAGAGCAGAAAGTAAGAAAATAAGGGTTACCCCTGTAAAGCCCAGTTTTCTATATAAAAGTCGGGTTCAAGGGGATCAAAGTTATATAGGCGTGTTTTCGTGATGTGTTTTGGCGCTTAAGTTTACAATGCATTTATATAGGCGGTTTTTGTAATGTGGTATTCTCCATTTACAAAGGTGTGAGGGGTAGACAGAACGATTTGCCATGAAAGTCACTCTCCGGAAACACGTGGCTTGCCGAGTGATGCCGGACTGTGCTACCAAGGGGAGATTTACCTGGTATTCTCTATTTACAAAGGTGTGAGGGGTAGACAGAACGATTCGCCATGAAAGTCACTCTCCGGAAACCCGTGGCTTGCCGAGTGATGCCGGACTGTGCTACCAAGGGGAGATTTACCTGGTATACTCCATTTACAAAGGTGTGAGGGGAAGACAGAACGATTCGCCCTGAAAGTCATTCTCCGGAAACACGTGGCTTACCGAGTGATGCCGGACTGTGATACCGAGGGGAGATTTACCTGGTATCTCCATTTACAAAGGTGTGAGGGGTAGACAGAACGATTCGCCCTGAAAGTCACTCACCGGAAACACGTGGCTTGAGGAGTGATGCCGGAATGTACTGCCATGGGGGGAGATTTTTCTATCTACCCCGCAGAAGCATGCCTGTAAGACTTTTCTAACATAACTTTCATTTCCCAGCGTTGACTTTTTTAACAATGTAGTCATTCTGAAATCCGCCATATCGTGTAACGTTACGCCTATATACGGCGTCCTTAACGACGCCGCGTTTACTAATGGCGGAATATTGACAGTTTTGTCCAAAACATCGTTAATTAAATGGGTTTAAATGTCACATGATGAATAGAATCTTACATTCGTGTGCATGTATTATTAAGTTTATTAAACTCTTTGAGGAAAAGGGATAAAATACTCGGCAAAGCCTCACATTTTATCCATTTTCCTAAACCCGTTTAATAAATCCAATAATACATGAACACTCGTGTAAGATCCTCTATGTACAGCTTCAGATAAGATTAAACCAGGATATTCCTAATTTCTTGTTACAAACATATGTTGCGGGTATTTGTAAGAATCGCCTCTTAATGTCCCTATTCCACACAGATCATGGATCCCAGGAATCGCCGCGAATTGATGAACTTTATGATTCGTGTAATTTTGTAAATTTTCTGGTCCAGTTCAATACAGGTACGATACAGGCACAATAGTGTTACGAATATGCGTGTGATTAGACTGAATTCTGGTGAAATCCCACGAATATTGTCAAGAATTCATTACAATTTACAAGATTCTATTGGGAAATACTGCACGAACGTTGGGAATCAGTTACGAATCGATTCTTAACGCCGAATTCGTGAACGAATCTGGTACGAAAAAAAAAATGAATTCGTGATCATTTTTGACAAGTCGTGGGATTTTCCTTCACAATTGTTCTTAGTTGCTTCGTAACTGCTTCGCAATGTATTCGTGACAGATTCGTGACCAACTCGTGGTCAAGCTACAAATTCGCGAATTCCCGAATGAGTTAAGAATACCTACGAATGCCTCCGAATCGATTACGATTCAGTCACAATGCCTAAGAATGTACTACGAATTTGTTACGAATTAACTACGATCTGTTGGAATCGGGAGTTCGTGGCCAAAAGTTTGAACAGCTAAACTTCTTGCAATTCTTGAGCAATTGGGAATTCGTGGCAAAAGTGGCACTTTTGTCACGAATTCCCGATTGCTCAAGAATTGTAAGAACTGACTACGAATATATACGAGTCGGTTAAGAACTTCAAGAACTGATTACGATTCAGCTACGAATCCTAAAATTTATCAGTTTGCGACGATTCGTGGTCTGTTTGTTTGTTTGTTTGTTTGTTTGTATTGGAGTTTAACGGCCCAGTTAACACTATTTTAGGTCATTTTTGAGCCGATCAGATTACCTATCCACCCTTTTTCCTGGGCAGGCTTATACGTAAGCGGTTAACCAGTAAAGTGCATAATCTTTCTACGGAAACTGACAGCTGCCCTTCTTGAATCAGCGGAAGGGAGAGAATGACCATAGAAAAGATTTCATGATCAATCTCTACGAAAGAATGTTGCCGTCCCCGGCAGGAATCGAACCAGCGTCCTCCTGATCACCAGTCAGACGCGCGTCCGACTGAGCTACCAAGGTCGGCGATTCGAGGTCAGTGTCGGATAGGGGCATAATAGAGAAATCAGAAAAAAATATTACCAAATTATTCTGCAGTACTCCTTAATCTGGAGTATCTGTAACATAGGAGACGACGTTCTTGATCACATGTCTTATCAAAAAGGCGGGGATATCAGATACATGTAAGGACATCCTGGATTCCTGGGATAGAAATTCATATCCTATCCAGATTATCTTACTCAGGATAGGATAAAATAAAAAGATTGTGTGTGCAATGGTTGTATAGGACGTCACGCACGCGGTTGTTAATGTTGAGTCGTTGAACGTAACGACGTCGCTATTACGAGATGTATCTAACCAATTTGCCTGTTTAATCCACAAGTGGATTACCGAATTTAATGCATGGCATTATTACATTCTCAGACGCGACAATAAATGCAAATTTATAAGCAAAGCTACCACTGGTATAAGAAGTTACGATTACAAACCAAGCTTTTAAACAGTTTTAAATAAGGCGGTCAGACGATCAAAGCAACATTAGCTAAATGAACTCATTAGACGTCAAATCTTAAGGGGATTGGATCTCGTAGTGAAGCCTCAATGGCTCAAAAACCCATACCTCTTTTACCACTGTTAATTAGAACTCGTTTTTCCACCACAGCCCTTTATTTCTGGGCAGATATCTTCAGTATGACCAAGATAGACCTGAAGAAGACACATCTTAACGGGATTGGATCTCGTAGTGAAACCTTAGTGACTCAAATACCGATACCTCTTTTACCAGGTTTAATTAGAACACGTTTTAGTACCTAGAGAATTCTTCACCAACCACTATATTATAATAATTAAGTGCACCCCCCCCCCCCCCCTTTATTTTTATCTTGAAAAGATATGTTATGTATACTCATTAGAATCGCATCACGGAGGCGATTCTAATGAGTACACACAACATACAAAACGTTTGCTCTGTACATGTTTATACATTTGTATTGCCTCAGTTCTAATGAGCACACACAACATATTTTACCCCTCTTTATTATCACCTCAATTGGGCGATTCTAATGAGAATACACAACATAATATTACATAGCAGACAGGAATACTATCTCATTTATGTCTCCTGGTATTGCTCTTTATCCGTTACCCCTGTATTAGCTGCATTGCAACACCTCGACTTGATAAAGATGTGCTATCTCAGGACAATAAGGCTTTATCAGGTCAAAAGTGACATAACACAGATGTGAATGAGCCGGGTTCATGATAAAATTAGCAAAAAAATGTTATCACTGAAAAAAAAAATAAAATGGAATAACTTACATGAAAAAAATATCATAGGAAGAGTTATGGTCAAATGATCTGATTGTTGCCCGCCGGAATGTGTGAACGCACTGAGGACAGTAGATAACTGATCATAAATTGCATACTTTAAGGGGATAAACTGAAAAATAGAATACCAGATTCGGATCATTTTGGTATTGTGCTTCGCGTAGAAACGCGAATCTACAAGCGTTCTTGAAGTATTATTTACATTTTCAGTGTAAAGCCTAATGTAAACCTATAGAAAACAATGTAGTTCATACGTCTATGAACGCACCGAGTCACATGATTTTCAGTGATGTCAAGTGACATCATTCTAAACCAAAGTTCTCTACGGGCGTTTGTGACGTCAACGCTGTTATGCTCTGTTGAAAAAAATAAATAATTTTTAGCTTTAAACGTTTGCCATATAAGCATTTTTTTTTTCGCCTAGTGATGTGGTGCAAATTATGCACAAATAAAAAATAAACTTATTTTTTTCTCCCTTTAACGAAAGTATGAACGACAGCGTGTGGCTAGCAAAGTTTATATTCGGGGTTCATTTACTTTGCACGCGACCCACTGCGTTCATACTTTCATGAACAGCAGAAAAATAAAAATCATTTCTTAATTGCCTGATAAACTTGATATCCAAACAAAAAGTAAGGAACCTGAATCACGGAAACACTTTTAAATAGTAAAACTGGGGTTTATATGGGTAAACCTTGTTTTTCTTACTTCTGCTCTAAAATATAGATTGTGGGTACTCGTTAGAACCGCCCCACAATCTATATTTTGAACAACAATTAGAAAAAATATCACAAATTTTCATCTTAAAATGTCGTTGTTTCGGCGGTAAAGTTTACAATGCATTTATATAGGCGTGTTTTGTAATGTGGTATTCTCCATTTACAAAGATGTGAGGGGTAGACAGAACAATTCGCCCTGAAAGTCACTCTCTGGAAACACGTGACTTGCCGAGTGATGACGGACTGTGCTACCAAGGGGAGATTTACCCGGTATTCTCTATGTACAAAGGTGTGAGGAATAGACAGAACGATTCGGCCTGAAAGTCACTCTCCAGAAACGCGTGACTTGCCGAGTGATGCCGGACTGTGCTACCAAGGGAAGATTAATCTGGTATTCTCTATTTACAAAGGTGTGAGGGGTAGACAGAACGATTCGCCCGGAAAGTCACTCTCCGGAAACACGTGACTTGCCGAGTGATGCCGGCCTGTGCAACCTAGCGGAGATTTACCTGGTATTCTCTATGTACAGAGGTGTGAGGGGTAGACAGAACGATTCGCCCTGAAAGTCACTCTCCGGAAACACGTGACTTACCGAGTGATGCCGGACTGTGCTACCAAGGGGAGATTTACCTGGTATTCCCTATGTACAAAGTTGTGAGGGGTAGACAGGACGATTCGCCCGGAAAGTCACTCTCCGGAAACACGAGACTTGCCAAGTGATGCCAGACTGTGCTACCAAGGGGAGATTTACCTGGTAGTCTCTAGGTACAAAGGTGTGAGGGGTAGACAGAACGATTCGCCCTGAAAGTAACTCTCCGGAAACACGTGACTTACCGAGTGATGCCGGACTGTGCTACCCAGGGGAGATTTACCCGGTATTTTCTATGTACAAAGGTGTGAGGGGTAGACAGAACGATTCGCCCTGAAAGTCACTCTCCGGAAACACGAGACAGAATCAGAATCAGAATCAGAATTGTTACTGGTGACACGTCAAATGACATTCATACACCAGGACCTGTGATGTGGGAAGTTAGTCCCTAGCTCTAACCAAAGAGGTAAATTTAGCTACACAATCATCAGCACCTTCAGCTGTCGAAATAATCGAATCGGGAAGGGCATTCCAATCTCTAATGGTTCTTGGGAAGAACGACTCTTTATAAATGTCAGTTCTTGCCGAGTGATGCCGGACTGTGCTACAAAGGGGAGATTTATCTGGTAGTCTCTAGGTACAAAGGTGTGAGGGGTAGACAGAACGATTCGCCCTGAAAGTCACTCTCCGGAAACACAAGACAGAATCAGAATCTGAATCAGAATTGTTACTGGTGACACGTCAAATGACATTCATACACCAGGACCTGTGATGTGGGAAGTTAGTCCCTAGCTCTAACCAAAGAGGTAAATTTAGCTACACAATCATCAGCACCTTCAGCTGTCGAAATAATCGAATCGGGAAGGGCATTCCAATCTCTAATGGTTCTGGGGAAGAACGACTCTTTATAAATGTCAGTTCTTGCCGAGTGATGCCGGACTGTGCTACAAAGGGGAGATTTACCTGGTGTTCTCTATGTACAAAGGTGTGAGGGGTAGGCAGAACGATTTGCCCTGAAAGTCACTCTCCGGAAACACGAGACTTGCCGAGTGATGCCGGACTGTGCTACCAAGGGGAGATTTTTCTTTTTACCACGCAGAAGCATGTGAGACTTTTCTTACAAAACTTTCATTTCCCTGCGTTGATTTTTTTACATTGCAGTCATTCTGAAATCCGCCACATCGTGGCGTTAATTAAGCGACAGCGTTACGTTCAACGACTCAACATTAACAACGGCGTACATGACGACCTATACAGCCATTGCACAATCTATCTTTTCATTTTATTATATCCTGAGTAAGATTATCTGGGTAGGATATGAATTTCTATCCCAGGAATCCAAGAAGTCCTTAAATGTATCTGATATCCCCGCCTTTGTGATAAGACAAGTGATCAAGAACGTCGTCTCGTATGTTACAGATATGGAGAAGTACCGCAGAATAATTTGGAATTTTACAATATACTCAAGTATTATTACTAGAGTCCCCGATGATGCATATAAAAATAAAAAATGAGTTCCTTTAAGAGCAATGAAAACATTCATAAGAAAGAAGATGGGTCATACTACGTAGTTTCGGCTAATAAAGCCTCATCAGTGACCCTGTAATGATCCGGCAACGAAAGCCAGCGGAAACATACTGCAATTTTGCGAATTTCGAATAGGCAGTCGATTCAAAGACTGATATAAATCAAAATGAGGTCCAAATAATTCAAAACCTGTCTAGAATATGAGTCTAAACCAATAATTTATTTCTGATTTCTCAGAAAATTCACGCTGATCTTAAAGGACCAAAAGTAAAATATAAACTGCACTATGGTTGGTGTACGGGGAGACGTACCTAGTTTCAAGGTCATCAGAGAAGAAGGTTTTAAAGGTCTTTACCAAATATGGGCATGGTGGCCATATTGGTCATGTGATTCAGTCCTCACGAACAACCTGTCGTTCTCCTTCCAACAGAGGCTCCACGGGTAATTTGGTTTCAATTGGCCATATAGTTTCAGAGGAGATGTCGTCTGAAAATGTTGACGACGCAGACGACGGACGACGGACGACGGACCACTGCCTTACTATAAACTGCCCCGGAGCCTTCGGCTCCGTTGAGCTAAAATTTTCATCAGAAAAATGTCTGTTTTTGAGCTATGAAAAGATAAGCTGCTTCATGCCTCACGGTTGTGCTGTCGTAATGAATGTGTTTGCTAGAAAAGTCAACTTTAAAAATTAGCGTTTACCGGGGGTTAACATTACACGAATAATTAAGTTAATAACCTGAAACCCAACCTGTTTAGCGTTTGCTATTGGTAAAATTATATTTGTACATCCATCAAACGTTGATCTGAACTTGATACCATGGCTAGACTCTGGAACGTCGGAGAATAAGGCCAACCACTCAGGTTCTAGGTTGAGGAGGAAGAGCTGGAAAAGATAACGTGCATCACGTAAACACGTCTATTCATTACGATATTATACAGACCAGCTACCGGTAAAAACCCATTTTTTTTTTTCTCCGCGGAAATAGGCTTTTTTTCTCGGAGAACAAGTGAGACTTCTCCGAGAAGAAAAAAAAATCGCGTTTCAAAGCGGTTAATTTCTCCGCGAAACGCCGCGAAATTTCTTCGTGAAAATCACTTTTTCTCGGAGAAACACAATAAGAACAGGTGAAAACGTTCACGGTGTTTCTCCGCGAAATCTGCTTATACCTAAATGTATATTTGTTCATGTGCATGTATTTTTCCATGCATTGAAATTTCGTACACAATGATTGAAACATACGACGAAATGCGTGTTCTTTGTGACATCTCTAGCGATCGTAAAGTATGATTTTGATCCGGTTGAAATCATAATGATTTGCATCTTATGCACTTTACAATGCAGTATGAACATGGTGACTTTTTCTGTTTTCCTTTTTACTGTTGTGTAAAAGCTTCATAATACAAATTGAAAACTGTAGATTTTCGATCCGTTCACCATATTTGGGATTACTTTATGTTTTTCTAAAGTAAAGATTTTAGAAAAATCAACCTCTTGTACACGTATGTGTGGGCGCTGATCTAACTCTACATTTTGGTTAATCTTTTTCTTACACACCACGATAACATACCCATATGCAATCATTCATACCTAAAAACGGCTTTCCTGATGATATTTTTCCTATTTTAAACCATAAGTAACTAGTGAGTTTTCATTAGAATCATCTCACTGAGGCAGTTGTAACGAGTAACCACACCCTACATTATACGTCTAGGAACAGAATAAGGAAAAATGTATACCTTGTAAACTCCAGTTCTCTCTATATACTGTACATGTAAAATGGGGAATAGTGGGTTGTTCATAACATGGGCTTTACTAGTATGTTGATGTTTGTTTGTTTGTTTGATTTGAGGTTTAACGTACCCGTCAACACTGTAAAGGTCATTTTGGAGACGTTGCTTCCAATTTTGTGGGACTTTTACCCGACATTGAGATGAAATGACATCTCAAGCCCTGTCGCCCAATGAAACCAATAGGGTTTATTAGCATGGACGGTCCGCCTCGCACCGCGGTTCCTGGACAGGCTTAGATCCCACCTGTTTGCTCCAATTAGGAGTAATTATTTGTTAGGGGTGGGTGAGGGGTCGGGGAAGGAGACTTGTTAGCGCAAATGCATCCAAATGCAAAGCAGCATGTCATTTTTCACGCGCCTGTATGAAGCATGGCGCGATATTGGAATCGGGTTTTCCGTCCGTTCCTCCGCGACATTGGCCTAGCCTTCGGTGGAATTCTTGTGTTCCTCGTAAACTGGTCACAAACTTCGCATTCAAAGCACCGCTTGCTGTACCAATTAGACAATTTGTAAGCATAAATGACTGAAGCGAATCTGAGCTTTTGATACATGTAAATGCCGAACATCATTATGGTGTTAATTACCTACATGTACGACTCATTATGAAAACTCGCTTATTCAAATATATTGGAAATTTTACCATAAAAACCGGAATATTTTCAGATAAAAATTCTGACATTTCTATATTTCTGCTCAAGAGTGTGGATACTCTTTAGAACGCCTCGGTGAGGCGGTTCTAATGAGTACCCACAATCGGTATTGGAGCATAAGATAAATAATATATACACCTGTACACCCAAGTTTTACTGGATAAAAGTTGGGTATAAGGGGGTAAAATATAAAAAGGTGTGTTTTTGTGATGTGAACAAAAGTTGTCATGACGCTTTTGAAAGAAATTATACAATGGGGAAATAAATTATTAAACTGTAATTGTGTAACATGAAAGAATATTTGATTATAATTTAACAAATGACTACCAATTGTTTTCGTTTACAAAAACCTCAACAAACGAAGAAATAATAATGAACCGAAATTTGACTTTTGCTTCCCGTAAGCCCTTTTTTTTATTTGTTCTCCGCGAAACGCGGGTAAATCTATTTTCAGTGACAGCAGTCGGTCAAAGTTTCGCCGCGAATTTTCTCCGCGAAACCGGGAGAAATTTCCGCGAGGAATTTCTCGCTCAGTTTATGTTTTCTTGCGGTTTCGTGGAAAAACTAGTCGATTTCGCGTTAGTCGGTTTCTCCGCGAAACAAAAAGATGGGGTTTTACCGTTAGCTGGTCTGTACCTGTGCACACAGTGCATTTTTCAGATCTCCAAACTGGCTTTTTATCCTTATTTATACTGCGAACATAGGTTGTGGCTGCTTGTTAGAACCGCCTCATTAAATAAGATAAATAATGTATACCCCCATAAAAATCTGATCTTTTTTATATTTCTCCTCAAAACATAGGCCGTGGGAACTCGTTGCAACTGCCTCGCCTGCAACCGCCTCGGCGAGGCGGTTCTAACGAATACCCACAATCGATGTTACTGAACAGAAATATAAAAAAAATGGTGTATAACCCTGTAAAACCCAGTTTTACTGGCTATTTCACATAAAGTAATGTGGATTTACACGGCTATATACAAAAGTTTCTTTTTTTGTGCGAAATTGTTTTTGCTCAAAAACAGAAGAACGTGATTGCTTACTAGAGCCCCCGCAATGCGTGTAATGATTTTATATATACTCGTATAGTAATCGCAGGTAGAATTGACTAGCCAGAGCTATTCAGGTGTTGTCAATCTATGTCAAATTCGTTGAGTCCACCACAAGATTCGGTAGAGTGCCTTTCGTATACTTTCTTCAAGCGGTCCAAATAGTCATACATTTGTGTTACAGCTGAATTCACACAGTCGAGTGGTTTGGTTTACGTTTTTGTTAATAGAACATTCCAAGGGCAGGCGCAAACGATAGCTCCGCCTAGTCAATCTTAATTTATTGTTTGATTTGATGTTTAACGTCCCCGTCAACACTATAAAGGCCAATTTTGAGACGTTGCTTCCAATTTTGTGGGACTTTTACCCGACATTGAGATGAAATGACATCTCAAACCCTGTCGCCCAGTGAAACCAATAGGGTTTATAAGCACGGACGGTCCGACTCCCACCGCTTTGCCTGGGCAGGCTTAGATCCTCTAAGCGGTTTACCAGTATTCTTGTGCGGGTCGGATTCAGATCAATAGATTGTACGACCCGTAGGGTGTGCACTGCAATCACCCTGTGAGTCCTTCCGTCCGTCCGTCCGTGGTCAGTTTGTGACAAGCGCTGTAACTTTATAATCGCTTGGAATATTTTGAACAATTTTGGCATACATATTAATATTGACAATACCTAGCCCATGATTTTCCTTATGCCAGATCCATTTAAAAATGGCCTCGCTGAGCCAAAACATAAAGAATGAAAACGGAGTATAACGTCTAAACCGCTTGGAATATTCAGATTGGTTTGTATTGTTTGTATCTGAGTTTAACGGCTCAATCAACACTATTTAGGTCATGTTTGAACGGGTCAGTTTTCCTTACCGCACCTTTTCTGGACAGACATATACGTAAGCGGTTAACCATTACAGTGCATATTCTTTCGCTAGAAACTGACTACTGCACTTCTTGAATCAGCGACAGGGAGAGAATGACCTAGAAAAGATTCCACGATCAATCTCCACGAAAGAATGTTGCCGACCCCAGCAGTAATCGAACCAGTGTCCTCCTAATGACCAGTCTGACGCGCATCCGACTGCGCTACCGAGGCTACCAGAGATACATGGGCTTCCACGAGCTACCGAGGCCGGCAAATAAAAATCTAAAATGAGTTCCTTTAAGAGCAATGAAAACATTCATAAGAAAGAAGATGGGTCATACTACGTAGTTTCGGCTAATAAAGCCTCATCAGTGACCCTGTAATGATCCGGCAACGAAAGCCAGAGGAAACGTACTGCAATTTAGCGAATTTCGAATAGGCAGTCGATTCAAAGACTGATATTAATCAAAATGGGGTCCAAATAATTAAAAATCTGTCTAGAATATGAGTCTAAACCAATAATTTATTTCTGATTTCTCAGAATATTTACGCTGATTGCAAAGGACCAATAGTAAAATATAAACTGCACTATGGTTGATGTACGGGGAGACACGGCACAACACCAGCTGCAGTGAAGGCAAATAAATACGGGCTTCCACGTAGAGCTGAAAGAATGACCCCGGCAGTATTGAACCAGCGTCCTCCTGATCAACAGTCAGACGCGCATCCAACTGAGCTACCGTGGCCGGCAGGACTGCATGGGATTTCGCGCAGAGCTGAAATCGACTACAGGCAGGAGTACTGGTAAACCGCTTAGAGGGAAAAGTGGTACGAGTCTGACCGACCATGCCGGCAGAGCTGTATGGGCTTCCACGAGCTACCGAGGCGTACAGGGCTGCACGGGCTTCCACGCAGAGCTGAAAGAATTTTGCCGACCCCGGCAGGTATGGACCCAACGTCCTCCTGATCACCAGTCAGAAACTCATCTGAATGAGCTACCGAGGTCGGCAGGTCTGCATGAGCTTCCACGCAGAGCTGAAATCGACTACACATGCGTACTGGTAAACCGCTTAGAGGGCAAAGTGGCACAAGTCGACCGTCCATGCATATAAACCAGATCGTTTGCACTGGGTGGCAGGGCTCGGGATGTCATAACAACAATAAGAAATATACTGTATATTTTCAACAGAAAACGGAATGTTTTCTGCCATGAAATAAAGTAATGTATCAAATGTGTGCGTTATCCGGGTTATATTGTTGCATCAAATATAAATTGTGGATTCTCGTTAGAAAGCCTCATTTAGGGGGCTCCAACGAGTACTCATAATTTATATTTTTGAGCAAACGTAATGAAAAGATTATTTACCCTTACAAATCCCCATTTTTTTTTTCTTTTTAAAGCAGGGTTTCATAACGCTTTGGTTTAAGGGGAATGGGTACACTTCATGGACGTCAACCCTTCCAAACTATTTTTGTACCCCATGTCAATAGGGGTCAACTCTTAAAGGAAAGAATTTGCTCCCTAGGAGCAAATTCTTTCTTTTAAGAGTTGACCCCTTTTTCAGTGGGACAGGGCTTATAGAAAAGCGACCAGGAAGTCCCAAAAGTTATCTCCCTTTACAAAAATGGCGGAAATGATGCCAGGTGTTCCCCATTCCCCTTAAACTTAATAAATCGCTTCACATACAAATATGCACCGGCCCCGATAGCTCAGTTGGTAGAGTGTCCGCTCCGGAGAACGGGAGGTCACGGGTTCGATCCCAGGCCGCGACATACCAAAGTCGTTAAGAATGGTTCTAGCTGCTCCTCGCTTGGCACTCAGATTTACGGGGTAGAGCTAGGACTGGTCGACCCAGTGTCAGAATAATGTGACTGGGTGTGGTATCATGTAATGTGTCTGGGACATGATACTATAGTGAGGCAGACCTATAAAAGTGAGCATTGAGCTCCCTGTCTCCCCAACTCCTAAATAAACCACTCCCACGCGCACCACTTTTCCTGGGCATACTTGGCCTTCTAACCAGTTTACAAGTAACAAAGTTCGGTCGTCTTCAGCTCTGCAAAGAAGTATCATGCAGCCCAATCTATTTCTCAGGCCCCGATGGGAAGGGACGCTATCTCCTGGATGATATATTTGTTTGATTTGGAGTTTAACGTCCCCGTCAACACTATTTAGGTCATTTTGGAGACGTTGCTTTTTGTGCCACTTTTACCCGACACTGAGATGACACTGACACTGAGATCAAAAGACATCTCAAGCCTGCCGTCCAGTGAAACCAAAAAGGTTAATACGCATAGACAATCCGACCCGTACCACTTTGCCGTGGCAGGCTTAGACATTCTAAGCGCTTTACAAGTACTTATGTGCGCGGTCGGTTTCAGCTCTGCCCAATTTCTCCAAGCCCAATGGGTGGGACGTATTTTCTGGGTGAATTATTAACTTGTAAAGGTGATGTCGCAGAAGTAGTGATGTCGTGGAAGCACCATGCAGCCCAGTATATTTCTCCAAGCCCAATGAGTGGGACGTATCTCCTAGGTGAACGTATAAACTTGTAAAGGTGATGTCGCCGAAGTTCACGGTAAAATCAAGGCTTCTTGGAGCGTAGAAGGAAGGCTATGAGCCCCGTAATCCCAGATTGGTAGGCTCGTTCGAGTCTTCTCTGTGCACACTAGTCCGGTCGATTTGTCATACATTTGTTGGGACATTTTGGGCTCTAACAGTCAGAAATGAGTAGGCTGTAGCTTTAAAACTTCTGGAGCCAAGGTTGTATCCACCCCCCCCCCCCACACACACACACACACACGTTTTCCCTTTTTTCTTCTTGTTTTGTTTGACTGGCCAATTCATGTCAAATCATTGTGAATTGTAATTTTGATATCAATATAGAAATGGAACATTTTCCTGCGTAGATCAGTTGCAAAAGATATTTGCCCTGCTCATAAATTTTAAAATGCCAACATTATTTTGTTGGCATTTTAAGATTTACGGGCAGGACAAACGTTCAGATTAGTTCACCATGAAAGAAGTTTTGCAACTCGGAACCAGGGCCCATTCCTTAAAGGAAATCGATACACCTTCAGGGGAGGCAGCTTCAGCAAGAGCATTTTTGTCTCCCATGTCAACAGGGGTCAACTCTTAAAGGAAAGAGTTTGCTCTTGAGGAGCAAATTCTTTCCTTTAAGAGTTGACCCCCGTTTTTGGGGGATGAGGGGGGCTGAGTTTATAGAAAAGTGAACGGGAAGTCCTGAAAGTTGTCTCCCTTTGAAAATGGCGGGAAAACCTGCCAGGTGTTCCTATTCCCCTTAAGAGTATTTTTGTCTCCCATGTGAACAGGGGTCAACTCTTAAAGGAAACAATTTGCTCCTCAGTCTGAAGCTTATAAATATCATCTAAGAGCTGAGTTACGTTACATTTGAGTGGTATGACTGAAAACATTGAGTAAATATGTTATGATTGAGGCAGACACACAGACAAATAGACAGACACGGATGGACGGACGGAGGATGGACGGACGGTCGAAATAAACTAATGGTTGGACTGACGGACGGGTGGACAGACGGACAGGCCACAGCGATGCCATAGCGTCGAGTAACCTCACTTGAATGACAAGTGGCCACAGAGAGAGAGAGAGAGAGAGAGAGAGAGAGAGAGAGAGAGAGAGAGAGAGAGAGAGAGAGAGAGAGAGAGAGAGAGAGAGAGAGAGAGAGAGAGAGAGATAGAGAGTGAAGAGAGAGAGAGAGAGAGAGAGAGAGAGAGAGAGAGAGAGAGAGAGAGAGAGAGAGAGAGAGAGAGACTGATCCCTGCATCCCAGAAAATATTGTACAGCTGAGCCGATTTGCCATTAATGTTAGGGCTGGGCAAGTTGAACGAATCTTTCAGGTTTTACGTAATTCGGTCGACTTACTTCTTGGTAATCAACGTTTGCACCATCAGCTATTCCGCGTAGTTCAGAAACAATGTCTGGACAGTGCTCCTCTGTAAACCTCTTAAACCCTTCAACAATACTCGAGATATCGGGGGTAGATAGGTGCTTTTGAAGTTTCTTGTAGATCTTAGACAGCTGGAAGACGGCTAAAATGTGCTTCACCTCTTTCTTGGCCGTAGAACCCTGCAAATGGGAATATTTTATTAAAGAACAAGAGGGCCCAGAGGGTCCTGAATCACTCACCTGAGTATCAGTATCTCTAGTACATTCTTGGCCCAAGGGCTATAATGTGAATAAACTTGGTAGCGGTCAACTAGATGGAGCTTCATACCAAACATCAAAGACCTGGGCCTTCTGGTTTCAGACAAGAAGATTTTTCAAGGGGTCCCCAATACAATCCTATGTAAAATAAGTGGGCCCTGGTGCGGGGGCATTTTTGACGCCAGTGCTATAATTTGAACAATCTCAGTAGAGGTCCACTAGATGAAGCATCACGCCCAATATCAAAGACCTGGGCCATCTTGTTTCAGACAAGAAGATTTTTAAATGTTTTTTTCCTATATAAGCCTATGTAAGTTTCAGACAAGAAGATTTTCAAAGGTTATCCCTGTATACGCCTATGTGAAACCAGTGGGCCCATTTTGGCCCCAGGACTATATTTGAACAATCTTGGTAGAGGTCCACTAGATGAAGCTTCATGTCAAATATCAAAGACCTGGGCCTTCTTGTTTCAGACAAGACCATTTTTAAAGGTTTTCCCTGTATGCGCCTGTATGAAATCAGTGGGCCCTGGCGAGAGGGGCATTTTTGGCCCCAGGACTATATTTTTAACAATCTTTGTAGAGGTCCACTAGATGAAGCTTCTTACCAAATAACAAAATTCAGATGTCCCATCAGGTAAATGGACAGACAAACTGTTGTATAAATTTCAGGAAAAATTGTTTTGCTTCTGTCGAAAGTATATCTTGCATAGTATACTTTAACAGTTCGAGATTTAAAGAGACATGAGTCACAGTTAGGTATGGATCTCCAAACGGACGTTCGTTCGTTCGTTCGTTTAGGTTAAGGCTTTTTATGTCTGCCATGGTCAAGCGGACATAAGATCCACAACAAGACATAAGTTAAGTGCTTCTGGGCTGTGCACAGTCCAACAAGAGCAAATAGCGTTGGGCTGCCGGTGACCCACCATAACCATAGAAAAATGTAGCACTGCCTGTTTTCGAAGTTTAAAAGGCTGGTCGAAAAATGACCTGAAAATGTGTAGAAATCTGTGCCAATACGACTGCAAATCGTGATTTCTATACAAGAGCGATAAATGATTCAATATTGCTCTTTATTTTGCCGCTTGATATTGGCCATTTGACTAAGGCTGCAACTGGAGCATGTCTATGCAGGTTTCCATGCAGGAACACACACGGCTGAAGGTTCAGAGGAAGAAGACTGGTCTCAAGTCTTGCTTTCAACACTGAGACAATATATGATTTAAGATAATAATGGTGATGATAATGATAATAATAATAGTAATAAATGACAATAATAATAATAATAATAACTGAAGATAAACAGAAACATTGGTATAGCTACAACAGAACAGAGCTGTTATGGTTTTTAGTTTCTTAAAGTTTTAAGTACAATATATTGAAATGGAATGAATAAATAAATTTGATTTATATAATCATAATGAAAACTAAATAAAAACATAGAAGTTAACAGTTTTACGTGATTAAGTTGATTCTTGACATACTATTTACATGCTGAAAAGGAAGGTGAAGATAATACAAAGACAAGACAGGTTTTATGTACAGTATCAGAGGAGAGATCTGATGAGAAGATTATATGGAAAGGGAAAGAGGAGACCCTTAATTTGCTTTCTTCTTCCTCTTCAAATCCAGCTTTGGCGTGGTTTTTTTTTATTATTATTATTTTTTTTTTTTCAGATATTTTTTGTGGACATTGCTGAAGGTAAACATTTGTTAATACAATAGATACTAAATTAAAAAAAAAAAGATCAATCGGCCCCCGCCCATAGGGGCTTGAAGAAATATATGGGCTGCATGATGCTTCCACGCAGAGCTGAATCCGACCCGCACCCTAGTACTGGTAAACCGCTTAGAGTATCTAAGCCTGTCCAGGAAACGCAGTGCCAGGTGGACCGTCCATGCTAATAAACCCAATTGGTTTCATTGGGCGACAGGGCTTGAGATGTCATTTCATCTCAATGTCCCAAAAAAAGTCCCACAAAATTGGACGCAACGTCTCCAAAATGACCTTTACAGTGTTGACGGGGACGTTAAACCTAAAATCAATCAAACAAACAACAAAAAAGATCAAACATGTGGCAAAAATAGTTTGATGTAATTTTGGAACCAGGGACCAAATGTCTTATCAAACAAACAAACTAGCAAACAATATCATTACTCGTGTATAAAGGTGTTGTCTTTGGTCAGCTGTAACAATTGATGTGGAAACTGTTGATCCTTTGAAGATGTTTTCTTTTGTATTCAGACTGGTTTGAAGTTGATTATACTAATTGTTATTAGTATCATGTGTAGACAGATGGTTAATATGTTTGGTTGGACAAAAGATCCTAAATTGATTTGTAAACATAGCTGACAAACAAGCTGTATGTGCAAGTGGCTGATTAATCAATTTATTGAAATGTTCAAACAATAGATCTTACAACACAAAGGGATGTATAAAAATCGGAAAGGTAATTATGAAACATGATTGATTATCTCTGGTGTGTGACAGAACTGTTAATAGCTTAATTGTTGTTTAGACCCTATTGCTAAATGGTCCCTGGTTTCCATGAGAAGAAAAGAAACAGAGAAAAAATAACAAAAACAAAAACAAAAAAAAAACAAACACACTCATAATTAAAAAAGTGGTAAGTTATAACTTTCACACCAATTAAGCAATCATACTAGCCGCACTGACCATCAAACAAACAAATACCAGTGTACAGATTCATTCAATGACATCAAATATGGATGTTTATGTACATATATACCGTATACGGACAAAATCCCGCCCGCTCATGTTTGTATAGGTGGACAAAATCCCTCCCATGTTTTTGCAAGGTGGACATAATCCATCCCACTCTTTTTTACAAGGTGGACAAAATCCATCCCATGATTTTTTGCAAGGTGGACATAATCCCTCCCACTCTTTTTTACAATGAGGACAAAATCCCTCCCACTCTTTTTTTTACAAGTGCGACAAAATCCCTTCTGTAAATTTTGCAACTCGGACAAAACCCCTCCCGGCGACATCAGTTGGCTACTATTTTAGCATCTTCCTCAAGACTCAAATTGCAACAATAATTGCTTGGAGGATCCTCTTTCTTGCATTGAACATTTCCTACAATAGCAAGTCCTTCAAGTGAAAAATCCTATAATACTGCACAGCCACAATTCATGGGCATTTACCCTTCGTACACAGCAAAGGTCAATGTTTTGGATATGCAATCAGATCTGAGTTTTTTTCCAGGCACACATGATAAAGTAGGAAATATTATGCATAGGCTTTTATAATTACAATAGAAAGACCAAGTCTTTGTCAACATTTTAATCAGGCATACAAATAATTGTTTGCGTCTAACAGCAATGATAACCATTTAAGTATAGAAAGAATATAAAGAAAATTGAGTTAACTTTGAACAGTAATTAGGCAGTTAGAAAAAAATATTGACATTAATAGCATTCAATTAGACAATTGCTTTTTAGCACATTTAAAATACAAACATATTCAGCATGAATGGAAAAGGCACTAATCAACAAGAAAGTTTCATAAATGAATAAATAAGAAAATAAGCACAAATTAACCAGAAAGCATAATAAATAAAAGTCATCAGCAATATGTACAAGAGTGAACAATTTTTGCCGTTGTCTTTGGGATTTTCATGTTTTGGTAATAGCACACATTTTGTCATATTTTCTTAACACATATATATTTGTCTTTGAGTCCAGCCAAAACTCAGATTAGGATGGACACCTTCCCAGTCTGATCTGGGTCTTCACTTTCTTCGTGTGGATTGTGAAGACTCATATCAGACTAGGCAGATGCCAGTGCTGATCAGAGTCTTCACCCCAGTTTTCGCTGAACACAAAGCCCAGATCATTGGTTTTATCATGCAACATCCAATTCAGAAAGCCCCCTTTCCAAGAGTTAGCTTTATGTTGTTGCTTGTTTGATTTCCAGTTTTTGGTAAAAGCACATATTTTGTCACATTTTCTTAACACATATACATATACAGGCCACTGTATGACAAAACCAATGATTTGTCTTATGAGTCCAGCCAAAACTCAGATTAGCATGTCTGATTATGTCCGGAGGGGATTTTGTCCCAGTTGGAAAAAAAAAATTTAGAAGGGATTTTGTCCACCTTGCAAAAATGTGCGGAAGGGATTATGTCCACGTTGCAAAAACATGGGAGGGGTTTTGTCCATCTATTCAAAAAAGAGCGGGGGGTGGAGGATTTTGTCCAGGGGGATTTTGTCCTACACTTCATTTATACTGTCAGCGATTATTAAGAGAATTGGCCTGCAGGTTTTAGTGATTGGCCCTCTCTTCATTATTTCACTGTACTACAGCTTCATATACCCTTAAATTAAGCAATTTATATTTTTAAATCCTAAATACCCTATTCTATTGATTGACTTTCCCATTTTATATGAAAGTGGAACACAATTCAAGCTCGCCCCACTGGAAAGCTGGGGAGGTCAGTCACCAATCGAAAGTAGAAAGTTAGGCCCACTATCATCCTTGCCTCTTGGTATAGATATAATGAATATGGTAAAATAAAGGTTCCTTTTGGGTTGCTTTGCCACTTTTATGATGATAGTGGTAAGCGATTCAAGCTCGCCCCGCTGAAAGCGGGGGAGGTCAGTAACCAATCAAAATAAGAAAGTTTGGTCCACTATCATCCCTGCATCTTGGTTTAGATATAATGAATATGGTAAAATATATGTCAATGTAAATTTTGTTTTGTATGTTTGATTTGAGGTTTAACGTCCCCGTCAACACAGTATAGGTCATTTTGGAGACGTTGCTTCCAATTTTGTGTGACTTCACCTGACACTGTCATGAAATGACTTCTCTAGCCCTAAGTCAATGTAAAACCGAAGGGCTTAACGGAGGGGATATTTTGTCCCAAGGGCTATAATTTGAACAAGCTTGGTAGATGTCCACTAGATGAAGCTACACACCAAATAGCAAAGACCTTGGCCTTGCGTTTTCAGAGGAGAAGATTTTTTAAGATTTTTCCTAAATCAGTCAATGTTAAACCAAAGGGCCCCAGGGCTGGGGCATTTTATGTGCGAGGGCTATAATTTGAACATCTTGTTAGAGGTCTACTAGATGAAGCTATACACCAAATATCAAAGACCTGGGCCTTGTGGTTTCGGAGGAGAAGATTTTTTAAGATGTTTCCTATATAAGTCAATGTAAAACTAAAGGGACCCGGGCGGGGGGGCATTTTTGGCCCAAGGATTATAATTTGAACAATCTTGATAGAGGTCCACAAGACGAAGCTTCAAACCAAATTTCAAACACCTAAGCCTTCTGGTTTCAGACAAGAAGATATTTAGAGGATTTCCCTATACATACCGAACGTTTTCCTTCATAGGCGGCGATCGGAATAAGTCGGGAATTTCCGGGAAAACCTGTCTGGGTGATATTCGAGTTATCTCCCTTTACACCACTGGGATCAAGGTACAGAATATCCAATATTTCTTTTCTAGTGAATCATTAATCATTTATCTGTAGATATGATATTGCTTAATAGATCTACCTGTAGGTATTCAAAGCAGCGCTTAAGTAGTGCTCACTTTGAGGCTATCTAAATGTGAAAAAGAACTAACTTCTTGAAGTCACAGCCATGCCTTTTCATTTCTAGGCATCTAGTATGAACGAACTTATTTAACATATTGAAGAGTTACATTATGTACAACTGTTTATTCTAACATGACGTTAACGTTTTTCCCATTGAACCCAGTGGAAACGTCAGCGTTTGCAAATATGCGATAATTCACGTCGTCAACGTGGTGCGTGCAATTTGGCGTCATCGTGACGTTGCATGTTAACATTTCCTTCTGTCGACATCCGCTGCAAAATAGTCCCCAAGATAACGCTTTGTTACTACTGTATTTCAGTTTAGCATCATGTTAGAATCGAAATAATTTCCACGCACCCGGTGTGTTATCGTGATTAACACACGGTGTTGTCGGGCAGATGCGAATATTAATTCACTCCGGCTTCGCCGTCGTGAATTAATATTTCGCAATCTGCCCTCCAACACCGTGTGTTAATCACGATAACACACGGTACGTGGAGATTATTTCTTAAATAATAATAATAATAATAATAATAATTATTATTATAATAATAATATTATTATTAGTAGTAGTAGTAGTAGTGTTTTTGTTGTTGTTGTTGTTTGACATGTATGTTATTGGGTCTATATGTTAAGATGCCTGTGTCATGAACATCCTTGTTAATTGGTAAGTTGGGAGTTTACAAGAGAATATATTATATTCCTTTTTCTTGCTCAAAAACAGAGATGGGGATACTGGTAAGACCGTCCGAATCAGTATGTTGCACAGAACACCCATAATCTATTTTTCCGCCCTTAAATCCAACTTTATATAGAAAACTATTGGAAACTATTGCAACACATTGGTGTGTTTTGTAATGCATGGCTAATCACACGTGTACTGTTCGATATTTAAGGACAACTTAATGTCTTTCTTAATCTGGCCGTTTATTACCACCATTATATATTAGCACATTCTCTTTTCCAGTGATTTTAAATAAGGATTAAGTTCATATATGATACGTGAAATCTCTTGACTCCGATTCACCTTTTTATGCATTTATTTTATCTTTTATATAAATAAATAGCGCCATGAAAAATATTGTTAGTCAATCACGAAAACACGCCTTAAGACTCTAACAAGATGTACTCAGATAAGAAAGTTCTTACATTAAAACCAATTTTGTTGCATTACGAAAACACGCCTATACATATACATTGAAAATTGTACCACCAAAAAATGAAAATTTTCAGATGAAAAATTTGATATATTTCTTATTTCTGCTTAAGACGAGTACCCACAATCTATGTTTTTGAGCAGAAATAAGAAAAATAATGTATACCCCTGCAAACCCTAGTTTAAGAGTTAACATTACACAGATATACAGTATATTGTATAAGATAGTTCCTGAATAATTAAAAGGACGCCATAAAAAGTAACATGATAGGTAAACAAAGATAAGCCTATTTAGTTATGTATTTATTTATTTTATATGTATTTATTTGTACATATTTTGAAAAATGTTGTCTGCCCAAGTCATGATTGACACCTTAAGAGTTAACAATACACCGATATACAGTATATTGTGTAAGATATTCCCTGAATAATTAAAAGGACGCCATTAAAGTAACATAATATGTAAACACAGATAAGCCTATTTAGTTATGTATGTATTTATTTATTATATAAGACATTTCACTCATATCTGAATCGGCTGTAATGCTTGTCCTAAACAATTTTAACACATTTTCGAAAAATGTTGTTTGTCGATTTATGATTGACACTTTAAGAATTCAAGAAAGCCTAAAGAGTCGGTCACAGAATGTGAATACAGATACGGCATATTTATTTATTTATTTATTTATTAAAATGAGGCATGCAATTACTAAGTGAATGGGCTGCAATATTTTTATGATCACATCACAAAAACATGCCTATATAATTTGGACCCCATATTAACCACTTTTATGTAGTAAAATGTGGATCATTATTTTTCTTATTTCTGCTAAAAACATAGATTGTGGTTTGTCGTAAGATCCGCCTCGCTGAGGTGGTTCTAACGAGTTCCATCAATCTATGTTTCGAGCAGAAATACGAAAAGTAGCATGTTTTTATCTGAATACTTTCATTTTTGGGTGGTAAAATTTTCAGTATTTTTAATAGACGTGTTTTCGAAATAAATCAACTCAAAACCTGGAAAATGCCAGCTGCTTAGTAAGTCAATGTAAAACCAAAGGGTCCCGGGGCGGGGGCATTTTTGGCCCCAGGGCTATAAGTTGAACAATCTTAGTAGAGGTCCAGTAGATGAAGCTACACATCAAATATCAAAGACCTGGGCCTTGCGGTTTCAGAGGAGAAGATTTTTTTTAGATTTTTCCAAAGGGTCCCGGGGCGGGGGCATTTTCGACCCCAGGGGTATAATTTGAACAATCTTGGTAGAGGTCAATATAAAACTAAGGGGCCCCGTGGCGGGACTCTCTGGCCCCAGGGCGTAATCTGAACAGTCTAGATAGAGGTTCACAAGCTTCATACCAAATATCCAATACCTTAGCCTTCTGGTTTCAGACAAGAAGGTTTTTTACAGCTCATCCCTTTGTATGTCTATATAAAACCAAAGGGCCCCGGGGCGAGGGCATATTTCGCCCAGGACTTTAATTTGAACAATCTTGGTTCACAAGATGAAGCTACACACCAAACATCGAAGGCCTGGTCCATGCGTCTTCAGAGGAAAATATTTTTCATGTTTTCATTAAAAAAAATCTATTTTTGGCTCCCGTGACCTTGATGTGCAACGGGCCGGAACCATTTGAACAACTTTGAAAGGGGACCACCGAAGGATCATTCCTATGAAGATTAGTCGAAATCCGATCAGTGGTTTAGTTTGAAGAAATTGATTACGCACGGACGCACGCACGGGCGGATGCACGACGGACGAAAAGTGATCCCAAAAGCTCAAAACGTCACTACATGACAGGTGAGCTAAAAATACGCGTTGGTCGTACTTTAGACAAAATGACCTTACTACGAACGGAACTGCCGTATTTCGATCCTATAAGGAAGTGGTACGAAGGTGGTACAGTCGGGCATCAACTTGCAGTACATGTACGTTCTCCAAACTTATTAGGTGGAAGATCCTAATGCCACAGGGTATTGAGCCGGGGCACAGCATTTCTTACAAATTACGTGTGCGCCCAGCGAAGAATCAGATCAGCCTACGCATCCATATAGTCTAACCAGAGACTTCTCTTGCAGCGTGAAGGAGCATTGGGACCTAGCTATCCTTAGAACGCACAACGAAGACTCTGATCAGACTGCGCGGATGCGCAGGCTGATCGGAGTTTTCGCTGTGCGCATATGTCTTATTGTAGGTTTTGTCGTGCGCTGGCTGAATTATATGGGTATTTTGACCATGGGTCAGCGATGGTCACGTGGACAATAACAAGCGGAAATCTTCTGGAGTAACAGTAACGTTTGGTCGATTAATGCAACCGTCCGGCAAAAAAAAAAAAACGTATAAGGGTGCATGTTAAACAATAGCAGGTGGGAATCATCTCGGGAGTAATAGAATTTTTGGTCGATTATTACAACAATTGACCAAATATCTGCTACATAAATAAAGAACGGGTGCACGTTGAAATTGCCTCATTGTGGAACCGCCTCAATCAGGCGGTCCCCCGAATCCCTACACTTTTCGTATGGAGCAAAAGGAAGGCAAATAATATTTGTTTTACTGTAAAGAAATTCCCAGGCTTTTAATTGGACAGCGCAAGGGCAATTATTTTCCACACGCTTGTCTTCTCCGCCATCTTGGATTGACTGCAGTTGATAAGAAATTTCTATCTATTTCATGCACTACAATAATATAAGAAATAAAAAACTTTTGATTGCGGTACTCTGTTTCGTTGTTTTCCGATTTAAAACTTTCATTCGAATTATAAAATGACGTAAACATTTTCTGACTGAGCACCGTGATCAACATAGTGCGTGCGGAATGGCGCGTTTGATGACGTCACATGTGACATGTTCCTTTGGAAAGCATTGCAAAAATGTACAAAATTTCATCAAAAAGCTTTCCAGTATAATAAACTCGTTATTTTGATTCGGATCATATTCCTCGCTTGAAAAAAAAAAAGATATTTATATGTACTCTTGCCTAACGGCTCGGGTCAGGTTGGGAATGTGATCGCATGTTCCCCGTCAAGAATCACAATAACTTATAATATACAAGGGAGTAACCTTCGTCACGACGACGTCACACAGAAACACCAAGGCAGTTTCCATCTTGAATGGAACTCTCGCTTCGGTAAGAGTTTCTGTGTTAAACAGATTATTTAAGCACCATCTTGACATTGCAGAGTCGCAGAGTCCGGACGAAATTACAATGTTTTGCCAGCAAAAAGAAACGTGTGCAGGCTTTAAGTATTATGGATGAACACGTCTGATTTAGTTCAGTTCAACGATCCATTCGTCAATACCCTGGATATGAAAATCGCTCATATGAAGCAGCACAGTGTTTTCATTAATCCTCTTATAACGTGTTCACGGTTTTTTTTTTTCACAAGACTAGTACCATAGAACTGTGAATTTGTATAAAAATAAAAAATTATGGACTTTATAAGACATTTTCATTAAATGGTATCGTTAACACTCGATCCAAAAGAAGATACGTACACACTCTGAAAACCAGCATATATTTGTTTCTCGTGACAACCTTAAAATCGGGGTGAAAGGAGCCAAATTCTTTGAAAGGTTACATGTATCTTTGATAACAGTGGTGGCCTGCAGAACGGGCGGTTGCAATTGCCACTCTCTTGTCACTATAGAAGACATCGCCCACTCTGGAGCAGTGTCGTAATTGAACTATTTACAATGTTGCATCGAGGTGCAAATACATGACGATAAGACAACATGTTTAGGTTTAAATTTCTTTCTAAAATATAAAAGCCTCATACTGGTTAACGAAGACTTGGCGGACTTCTCTCGAGACCCTCAATGGTCTCTTACATGAGCGGAAAAATACTGTCGTGGCTGAGAACTAAACTTCTTGCAATGATCTACAATATACGGCCCCTTGTTATAAAACAGCGTTATCTTACTATAATAAAAGTAATGATAGCACCGGTTGGTCAATTGTCTCTTGGGTAGGCTTGTAAAATGCAAGGTGACTTAGGCTGTAAACATTTCGTTTAATCCTTACATTCGTGTACAGAAAGCAAACAGTGTAGACCTTGATCAGACGCCGCGTTCCGTCGCGTCTTATCAGGGTCTCCTCTGTTTGTTAAACCCAACACACGATTTCACTCCAGATTCTATTTGTAAAGATGCTGCTGTTTTGAGAAAGCTTGTACTTGTGAATTGCGGAAGTGCAACGAACTGTAAAATCTGCTTATTGGCGCTGTTTTAATGCTTGTTAGAGCACCGGGTACCAGCCAGTTGTAATAACGTGACCGTGACTATAAAAGCAGACAACACAGCGAAAACAGGGCATTATTTGGTAGATCTCGAAAGAGAAACATCAAATAGCGTTTGGTAAGCTTATTACCTACATAAGGAAATAAATGTATTTGTTCCTGCAACGTGATACCGCAGAGTACGGTTGCATAGGTTACACACTAAAAACCGGTACTTTGTGTTGGCCCTGCTCCGAGTAAGATCGCTCTGACACCCCTGTGGGGTGTAGGCCCGTAAATCGTTACAATTTGGTCGCAGCGTCGGGATACGATTCTAAAATTAGTTGGTTTTTGTGTGTAAAGTGTATTGAGGTGCTATAATACAGCTCGTATTGGTAAATTGTGTATTCTGAAACTGAATCTGGCCTGAAAGATGGTTATTTCGAAGGATACTGTGTCACAGGACCCGAGTGTTAAAACACCAATTTCAAGTAGCACTACAGTAAAGCAACGTATGCCACCTACACTGACAAGAGAAAAATCTGTAGCTAGGCAGTTAGATGACTCATTTTCTGATCTGCATATAGGAGGCCGATGGCAGACGAGCTCTGATATGAAGGAGAGTGTTGATGATGGTTCAACTACTTTGTTTCTTGTGTCGGAGCTACGTAAACTGACAGATGAGGACCGAGTTCGAGACGAGCAATACAGAATGGCTGAAGTTCGGAAAGATGAGGATATGAGGCGGCTAATGTCTGGATATCAGCAGAAAGATGAAGACATGCGCCAACTTATATCTAATTACCAGCGGAAAGATGATGACCTGCAGCAAATGATAGCAGAATGCCAGAAGAGGGATGAAACAATGCGACAGAAAGATGAGATGATTATGTCTCTTGTGTCTTCAATAAAGGATCAAAAGACGTTTTCAGGCTTAGCAGGTCACTGATGAGGCTTTATTAGCCGAAACTACGCAGTATGGCCCATCTTCTTTCTTATAAATGTTTTCATTGCGCTTAAAGGAACTCATTTTTTATTTTTATTTAAATCCGAAATTGGAGTTTGATGAAAGAAGTTTAGAGCCTAAAAGAACAGCTCAGTGGTCAGAGAGGTATCCACCAGATACTTACACTGAACATAGGCCAGAAATGGCCAAATGTCCAGAAAAGGTACTGACTTCGAGTGGAAATGACCCTCAGAGCTCTGGCACAAGCCAACGTGTGTCAGGCAAAGAAAACGTCAAGGAAAGAACAATAGAAATACCGCTGATAGAAAATGAGTTTCCAATTAAAACTCATTCTTTAGAGCAACCGCCCAACCAGGCACTTAGCTCTAGAAACCTCAGCACTGAGATAAAAAATTCGGGAGTGAAAGTCAAGCCTGCTCCTTTTGATGGCTCTTCATCTTGGCTAGATTATAAAACACACTTCGATATGTGTGCAGAATTAAATGGCTGGAATACTAAACAGAAGGGACTGCATTTGGCGGTGAGTCTTCGTGGTCAGGCCCAAGGTGTTTTGGGAAATTTACCAGCAGGTGATAGAGAGGATGTAGAAAAGCTGGTCAAAGCCCTGTCTGAGAGATTTTCACCAGAAAGTCAGACTGAGCTATATAGAGCGCAGTTAAAAGAAAGACAGTGGAAACATGGTGAAAAAATCCCTGAATTCGGACAGAGGATCCTACGACTCACAACATTAGCATACCCCGGTGCAAATGCTTGTCTGATTGACACATTAGCAATGGGTAACTTTATTGACGCGATTTCAGACTCAGAGATGCGTCTGAAAATTCAACAGTCAAGACCAAAAGTGTTCAATGAGGCTGTGAAAGTTGCTGTAGAGCTGGAAGCGTTTGATAAAGCCGAGCGTCAGCGGCAAGGCAATAAGTATGTCAGAGGAACGTCATGTACTAGTAAGGCAATCGAGACTTTTACTAATACAGAAAATTCTGCTATTCTCAAGAAATTAGACAAGCTTTTGGATCTGAATGAAATAAAGAAATCGCCTCATTCCGAAAATGGAGGCATTAAGTCTAAAGTTAGATGTTACAAATGTAAGAAGATTGGTCATATTCAAAGGAACTGTCCCGAAAATAGGCATCAAGGTACTGTGAATGGAAAAGAAGCAAGTGGAGAATCAAGTTTGAAACGTGTAGGTCGATTCTGTGACAATAATTCTTCGAGGAAAAAGAGGAAAAAGACAAGGAGGACTGCTTCAGCAAATTTTGTTGAAGCTGGAATGTATCTGCCTGTGCATGTAAACGGCATCAAAACTGACATGTTAATTGATTCAGGAGCAACAGCTTCTTTGATTTCAGTGGATGTTTATGAAAAGATAGAATTAGCAGACAGGTCGAAGTTGAAATCTGTTAAAGGAGAAATGGTTGCCATCAATGGCATGAACTTGAAAATACATGGGTATTGTGATTTTGATATCATTATTGGAGGATGTTGTTACTCGATAATGGCTATTGTTGCAGAACTTAATACGTCTGGGATTTTGGGACTTGATTTCCTGTCTGAATTTGAGTGTAGCATTGATTTAAAGCAAAAGTGCATAGTTCTGGACGGAAAGAAAATAAGATGTGAGATCAAAGGCAAAATTGGCTGTTACAGAGTTAGTCTGGTGGAGACAGTGAGCATACCCCCAAGACACGAGATGCTGACATCTGGTCATATAAATGATTACTGCAATGACATCAAAGGAATCGGGATAATTGAGCCTTCTGACACCTTTCGTAAATTTGACAAAGTGATGGTTGGAAGGACTCTAACTGCCGCCGATGAAAATGTTCCGATACGTTTGATGAATCCCTCTAATGAAGAAGTAGTTGTGTATAAGGGAACCGTAGTTGGCCAGTTTGAGCAAGTAAAGGAAGAGGCAAACAAGGGAAGACTGGAGCTGAAAAAGAATTCTCGACTACCAGAGCAATTAAAAGATCTGATAAAGCAAGCTTCAGATAATCTTGAAGATGTGCAAATTGAAAGTGTTCAAAAAACTTTATTACAGTATCAGGATGTTTTCGCTTTGACAGACGAACAACTTGGTAGGACAGACGTGGTGAAACATGAAATCAATACTGGGACCGTAAAGCCAATCAAAGAAAGACTAAGGCGTCTCCCGCATTATGCAATTGAGGAGGTTGATAAACAAGTAGACGATATGTTGAAGCGTGGAATTATAGAGCCTTCAAATAGTCCTTATGCTGCTGGTGTCGTCTTGGTGCGCAAAAAGGACAATACACTTAGATTTTGTGTTGACTATAGAAACCTTAATTCTGTCACTATTAAGGACGCCTATCCCCTTCCCAAAATAGAGGAGACCTTGGACACACTGTCTGGTGCCTCATGGTTCTCCACGCGTGATTTGCGGAGCGGATATTGGCAAGTCGGCCTGGAGCCACAGGACAAGCCAAAGTCTGCCTTTATCACCCGCAGAGGACTCTTTCATTTTCGTGTCCTCCCATTTGGCTTATGCAATGCGCCAGCCACGTTCGAACGCCTCATGGAGACAGTGCTCGCAGGACTCCAATGGGATATCTGTCTGATATACATTGATGATGTCATTGTGTATGGGCGAACATTCGATGAGGCTCTCAAAAATCTTGAAACAGTGCTGGAACGCTTTCGAGTAGCAGGTCTGAAGTTAAAGGCACAGAAGTGTAAACTCTTCAATAAATCGGTATCCTTTCTTGGACATATAATTTCTGATCAGGGAATCGAAAGAGACCCAGAAAAGATTCAGGCCGTAAAGGAATGGCCCATTCCTATAAACATAACGGAAGTCCGAAGTTACCTAGGCCTTTGTAGCTACTATAGGCGTTTTATTCCAAAATTTGCTGAAATTGCAAAACCACTACATCGCCTCACTGAAAAAGGACAGAAGTTTATATGGAGCAATGAATGCCAACAAGCATTTGAGACTTTAAAGAAACACTTAACTGAATCACCGATTTTGGCTTATCCTGATTTTTCGAAAACATTCATACTGGATACGGATGCTAGTGACACCAGTATTGGAGCAGTTTTATCTCAAGTGCATGACGGAAAAGAAAGAGTTGTTTGTTACGGAAGCAGGTCATTAACTAAGTCAGAAAGAAAATACTGTGTCACAAGAAAAGAGTTGCTTGCTTTGGTTTCCTTTGTGAAGTTCTACCGTCACTATTTGTTGGGAATACGGTTTAAAGAACGGACTGACCATAATTCCCTTCGATGGTTAATGAAAACCAAGAATCCTGAGGGACAAATGGCTAGATGGATAGATTCGCTATCATCATACCAGTTTGATGTAGAACATAGGCCTGGCAGAAAGCATTCCAATGCAGATGCTTTGAGTAGGATCCCTTGCAGACAATGTTGTCGTGAGGAAGAGCCAGTCCCAATAAGGTCCGTGACTGTTGAGGTATCAACGGACAATGAACTCTTGAAAAACGAGCAAAGAAAAGATAGTGATATTCAAACAGTCACAACCTGGCTCGACAAAGCGGAAAGACCACCATGGAAAGAGATCAACAAGTACAGTGCGGTAGTGAAAACCTATTGGTCACAATTTGACCGACTTCAAATTGAAAACGGATTAGTGTGTAGAAAATGGTTTGAGAAAGGAAAAGTTTCTCGATTGCAAGTGATTGTGCCAAAAGTTATGAAATTTAAGATTCTAAAGTTTTGTCATGATGAAAAATCTGGAGGACATTTCGGCATCAGAAAAACACTGGCTAAAGTGAGGAATGGCTTCTACTGGGCGGGCTTACAAAAAGATGTTCGTAATTGGGTTAAAAGCTGTGAAACATGTTGCAAATTCAAATCCCCTCAAAGAACAAAACGTGCACCAATGCAGTAAGTCGGGGCGGGTCAACCTATGGAAGGCGTCGCCACAGATATTTTAGGGCCGTTGCCAGAAACGGAAAATGGAAACAAGTATATCTTGGTAATAAGTGATTATTTCACTAAGTGGGTTGAGTCAGTGGCGATCCCTGATCAAACAGCTGTAACAGTGGCAAGTGCACTAGTGCAGGAAGTTGTCTGTAGGTTCGGTACCCCGGCATACGTCCATTCAGATCAAGGTAGACAGTTCGAGGGAGCTGTCTATCAAGAAATGTGTAAGCTTTTGGGTATAAAGAAAACCAGAACAACGCCCTACCATCCCGTAAGCGATGGAATGGTGGAGCGTTACAACAAAACACTTGCCAAACTGTTAAGTGCTTTTGTGAATGAGGATCACACTGACTGGGACCAACTATTACCGTATGTTATGATGGCTTATCGTTCGTCCGAGCATGAAACGACGGGTTTCACGCCGAATTACATGATGTTAGGGCGGGAGGTATCAGTCCCCATTGACATCCAATTTGGGTCCCCGATAGAAAGAACGTTTGCTAGTGAATGGGTGAATAAATTGAAAGAGAGAATGGAGTGGGCGCATGAACTAGCACGATCAAATATTGAAGGTGCAATGTTATGGCAAAAACGTTATCATGATTCAAAGCTTTTCTGGGAAAGCTTTGAACCAGGTGATAAGGTTTTTGTTTTCTTCCCAACGACACGACCTGGTAGATGCCGGAAATTCAGAGGTCTATGGCGAGGACCCTTTGTAATCAAAACAAAACTTTCTGATGATACATATGGCATAAAGCTAGAATCAGGTAGATCAGAGTATATAGCCCACATAGACAATATTAAGGGATATGAAACTAGATCAGATGAACTGAATGAGAAAGAGTATGAGGAAGAACTGGGAGAAGGAGAGGAAGATGGTGAAAACGGTGAGCGTCTTATTGTGCCTGATGATGAATTAGAACTGATGCATGAAGATGAGGCCATATTAGAACTAGGTAGAGGCCACAGAACGCGAAAAATACCCTCTACATTCTCTGACTATACTTTGTAATATATCATAGATATTTGATATAAGACAGTTAGATTATTGTTCATTTTTCAGAACATGCCACCTAAGATACGTTACTCAAGCCAACAGTTTAGATGTCTGTTCTGTGGTTGTGGATTTTGGGATATGAAAAGCCTCCAGGAACATCTGAGAAAATGTAAAAAGCAAATGCCGCTGGAAATGTCAGTGCAACCTGAACGGCCTGCTATGTGCGAGTTTTGTTCAAAGATGTTTGTGAAATTGTCTGACTTGAACAGGCACATAAAGAGAACTCATCCGATGCATCCAGTCATCAAATCAGGTCCAGTTGTAACGACAGCAACATGCACCTATCAACAAGCTTCAACCAAGGATAGGGATGATGATGTGGATGAGCTGGGCCCAGACCCTGACATAGAACTTAAGGACGATGTGAATAATCCAGTCACCTCTGTAGAGGAGTCGGTTTCATTAGAACTTGAAATACATCCTCCAAGCAGGAAACAGACCAAGCCGGATCCGGTTATCAGTGGAAATAAAAGGACATTACCACTACTGTCGTTTACAGGAAAGCCATTTGACTTTGGTGAAAGTGTGGTGACTTCAGGAATTGAAACCACCTCTTGCATTTAGACACCCATTGTACCAATTAAGAAATCCACACACAATTCTGGGACTGCTGTGTCTGTTGCAGCAAGCACTGTGAGAGTTGACAGTGTTGGAAGGAAGAGAGAGTTTGGTGTTCAGTGCTCAATGGGTAAAAGTAAGGTTGAGCATCACCAAGTGGTGGAAACTGTTAAAATATACAAAGAGAATGGAGCAGATGTTACAAGGAAAGAGATTCATGAGACGCGCTGGGTGGAGTAAAATTATGTAAAATTAAAACATATTGTTTCTGAACAGGGGGTTCAGAAAAATTAATCATATTGTTTCTGAACAGGGAGTTCAGTATTGATTGTAGTGACTCAATGCCAGCTGGAAGATGATGTACAGTAAGGACTGTAATAAAAGATATACTTTTGCTTGACTGTTAAAAATTAGTCAAGTCATTTTATATTCCAGGGTGGAAACTTCATAATCGACAGATTATTATGAAGTAATATGTTTGAAATTTATGTACCCAGGGAGGTTTTTCATGTTTTTAAATCATGATAATATGTTTTTAAGTTGTTTTGTTTTATTTTGCCACAATGAATTTAATAATTCTAGGTCGGGACGACCTTGCTCGGAGGCGTGGGTAGTGTAAAGATGCTGCTGTTTTGAGAAAGCTTGTACTTGTGAATTGCGGAAGTGCAACGAACTGTAAAATCTGCTTATTGGCGCTGTTTAATGCTTGTTAGAGCACTGGGTACCAGCCAGTTGTAATCACGTGACCGTGACTATACAAGCAGACAACACAGCGAAAACAGGGCATTATTTGGTAGATCTCGAAAGAGAAACATCAAAAAGCGTTTGGTAAGCTTATTACCTGCATAAGGAAATAAATATATTTGTTCCTGAATAAGGAACAAATAGAGCATACCAATAAGGTGATTGCCGAGTAGGTAATTATCGAAAACCGACGGTTGTTGTGGTGCAACGTGATACCACAGAGTACGGTTGCATACGGTTGCACACTAAAAACCGGTACTTTGTGTTTGCCCCGCTCCCAGTAAGATCGCTCTGACACCCCTCTGGGGTGTAGGCCCGTAAATCGTTACATATTGATAACCATATTACGGTACACGCCGACCTCACATCATTTTTCTATAAATAACCGCTACCTTTGGTGATAGTCAGGTGGACTATAACACTATTTTAAAAAGCCCCAATGCTTAGTACCTTTTGCTAGATTGCCAAGCAAGGTCACGGGCCGTTTCGCCCGTGAGTCGTTTCGCCCTTGGGTCTGTTAGCCCTGGGTCGTTTCACCCTGGATTGTTTCGCCCGTTGGTCGTTTCGCCCTGATTCGGTGGGTCGTTTCGCCCTGATTTTTATCAAGCCCTTTGGATTGATGTTAGATATGTTTTAGTATATAAATGGGTTGATGGGGGATTGGGGAGTCCAGAAAAATATTGTTATATCCTCGGTTGGTGCTATATTCGACCTTCGCCTACTCTTCATGGTTCACTGACTTTGAAAAATATTGCGTCAAACCCAACGTTCACCCTACTATTCATGTTCATTTCTCAAGAGCAGCGTGATAGCTCAGTGGTCAGTGCACTTGCCTCTGACGCTAGAGGTCTCGGGTTCTATCCCCGGCAGCGGTGATAAAATTTCGCTGTCCGAACACGCTCCACTGGCATCACTTGCAGTGATGAATGTCCTTGCGTGCACCGTCCCTCGAATCGGGACGTTAACTGGAGGCCCCCTGTGCAGGGAGAACTATCCCTTGTGCAGGTTAAAGATCCCTACCGTAACTACATGGTTACTGTGCTGGCTTTCATCCTGTAAATCTGGATTGTATATAATGTACACATGGCGAAAATGCCGGCGAGAGCGTAGGCAGTATTAGAAGATAGATAGAGAGAAGAACTGTTAGAGTTTTATAAATGGTACTTTGTACAAACTTGCATCTTGGGATGGTAGCGATAATTCAAGCATCCACATTTTACCTTGACCCGCTTTTCACGGTTCACTGACTTTAAAACAGATTGCGTTAAACATAGCGACCACCCTACCACTCAAGTTAATTTCTCAAGCACAATAAGAGCTTCAAGAATGAACTTTGTAACAGGTTTGCATATAGTGATGACAATTATAAAGCAATTATCCATATTTGACATTGATATAATGGGACTTATGGCTTTGAAAATTATTGTGTATATGTAAAAATGTGAAATTTCCCCATTTCTTATTGTCTATATTTTAGAAACTAAAATAAGAAATTAAATTATATGTGAGGACCCACTAATTGCTGTATAAAGTGGGGTTTAGGTGTAGAGTTCTTCATTAGAGAGCGAAACGACCCGGATTCCCCAGAAATCGACCAAAAAGCAATATTGTACACTGTAGCATTGTTTTAATGAAAAGTGTAACATTTTTTGTAACGTTAACTTAACGTTCACCTCACTCGATGCAGTATTTAGCATAACGCGCACAAAAAATAGGCATTTTGTGTAGTTTCTACGTTTTATATTTTAATTTATGAATCGGTGCGAGTCAAAAGCTACAATAAGATATTCGCGACTATAGACTACCCAGATCCGCTTGCACAAGAATAGCTAGACGCCTAATTTCGCAGCATATTCCTTGGGTTGACCTCTACTTAGATTTATTCTAGCCGTAATGGCTTAATGAAACGCAAGCTGCCATGGGGCAGAGCCCAACTGGACTCTGCTGAGTATAATAGCCAATGAGTATAATGGTCCATGGGCCTCTTGTGTTTTGAGATATTTAAAAAATGCACCAGTTGTTTTATCCTCACTTTTGCGCACATCTTTTGCCCTATGTATTGTCGGAATCGTAAGTTATGCAAGAACAGCGATCATCCATGGTTATTTCATTGTATTAACAATTACCGGATCCCTCGGAAGATATTTGAACATTCGGCCTGGCGGCCTCATGTTCAAACAGCTTCCTCGGGACCCGGCGAATGTTAATGAAAAAAAAAACCATGGTTGATCCCTATATTTAACACAGAAACACGTAAACCGATGCTAGAGGTACTGTCTAGATGGCGACTGCCTTGGTGTTTCTGCATGACGTCATCGTGGCGTAGGTTTTCCCCCTTGATAGGCTATAATCGCAAGGCCACTTTTCACTACAGAAATGGGATTTATGAGGGTTTTCATTACACGGGCTTGTTAACATTTACGTACATCTGAGCTCCCAGTGGACAAATTACGCCTAGGTAACGTCAAGTTGCATCGACGTTGATGCGACGTTGCATACACCTTATGTGCCCGCTGGGACTGGACCAGGGCAACACTAGATATGATTTTGGTTCAGCGGTTTAACGACCAAGTCAACACTGTTTAGGTGTTGTCAAGCCGGTAAGTTTATCTAACTACACCTTTTAGCGCGACTAGCTTGTGTTGTACGCATTCTTTCGTCAGAAACGCGAAACGCGAAACAGCCTGCGGACGGAACGGAACTGAACGGAATTAGAAAATGTACCATGATTGATTAAAATAGCAAAAATCTTACCAAAGCTTTACCAACATCATAATAGGATCCAGACAATGACAATTCTTTTATACTCATATTTCACTTTCTGTTTATTTTTATTTAAGAAATAGATCAGCTCTAACTGTTTTTTGTTGAGTAGCCTAATAAATCACAGTTTGGAGGTCAGTTGTAAATTAAAAAATCAAGAGTGTAGCGCGCGTGATTTGTCTACTTACAACTGACCGACAAATGCATTTATATCCTTTTGTAACGTTTTTGATGCGATAATATGACGTTACACCATCTAACGTCAAGGAAATCGACTAGTGATGACATAACATTGCAGTTTTTAATGACATCACTCGTCTCGCTCTTCCTTGCCGTGATGTGTTGTAGAATAAAACACAGTTATTTTCCATTGCCTATAAAGGCGCGCTTTGATTGAATTTAGGTCACTTTTAATGACTAGATAAGCATGTAAATAGATTTCTTATGCATTACATGTAACTCATTTGACCCAGAAAACGATTGCACACTGAACTGTTTTGTCATATCAAAACTAATCTTACACGACACTTGCAAACAGCGTGGAGGTAAGCAGGGTCTGATCAGTGTCTTCACTGTTTGCTAAAAATACATTTTTTTTTCGATTGAAATTTACAATAGATACATGTAAAATAAACAAGAGGGTCCACAAGGCCCTGGTTCGCTCACCTGTGTGTAACTGTCTCGAGTTTATTCTATTTTTAGCTATGGTGGCCATCTTGTTCATCAGCAGAGTGAATTTAGCTTATTTGGTAGGGAGTAACCTAGACAACATTCCTATGAAATTTGAATCGAATTGGCCTTAGGGTTTAGTAGGGGTTCACGTTTGAATCAGATCTACAATATTTTTCTATTTTTAGCTCCGGTGGCCATTTTTTTCATCAGAGTGGGATTGTTTTAGCCTTTTTGGTAGAGGCACATCTAGGCAACATTACTTCAAAGTTTGAATGAAATTGGCCCAAGGGTACAGAAGGAATTGTCGTTTCAAGATTTTTTTTTTATTTTTAGCTCTGGCAGCATTGGAGTGGAATGAGTTTTAACTATTTTGGTAGGGAGTCACCTAGGCAACATTCCTGTGAAGTTTTAAATCCAATTGGCCCAAAGGTTTAAATGGAGTTCGCATTTGAAGCAAATGTACAATGTTTTTCTATTTTTAGCTCTTGTGACCATTTGTTAATCGTTATGCATTTTTCCTAGAGGGTCATCTACACAACATTCCATTGAAGTTTAGAAGCCTTCATTGTGAAGTGGTCATGCTACTTGCCTTGTAAACCAGGGGTAGCAGGATCGATCCCAGGCGTCGCCAGACTTCCAGATTAGTCTTTAAACAGAGGTCCCATCACTGTATGGCCTTAGCTGTTGGTGAGACTTCAACTCAAACACTCACTCCTATGAAGGAACTTATATGCCAAATTTGAAGGCTGTATCTTAAATGCTCCAAAATGTATGACAAAGAAGGTCAAAGGTCACGGTCATGGCTCAAAAGTTTTGAATGGCTCAGAAAACCTTGTCACAAGGAAAAACATTCCAAATATAAAGGCTCTATCTCATATGGTTCAAAAGTTATGATAAAGTAGGTCACAGGTCAAAGACACAGGTCAAATCTTTATATGGATGGGAAGCCCTTGTCACAAGGAACCTACATGCCAAATATGAAGGCTCTATCTCAAACAGTTCAAAAGTTATGACAAAATAACCTACTGATCTGCTTTTTGATTTGATATGACCCATATTCGAACTTAACTGAGATATTGTCCAGATGATCATTCTGAGCAAGTTTTATGATGATTTGACTAAAACTGTGGCCTCTTTCCTATGATTTGACCTGCTGACGTACTTTTTGACCCGACATGACCCATATTCAAACTTGACCCAGATATTGTCAAGATGATCATTCTGAGCAAGTTTGATGATGATCGGACAAAAACTGGGGTCTCTAGTGTGTCCACAAGGTTTTTCAACAATCTGACCTACTGACCTACCTACTGGCCAGATATGACTCATATTCGAAATTAACTGAGATATTGTCAAATGATCATTTTTAGCAAGTTTGATGATTATCAGACCAAAACTGTGGCCTCTAGTGTGTTCAGAGGGTTTTTCTATGATTTTATCTACTAACCTACTTTTTAGACCGACATGACCCATATTCGAACATTACTCAGATATTGTCAAGATGATCATTCTTATCAAGTTTGATGAGGATCGGACCTAATCTGTGGCCTCTCGTGTGTTCACAAGGTTTTTCTTTTATTTGACCTACTGACCTACTTTTTGACCTGAAAAGACTCATATTCGAACTTGACCGAGACATTGTCTAGACTATAATTCTGAGCAAGTTTGATGATGATTGGACCCAAAATGTGGCCTCTAGTGTGTTCACAAGGTTTTCCTGATTTGACCTACTGACCTACTTTTTGACCTGCCATGACCCATATTCGAACGTGACCAAGGTATTATCAAGATGATCATTCTGAGCAAGATTGATGATGATCGGACCAGAACTGTGGCCTCCAGTGTGTCCACAAGGTTTTTCTCTGATTTGAACTACTGACCCACTTTTTGAACCGACATGACCCATATTCGAACTTGACTCAGATATTGTCAAGATGATCATTCTTGGCAAGTTTGATGATGATTGGACCAAAACTGTGGCCTCTAGTGTGTTCACAAGGGTTTTCTATGATTTGACCTACTGACCTACTTTTTGAACCGACATGACCCATTTTCAAAGGTGACCAAGATATTATCCAGATGATCATTCTGAGCAAGTTTGATGATGATTGGACATAAATTGTGGCCTCTGGTGTGTTCAGAAGGTTTTCTATGATCTGACCTACTGACCTACTTTTTGACCCGACAACACCCATATTCGAACTTGACTGAGATATTGTCAAGATGATCATTCTGGGCTAGTTTGATGATGATCGGACCAAAACTGTGTCCTCTAGTGTCTTCACAAGGTTTTTTTCTGATTTGACCTACTGACCTACTTTTTGACCCAACATGACCAATATTCGAACTAGACCGAGATATTTTGTGGTGGTACAGAATGTGTGCAAGTTTAGTTAAAATCAAATCATAAATGAAACAGCTATCATGCAGACAAGACCAAAATAGGCAATTTTTGCCCTTTCAGGGTCCGTAACTCCGTAACACATGATGGGATATGGCTGGTTCAAGAAAGGAACCCCGATCTCATGGTGGTACAAGTTGTGTGCAAGTCTGGTTAAAATCAAATCATAAATGAAGATGCTATTGTGCGGACAAGACCGAAATAGGCATTTTTTGCCCTTTCAGGGGCCGTAACTCCGTAACACATGATGGGATATGGCTGGTTCAAGAAAGGAACCAAGATCTCATGTTGGTACAAGTTTTGTGCAAGTCTGGTTAAAATCAAATCATAAATAAAGATGCTATCGTGCGGACAAGACCAAAATAGGCAATTTTTGCCCTTTCAGGGGCCATAACTCTGTAACACATGATGGGATCTGGCTGGTTCAAGTAAGGAACCTAGATCTCATGGTGGTACAAGTTGTGTGCAAGTCTGGTTAAAATCAAATCAAAAATGAAGATGCTATCGTGCGGACAAGAAATTGTTTACGGACGCACGGACGCACGCACGGACGACGGACAAAATGAGATCACAAAAGCTCACCTTGTCACTACGTGACAGGTGAGCTAAAAAAAGCGGCCCCCGCCCATCGGGGCTTGACGAAATAGATGGGCTGCAAGATGCTTCCACGCAGAGCTAAAACCGGCCCGCACACGAGTACTGGTAAACCGCTAAGAGGATCTAAGCCTGCCCAGGCAAAGATGAGATGTAATTTCATCTCAGTGTCGTGTAAAAGTCCCACAAATTGGAAGTTAAACCTCAAATCAAACAAACAAACAAATACGAAATAATTTTTAAAATGTGAGCATTAACGCACCTAATAAAGTTACCGTATCTAGATTGAAGAGTGGACATCAGAGGAGCTATCGCGAAATCGCGAAATCGCGTCAATGTAATTTTGTTCCCACGACACATACGGAAACTCTCGCGATAGTTCCTAGGACCAGGAAATGGTAAACAAAGGTATGTTCCTTTGTATGTTTTGATTTATTGTAGAAGAATGAGAGAATAATATAAAGTTTCGGCGATGCTAAGCAATGTTAAAATGATTAACTTTTCTAAGCATTACGAAAAAAATATTGTAAAAAAAAATCGTTGCTGAAAGTAGGCGACCGTAACAAAATCGAACACAGTTTTTTAGTTTTATGTCAGCACGAATGTATGAAGCAATAGTTTTGTAAGTTTTTGCTTAGAACGAGATCCTTTGATACATATTTTGGGTATGTCAACCCTCATTCATCATTTAGATGTAAAACAAATTATCAATCCATGTACAGTGAAGGGGTAATGCCGCAAATTTTCAGGCTAAGTAGCTCCCACATCACGGCAGCTCCCTGTTTGGATAATGCTAAAATCATTACTGCCTCTAAGCTCTCCCACTAGCTAATATACATGTGTCAGTCTTGTAAGCATCTCATAATGTATGCATGGTATTCTGTTATTAGTTCAGTGGTTCTTGTAGACAAATAAAGTTAAGAAACCAGCTTGGTTCTTCTCTAATAATGTGTTACAAACACAAAACATGGTGTCAGAAGTGGGATATTTTTGAGAACATTCCAAAGAGAATATATTAAAATAAATTCAAAGGAATTTATGACATTTCATGAAAAATTAGAAGAACTCAGTGCAACTCAAAAACATTAAAAAATGGCATCAAAATTTACCCCGCCGAATGAATTTGACTTTAGCCAGCCCAACAGGAGGGAAGACTGGAAGAATAGATTTTTAAGATTTAGACTTGTGACAAAGCTGAATAAAGAAAATGGTGAAATCCAGGTGTCCAGTTTAATTATTGCCATGGCAATGGACGCAGAAAATATAATGAAATCTTTCGGACTAACAGCCGACGAGTCTAAAAACTTTGATGGAGTAATAAAAAAAGTTTGATGAACATTTCATACCAAGAAAAAATGTAATACACGAAAGAGCAAAGTTTAATCAAAGAAAACAACAAAGCTGCGAAAGTGCAGAACAGCTCATAAGAAGCCTTTATGAAATATCAGAAAATTGTGACTTTGGGACAGCCAAACACGACCGAATTAAGGATGCCATTGTAATCTGAATTCTTGACAAAGAACTGTCAGAGAAAATGCAGCTGAAAGATGACTTAACACTGGAAAGCGCCTCAAGAATGGCTCGACAGTCCGAACTTGTAAAATCACAAGTTCGAGACCAAACACAACCGACGACATTCAACGAAGTCAGGGGAGCTAAAGCACGTGCGAAACAACCGACGCCAGGACCAACACCTCGCTCACTACCCCGGGGTGTGCTGAGATCAACCCAGAAATCAACAGCGAAGCAACCGAGGTATCTACCCCAGTGTACAAGGTGCAACAGACGTCACGGAAACCAGAGACAATGTCCGGCTATGGGACAGACATTCAAAAAAGTGCAATAAACCCAATCATTTTGCATTGTGTTGTAAAACTAAGCAGTTACACAAAATTGCACAAAATGTAGGAAATATTCAAAACGAGAAATTAAATGACAGTGGTTATTTCTTGGAATCGTGTGAAAGTTATTGTGATCAATCAGAATATAAACCATGGATCCTTAACTTTGAAATATGTAAGTCAAACATTGCTTTTAAAATCGATAGCGGTGCAGATATATCAACCATTTCAGAATCATGCTATAAAACGTTGAAGCAACGTCCGGCATTGCGAAAAGCCTTGTCAATTCTGAAAAGCCCCGGGGGTAATGTAAATTGTCTTGGGTATTTTATTGCAGATACGTACAGAAATTGGCAGAAATTTATGTTTAGAATATATGTAGTAGCAGGCAAAGACCAGGCTAGTTTGCTCAGCCGAGGAGCGTCCTCTGCGTTAAAGTTTGTAAAGCGAATTGATGAAATCCCGGAAACTGTGTTCGGTCGAACAGGACTCATAAATTGTGAGCCGGTCAAAATAGAGCTTAAGTCCGATGCCCAGCCGTATAGCGCCAGTACAGCTAGGCGTATACCCTTCCCACTTTTGCCAAAAGTAAAGGAAGAGCTCGAAAACATTGTTCGCGATGGAATTTTGACTGAAATTTCGGAGCCGACGGACTGGTGTTCACCGATTGTACCGGTTTTAAAGCCTAACGGCAAAGTACGCATTTGTGTCGATTATAAAAAAATGAATGAGTCGATAAAGCGTGAACTTTAAATGTTACCAACTTTGGACGATATCGCGCCGAAATTAGCAGGAATGACTGTGTTTACAAAGTTGGATTCCGCTCAAATTTTCACCAACTGCCCCTCCGGCGAGAATCGTCTAAGCTTAATACGTTCATAACGCCATTCGGACGTTACGCGTATCAAAGATACCCAATGGGTACTACTCTTGGGCCTGAGATCTTCCAGAAAAAAATAACTGAGCTGATGCAGGGTTTGGAAAATGTCGATGCTACTATGGACGACATTATTGTTTATGGCCGAGACATGGCAGAGCATAATGCAATGTTGACCGCAGTACTTCATAGAATAAATGAAGCAGGTCTGAAACTTAACAAAGATAAGTGTCTTTCAGACAAACCCAGTTAGAATACTTTGGCCATATTATTAACGCATCGGGTATCTCACCGAACCCAAAGAAGGTAGAAGCAATCAGAAATCTAGACCCACCCCCCCCCTCAAGACAAAACAGAACTCAAAAGGGTTCTTGGCATGATAAAATTTATCTACAATAATTAGCCTAATATCTGACCTGCTAAAAGACGACACAGCATTTTATTGGGGCCCTGATCAGAATAATGCTTTTGAAAAAGTCAAATTTTTCCTAACAGGGGCCCCTACATTGGCGTTTTATAAACGAAATAGCCCCATTGTAGTTAGCGCAGACAGTTCTCGTGTCGGACTCGGAGCAGCAATATACATGCAGGAAGGCAAAGCGCTTAAGCCAATCGCGTTTGCATCGCGTACGTTGACGGAATCAGAGAAAAAATGGGCACAAATCAAGCTGGAATGCCTTAGCCTAGTCTATGCATGTGAAAAATTTTCTAGGTATTAATTGGCCTTGAATCATTCAAGTTAATCACGGATCATAAGCCTCTTATCCCGTTAATTAATAAAACAGACATTGACAGGGCACCGATCAGATTTTACGGTTACGCAGATTTAATTGCATAGCAGAGTTTTCAAAAGGTACTTCAAAAGACATGATAGTATCTGATTGTTTATCTAAATCGCCGTTAAAGCAAATCGACTGTAAAATTGAAAATGAGGTAAATAGGTATGTTGATTCAGTAAGTGCTTATATGCCAATTAGTGACACGCGCTTGAAAATGATATACGATGCTACGCTAAATGATTCAGAAATTCAGCAGGTCATCTCGCTCCCGAGAAAAGGGTGGCCAGAAACTGGAAAAAATCTGTCTGATTCTATCAACGAGTATTTCAGTGCTCGAAATGAACTTTCTGTTGTTGATGGTCTGTTAATGTACAGAAATAGACTCGTTATTCCAGTAAGCCAGCGCATGGATGTGTTAGACAAACTGCATATGTCGCACCAGGGATTCACAAAATGCAAAGACTTTGCAGCACAGTGCGTGTGGTGGCCGACAATCAATAAAGACTTAACTGAAAAGGTGCAAAATTGTACATTTTGCTAGGAATCTAGACCTACACAGCGTCGAGAGCCACTGAAACCGTCAGAACTACCATCGGGACCTTGGGTCAAGTTTGCAGCAGATTTATGCCAGTTGAACAATAAAACGTACCTCATTGTCATGGATACATATTCTAAATACATAGAAATTAGATATCTGAATACATTGACCATAGAACGTGTAGTGGACAAAATGAAAAACATGTTTTCGCGCTGGGGAGACCCTGAAGAAATCACGTGCGATGGCGGCCCTCAGTTCATAGCCATGTGTTTTAAGGACTTTACAAAGGAATACAACAATAAAGTAACATATAGTTCTCCTTATTTTGCACAGGCCAATGGTGCTGCAGAAGCAGGCGTCAAAATCGCTAAAAACATTCTCAAACAAAAGGATTCGTACAGTGCACTTAGGACCTATCTTTGTACACCGACCGTAGCTACCAGCTATAGTCCTTCGGAACTAATGCTAGGTAGACAAATCCGGATACATGTAAGGTGTGCTATAGAAAAACTTAGACCTAAGTGGCCAAGTCATGACCTTGTGAAAATACATCATGACAAATCGAAGGGAAATCAAACATTATTCTTCAACAGGAGACACGCAGCCCATCCACTCCCAAATTTGGCTGCCGGAGACAAAGTGCGGTTACAACTTGACAGTGAGAAGCGGTGGCAAAAAGAAACGACAGTAGTTGATGGTGATACAGAAAATAGAACATATACGGTAAAAACGAATGACGGAGATACTGAGTCTCTCACATCTGGCCATTACCTCAGTTAGGCGGTTTAGCAAAATAAAATTCATGGATGAGTTCTTAAAAGTATTTACAATCTGTACAGGGATGTACTAAGACGTATACCTCTGAGTCCCAATCACCATGCGGGCTTTGAACTGTTCTGCATTTCTGGCATTTACCACAGAGGAGGGAAGACTATTCCACTGAGGAATAGTTCCGAGAAAGGAGGAATTCTTCAGAGCATCACTATAGGCCTGATACCTATGATACTGACTGTTTACTTTTATGCCCTTCTTTGAGTTGAACAAGTCACAGGGGTCAAGTATTTATCTTTATTAAGAGACACTGTATCACCGTGTATCATATAAAAGAAGGTCAAAGAAGACTGCTCACGACGGGTCCCTAGCGATGACCAATCCAGCTCATCAAGCATATCACCAACACTACTTTTGTTCCGCCATCTCCTGCAAGTCCATCGAGCAGCCGTCCTAACATGTGGATGCATGCTCAAGTTGAGGACGAACTTCGGTCTAAATTTAGAAAAGGAGTGTGGTAGCTCAGTGGAATGCCACAAAGTGCACAGTCCTTCGAATCGGGTCGTTAAATGGAGGCTCCATGTGCAGGGAGAATCATCCCACGTGCAGATGAAAGATCCTTACCGTAATTAAAAGGTTACTGTGTAAGCTTTCATCATGCAAATCTGGAGTGTATGTAATTCACACGTGCCGAAAATGCCCGAAAGGCGTAGATAGATAGATAGATAGATAGATAGATAGATAGATAGATAGATAGATAGATAGATAGATAGATAGATAGATAGATAGTGCCGTGACGACACACACCTGGTCAATACAGGGTTATCTATCTTACTGAGGGGTTACCACGGGCGGGCCGTAATCAATAGAAAACAACTGGAAATCAAGAGATTTTAAATCGCAGATTAACTATGAATAAAAGTAAAATCTTCTCCAAATTGCCATTTTCTACAAATCTATACATCCAGTCAACGATTTCTGATAAACGTTTATGATTTCTGACATGAAGAAGTATGAAAATCTAGCATTATTTGTCAACGGTGTTTGAACCGTACTTGAATAAAATGGGCATTAATCTCATAATTTATCCAATTAAAAAACTAATTCATTACCTTTGATAATTGAAAGAATTTTAATCTCTTTGGCTGCAAAATAATAATGAATATTTTGAATTTCAATTTATATTTCTATCCAATCTTGACATAGACTTTTAACCCCGAACTTATAAAGACAACTCTCGACCAGTGACGGGGTTAAAGTCGGTATAAGGATAGAGTACAAATAACTGAAATTCAAATATATTTATATTTTGCAGCCAAACATATTACAATTCTTACAAGTATCGGAAACATTCTAAAAATTTATTAGTTATTTCATTTGGATTAATATTGAGATTAATGCCGATTTGATTCAAGTATCGTGCAGATATTGTTGACGATGTATTCAAGATTTACTCACTTTAACATATCAGAAATCTGTTTTTTGAAATCGTTGACTGGACGTATAACTTAGTAGAAAATGACAATTGGGGGAGGATATTTGGTTTTTCCACCGTTATATCGCGGTTTAAAATCTCTGCAATACCCGTTGTTCTCAAATGATTACGACCCGAAGTTCCCCTCGGTTAATAGAGACCAGATGTGTGACGTCATGGGCTTTCGCTCTATTAGACTTGCTTCTTATATTTCATTCTTGTAACAATGAGTTATTTATGTGATGTTACGGGTTGCCTGGTAGTTTAAATTGAAATATAATCTAATCTAAAAAAACGTCTCTCCAGGTGTTGAACTGATAGACTCGTGGGAACTAGAGTGTGTTTTGGGAACTGGCGCGATGATGTGGGAGCTACTCCATCTGAAAAGTTTGGAATCACTCCTTCACAGTACATGAACTGATAAAATATTTTGCATTTAAATGATTAATTAGGTCCGACACACCCATAATGTGCACCAAAATATCTCGTTCTAAGCAAAAACTTACAAAACAGTTGCATCATTTATTCTTGTTGACATAAAACTATAGCCAGAGAATCCTATAGTCGATTTTGTTACGGTCGCCGACTTTCAGCAACGATTTTTTTTTCAATAATTTTTCGGTCCTCTTAGAATTGATAAATCATTTTAACATTGCTTAGCATCGCCGAATCTTTATATTGTTCTCTCACTCGTCTTCAATAAATCAAAACACACAAGAAGACCTACCTTTGTTTACCATTTCCAGGTCCTAGGAACTATCGCGAGCGTTTCCGGATGTGTCGTGGGAGAAAAATTACGTTAACGCGATTTCGCGATAGCTCCCCTGATGTCCACCCGTATTTTGTAAATATATGAACAAGAACTAAACATGTAAACAAAAATTTCGCGGAACGGTTTTTTCTGAATGGAGGGTCAAGTGACAAATTTTGACCCCTGCTCAATGATACGATCTCATTTGAAATTAACTGAAAGCCGGATAACATCCGGTGTATGGCGCGGCCATGTTTGAAAGTTTTGACCAAAAAATATCAAATTAAAGGTAATGATAATTTCTACTGTCGATGCATGTTCTTTTTAATGTTGCATGTTATATATAGGCGTGCATAAGCACGCACGCACTTGCTTGTGTGCGCGCTCGCGAGCTTCGCTCGCTCGCGATGCTTTCGCACGTAATAATTTAACTTCTACTACTACAACTGCTGATTTATTATTATAATGATTATTATTAACGTGATGGAAATAAATTGGTTAACACCAGCTACTAGCTTATATTGTTTGAATACTAATAATAATAACAATTATAAAAACCATAACCAGAGGACCAATGGTCATGAACCGCTCACCTGAGTGCTGAGAGTATATGGAACCATTTAGTTTCTGAGAAGATCTTTGAAGTTTTTTTTATAATGACAGCCATCTTGGTTATGTGACCTAAACCATTCGAAAAAAAAACTTATGTTTCTCCATCACATAAAGGCTTTTTTTTTTCTTTCTTTTTGTTTTTGGTTTTTTAAGTTATTTTGATATCTCAGTGGCCCTGGACCAAGATCAATAACTAACGTTGACGTCTGGCACTCATGCAGCTTCATTAACCCTTATCTTGCTGAATATTCATTTAAGTCATACCCATTTCTGTCTATCAACCAATAAAATTACTTTATGTAATTTATTGCTACAAATTCATAAACTGAATGCCAAACAGTGTAGATCCAGATCAGATGGCGCCTTTCTCCAGCCATCTGATCTGGATCTGCACTGTTTGTAAAGATAGGGGTTGTCGTGAACAGCAAGATAAGGGTTTACTTATTAAGCTAATTGACCGTTCCAAGGCGGTTCTTCTGGCGCGGTTTATTTTTGTTATGGTTGTCTTTGTGTATGTGTATCGCCTATGTTTATGTTTTTTGTGTGTTTGTTTTGGATAGCTGATCGGCCATTTTGTGAAAGTAGCTGTCCTTTTGGCTTTCCACAGTTGATGTTTCCATTGGGGCCTAGTTATTTCTTGTTTGTGTTTCTTTCCCCTTGGTCTCTCTGTTGGGAGCTGTGGGATAGTTGTATCGATGTCAGATCATTGCCTTCACTTCTATTTTGCATATACCATCTAGGTTCACAGATAATGGTAGTTTTCGAAACGTATTCATTTCAACTTATAGCTACCATCATTAACACATTTTCAGATCACAGGCTGCAATAGTTTCCGAAGCAAAAACAGTTTTGACTTTTTGACTTTAAAGCCTATGCAACCAAAGTTTACTTTGGCCTAAATTTAGTGAAGGTCATCCAGGGATCATGATTTGAACAAACTATGATTGGCTTGAGTCCTCAACGCAACATACAAAGTTTCATGAAAATCAACCGACTGCTTCCGAAGAAAACAAAATGAAGTGTTTTTACCTTATATTGGCAAAGCCGCCATATTGGTCATTTGACCAAACTCATATTAATCGATTTTCATTTCCTCGTTTCCTAAACCTTTCATAGAAATTTGGTTACAAATGGCCCAGTGAGTCCTGTGGAAAATAAATTTGATTTTTATGTATGCATGACCTTAGGCCAAAGTCAAACTTTAAGAATGACCTTGACCTTTGATATCCATGAAGTTTCATCCACTCACTTAGCGAACCCCATCTACCAATTTTTAGATCACAAGCTGCAATAGTTTCTGAAAAATGCATAATTTTATCTTTTTACCCATGTAAAAGTCTGTGATCAAATTTGACCTTGGCGTAAAATAGGTCAAGTCCATCCGAGGATCATCATTTGAACAAACAAACGGGCCTGAGTCCCCAATGCTACAAACCAAGTTTCATGACAATCGGTCTTATGGTTCCGGAGAAGATTTTTGAAGGGTTGTTTTACCTTATATGGACATGGCGGCCATATTGGTCATGTGACCAAACTCATATTAATCAATTTTCATTTCCTTCTTCCTTAAAGCTTTCATATGATATTTGGTTACAACTGCCCAGTGGTTTCTGTGGGAAATTAGTCTTATTTTTTCATATCTGCCTGACTTTAGGCCAAAGTCAAACTTTAATAATGACCTTGACCTTTATACCCGTGTAGTTTCATCCAATCATTTAACTAACCGTATCTATCAATTTTCAGATCACAGGCTGCCGTAGTTTCTGAAAAATAGTTTTAACTTTTCCCATATAAAAGTCTTTGACCAAATTTGACCTTGGCGTAAAATAATTCAAGGTCATCCGATTGTCATCATTTCAATATACTATGATTGGCCCGAGTTCCCATTGCTACATACCAAGTTTCATGACAATCGGCCGAATGGTTCCGGAGAAAAAGATTTTTGAATTGTTTTTACCTTATATGAGCATGGAGGCCATACTTATTATTTGACCAAACTCAAATAAATCTATTTTCATTTACTTCTTCCTTAAAGCTTTCATGTGAACTTTGGTTATAAATGGTCTGGCTATAAATGGTCCAGTGGTTTCTGTGGAAAACAAGTTTAAATTTTCATATCTGAATGACCTTGGGCCAAGGTCAAGGAATAACCAAGGAATAACCTTGACCTTTAATACAACTGTAGTTTCATCCACTCATTTAGCTTAATTCGTTTCCTTTTTTCATATCACAGGCTGCAATCGTTTTCAATAAATATTCATGTTGACTTTTTCAAATACAAATGTCTATGTGGCCAAATTTGACCTTGGCGTAAAATAGGTCAAAGTCATCAGAGGATAATCATTTGAACAAACTATGATGGGCCCGAGTCTCCTTTGTCACAGGCCAAGTTTATGACAATCGGCCCACTGCTTCCGGAGAAGAAGATTTCTGAATGGTTTTTACCTTAAATGAGCATGGTGGCCATCTTGGTCATTTGACCAGGATCCCGCGAAGAAACTTTTTCCCCATCCCATGGATGCTCCTTTGAAATGTGACTTCAATCGGCCAAGTGGTTTCGTGGGAGAATATGTTTAAAAATGTTGATCGACAGACAACAGACAGACAGACAACGGCGCCTTGCCATACTTTAAGCTAACCTGTGAGCCTTCGGCTCAGGTGAGGTAATAATAATAAAAATAGATAGTTATGATGAAAACGAAAATAAACGTTATTGTTATACAAATAATAATTATAATAATGGCAAAGTATAAACACGTCATTAATGCACTTTTGTTGTTCTTGATTTTGAAAAGGAGGGTGCTTAGTATAAAGAGGACCAGTCTCTTTGCTGATTGCGCTTGTCGGCTTGTAATTAATTTCGCTAAGGTTGTGTCCACTGGGCAATCAATGTCAAATTCAACTCTGTCAAATTCTACACTGATAAATTCAACACAGGTTTCCACAAACATCAAACTGTGAATGATGTGTCCAATCTATCGAATTAAAAAACAACAACAAAACAAGACACTAAGTGTGATGGAAGATCCAAAGTTTCACGAGTGCAAAGTACGAGTGACAATTCGGGTGTTTTCAACACACGAGATGAAAAAGTTTTGATATCCGCCGAAAAAAGGTAAATTTTCTTTTCATTTTATGATTTTGTAGGGCTATTTACGTCACAATTTTGACATGGCTATGACGCCACAGCTGTCAGTTTCAAAACATAAACTGATTGCTATTTGAATACAGCATTTTTACAGCTTAAAGAATGCTTTTCGAGGTATTTTATGGAATTATTTTATCGATAGCATATGCGTTTTGGCGCGAAAATGTCCGGGCTGCTACTGTGAAAATAACAAGGTCATGTTATTTTTTCACAGTGATAATTTTTACAGTGTGAAAATATTAGTTTTATTTGTTTCAAATATCAATGATTTCACTGCTTAGAATAAATTAGTTGTTTTACTATTTATACATTGTAGTTTGATTATTAGAGTTCCAAAGATGCTGTTGGAATGACACTGTAAACAATAGTCAGATAGTTTCTTTCGACAACATATTGCTGCAAATTAAACAGGCAGCATGCACAGCCTACCATTAACAACAGTAGAAACTTGTATATTATTCCCAAATCGTAGCCCTTATGTCGCCAATATTTGTCCAACTTGTTCTTCAAGCCCAATAGCTGATATGTCTAAAACACTTCTTGATAATTATATGGCTCTTGTTGGATCACTTGAGCTGAAGGCTTACAGGGAGCTTACAGTATCGCAAATGTCCGTTGACTGTCTGTCTGTGTGTCTGTCGTTTGACTATCTGTCGTCTGTCAACATTTTCAAACACATTCTCCTCCGTAACCACTTGGCGGATTGAAGTCAAATTCGTGTGAAGCATCCATGGGATGGGGAAACGTTAGTTTGTTTGCGTGGTCCAGGTCTCATGACTAAAGTGGCATCCATGCCCATATAAGGTAAAAGCATTTCAATAATCTCCTTCTCGGGAACCAGTGGGCCTATTTCATGAAACTTGGCACGTGACATTTCGGACTCAGGCCCTTCATAGGTTGTTCAAATGAGGAACATCGGATGACCGTGACGTGTTTTACGCCAAGGTAAAATATGGTTTCATACTTTTATATGGGAAAAAGTCAAAACTACATATGGTTTTCGGAAACTATTACAGCATTTGATCTGAAAATCTGTAGATGCAGTTAGTTGAATGAGTGGATGAAAGTACATGGGTATTAAAGGTCAATATCATTCTTTGACCTTGCCCAAAGTTTATTCAGATATGAATATTAAAACATTTTTCTCATAAACGACCGGGCCATTTGTAACCAAATTTCATATGAAATGTTTTCGGGAACGAGGAAATGAAAATCAATGAATACGGATTTTGTCACATGACTAAAATGGCCGCTATATTCATATAAGTGAAAACACTTAAAAATATTCTTCTGAACCAATGGGTCAATTATCATTAAACTTGGTATGTAGCACTGGGGACTCAAATCAGCCATACTTTTTTCAAATGATGATCCCTGGATGGCCTTGGCCAATTTTATGCTCAGGTCAAATTTGGTCACATAGGCTTTAGTCACATAGCCATAAAACGTCTCCCCGTACATCATCATAATGCAGATTATATTTTCTGGTCCTTTGGGATCGTTGAGTTCATTTGGTATCATTTTGAAAATAGAATTCTGCTTAAGCCAGCGCTAGAGGGCGTGGCCAGTGTTGCACATTTCAGTACTGGTCATGAACAGACTAAATAAAACGAGTTTGCTATTTTCGTTTATTTGGCGTATTCCTTGCTTTCAAAGGATCTAACTTCAGAAACGGGCCTCCGTGGCCTAATGGATAAGAGCGTTGACTCTTAGTCATTAGGTCTCTCACCGCCGTGGGTTCGAGCCTCGCTCGGGTCACGTGTGAGACGCCAAGTTCTGCAACGGAAGGTCAGGTGGTTTTTCTCCGGGTACTCCGGTTTTCGCCCACCTATGATTAACGATCGGCTCGATATGAGTGAAATAATCTTGAAAGGGCCGTAAAACCCAAACCAAAAAAAAAAAAAAAAAAAAAAAAAATCTAACTTCAGAACTTATTAAGTATGGGAAAAAGCCAATACCATGCATTTTTTTAGAAACTACTACAACCTGTGATCTGAAAATGAACTAAATGAGTGAATAAAAATGAGAAGTCAAGGTTATTCCTTGACTTTTGTCTAAGGCCATGCAGATATGAAAATTAAAACTTATTTTCCAGAGGAACCACTTGGTCATTTGTAACCAATTTTCATATGAAGGCTTTGAGAAACAAGGAAATAAAAATTATTTAATTTGAGTTTTGTCACATGACCGATATGGCCGCCAGGTTCATAAAAGGTAAAAAAACCCTCAATTATTTTTTATTTCGCCTTCAGAACAATGTAGGTGATGTGTATGAAACTTAATATGTTGCATTTGGGACTCAAGCCAAACATAGTTTGTTAAAATGATGATCCCTGGATGACCTTGCCCAAATTTAGGCCAAGGTCAACTTTGGTTACATAGGCTTCAAATGTATGGGAAAAAGTCAAAACCGTGTATTGTTCGGAAACTATTGCAGCCTGTGATCTAAACATTTGTAAACGAAGTAAGCTAAATAAGTAAACGAAACTTTATGAGTATTCAGTGTCTAGGTCATTTTTGACCTTGGCCCAAGGTCATTCAGATATGAAATCAAAATTTATTTTCTTTAGAAGCCACTTGGCCATTTGTAAGCAAATTCCATATGAAAGCTTTTAGCACCAGGGAAATGCAAATCAATAAATGTGAGTCTTCTTTTCACTTGATCAATATGGCCGCGATGCCCATATATGGTAAAACATATCAAAAGCCTTCTTCTCTAGAATCAATGGGCAGCCTGCCTTGAAATTTGGTATGTAACATTGGGCCTCGAGCCCATCATGATTTGTTGAAATGATGGCACTATATTGACTTTGACCCAATTTACGCCTACGTCAAATTTGGTTGTATATGCCAACGTCAAATTTGGTTGTATATTTTTTGAAAATATTTGAGGGTCACTGATGAGGCTAATTGGCCGAATCTAGCTAGTCTGGCACAGAAAACAAGCACACTCCATATTTTTCAGTTCCTGAGTTCTCTGGTGTATTCCTTGCTTCCAAAGGATAACCCTTTTATAGAACATATTGATATGGGGAAAATGGACAGTGTTTATTTTTCTGAAACCAATGTTGCCTGTGAACTTTAAATTTTTTAAAGCAATCACTAAATGAGTAACTGAAGCTACAAGAGTATCAAATGTCAAGGTCACTCCTTGACCTTGGGCATAGGTTAATCATTTATCAAAACTAAAGCCTGATATTCATTAAAAAATAGAATTGGAGACAATGATCAATCGATACAATTAACCCACATCTCCCATCAGAGACACTAAAGGGAAAGAAACACAAGCATGAAGCAACAGACCCCAACGGAAACACCAGCAGCGGAAAGCCAAAAGCACAGTTACGTTCCCACAAAATGGCCCAAAGGTTATCAAAAATAAAATAATATAAGCGACACAAAAACCCAAAAACAAACCATAACAAACCGCGCGAAAAATAAACCGCGACAGAAGAACCGCCTTGGTACGGTTCATTCAGCATAAACTTCCATTCAGCTGACTACAAATAGCATGTTTGATGCAAAAGGCTACCAGGCAATCTGAAATATCCACTGTTCTGCTTTTTTTCCTGCTGGGAAAATTGAAACCAAATTTCATATGAAGCTTTTATGGAATGAAAGAAATGAATTTGTTCAACTGGTCCAGGTCACATCACAAGTTGGCCGTCATGACTATATATGGTAAAATATATTCACAAATATATTTCTCTGAAACTAGTGAGCCACTTACCTTGAAACTATAAATGTAGCATTGGGGATTCCGACCCATTATAACTTATATAAATGATGAGTCTGGGTTGACCTTGATCCAATTTACACCAAAGTCAAATGTGATCACTTGTGCTTTTGTATGAGAAAAACTCGAAATGAATACCTATTGTCTGTGAACTTAGATGGCATATGCAATCAGCTAAACAAGTTAATGAAAATGCGTGCGTACCAAACGTCAATGTTAGTCACTGGCCTTGGTCCAGGGCTACTCAGATATCAAAACAACGTCTTTATGAAGTACAGCTAGGCATGTTTAGGCCAAATTTACGTACGGAGCCTTTATGGGATTGAGAAACAGAAATTTGTTCAAATGGAGGTCACATGACCAAGATGGCTGCGCAGGCCTCGGTAGCTCAGTCGAATGTGCGTCTGACTGATGATCAGGAGGACGCGAGTTCGATACCTGCCGGGGTCGGCTACATTCTTTCGTGGAGAATGATCATGAAATCTTGTCTATGGTCATTCTCTCCCTTCCGCTGATTCAAGAAGGGCAGTTGTCAGTTTCTGGCAAAAGAATGTGGACTGTACTGGTTAACCGCTTACATATAAGCCTGTCCATGAAAGTGTGATAGGTAAACTGACCGGCTAAAATGACCTAAATAGTGTTGACTGGGCCGTTAAACTCCAATACAAACAAACAAACCAAGATGGCTGACATGGTAAAACCTTTCAAAATCTTCTCAGAAAACAAATGGCTTCATAAACACTCAACACTCAGGTGAGCAGTTCAGGACAATTGAGCCCCGCCAAGCGAACTTGGGTCTTCGAGCATTCCGTCATGACAAATTTTAACTGCGCATGCCCAGCCATTCAGAGGGGCCAGGGATTTGGCTTTCTGTCTGAAGGTTCCTCTTGATTCACTGCTTGTATGAGCGAGCAGCGAAGGTTCTGGCGAGACTGCGCGGATGCGCAGGCTCGCCTGAACCTTCGCTGCTCGCATAGGCGATAAGTACCAAAATCGCTTGACGGGGCCCAATTGGTCCACTGGTATATATACATGACGCAGTGCCAAAGAAATTTGAAATATTCAAATGTCATCAGTGATATCTCACAAGGATTTTAAAAACAGGAGTTGAGTCAAGGAATTCTTCCTTGTGAAAAGTGCTTTGGAGCAGAAATTCGGAAAATAATCTATACCCCAAATAAGCCTGCTCTCCGGCTTCAAGGCGGGGCAGGCAAGGATGAGCCAGTCTTTTAACTCGGTCATTTCTATGTATGGAAGGTTTTAAATCTGAGTTTTGACTTCCTGTATTTGTTAAAATAATTGTTTCTTGAATAAGTAAAGATATTTGTTGGCCAGTAGTTCTCAGAACAGTCTTTGACCGAGTGATAGATAATACCACTTCTAGTCGCGAAAATACGTGCCAATGGACGTTCGTGATTTATATCGACTTTGCTGTTTGTCCAGTAGTGATAATTCACCCAATCATGTTAATCCTCTCATTACACCAATTAGTAAGTTAATCTGTTATTTTAACAATGAACACAATGTGTTTTCATATTGCTTTAAAGTAAGCATTGTCAATTACAGTAGAACTTCGATGGCTCGAACACCGATGGCTCGTTTACCATGGATGAGTCGAACCCGTTCTTGAGCCCCTAGAGAAATCCTCTACATAAGAAATAGTGGGGGATAATTAGGGAGTTTTTAGTCTTGTATCTTGAAAATGTATGTTGTGTGTACTCATTAGAATCGCCTCATCAAGGCGATTCTAATGAGTACACACAACATACATATTCATAATACAACACCGAAAAGTTGTCTAAAAGTATCTCGTTATGCCTCCTGACAGTAACCTCAGTGGCTCGAACTACCCCTGTCTCGAACAGATTTTCGAGGTCCCAAAGGTGTTTGAGCCATTGAAGTTCGACTGTATTGTTTTTCCTTTTCAGGTGTCGCTGACCACTTGCTTATATCGCGCCTCCTAAACGCTAATGTAAAGTACCTGTTGATCCAAGGACACACATTATGTTTTACCCTCTTGGTATTGCATGAGCTGAGCAATGATTATTAATTGACTATTCTGTATTGTTCCGAGGTCATCCTATTAACACTGAGGTCAAAAATCAACAATTATGTTTTAATGGTGTCAATTAATAAAATTGTCATTAATCAAGTAATTCCGTATTGGCTCCGTTACAGGTCCTCGGTCTGCTGTATTGGCCTCGGCCTTCGGCCTCGGGCCAATACAGCAGACCTCGGACCTGTAACTGGGCCAATACGAAATTATTTGATTAATAGCATTATATTAAAACTATGAACTACTTTAAAAACGTCGGCTTCTTCAGAAATTGCCACGTGCCATCTCCCTGGCCCAGTATTCACTTGAACTGTCATCGATTAACTCTCCCTACTTAGCATTTACTGACAATTGTGATCCGTTTCTCTGGCAGCAATAGATGAAAACAGCAGATTTTTAACATCGATGCTTGCGGTACGCTTTTTGATTCTGGGCTTACACAAATATTTGGAGGCATCCACGGATGTTTTTGGTGTTGTTTATTGGCTTACGCACGCCATTCACAGGTGCAAATACGACCAGAACGTCCTTCAATGTAAGCGCTGTTAAATGAATATGTATTTAAATACTGGGACAATGAAAATCGACTGGTCGTGTTTGAATATTACATATATGGCATATATATAATTAAAATAATTAGGCTTGGCGGATAAACGCTAGGTACGGTCGGGTAACCGGAACAACACATATATTTGTATTGACCTAATAAGTGTATCGTTTATATTATTTTGTTTTTTGATAGTCAATTGGCCATTTTGTGGAAAAGTAACTGTCATTTTGGCTTTCCGCTTTTGATGTCTCCATTAGGGTCTAGTTGTTTCATGTGTATGCTTCTTTCCCTTTGGTGTCTCTGATGGGAGCTGTGTGTTAATTGTATCGATTGCTGATCATTGCCTTCACTTCTATTTTCTTACACCATGATGATCATTATTATTTCATATGGACAAGTTTGCCTGATGGCATTTTTAGGTTCATGATGAAATGAATCAGAACTTACAATAACAGTCTGTGTTAGGTCGTCATTAAACGGTCAAACGATTTCTAGGTTCTTGATGCCAGCACTTGATGTAAATGTGCAGGTCTCTATAAAAAATCCATAAAAAATACAGGGACATTTATAGAGCTATAAGCATGAGAACGATGGGGGTAACATTCTGCCTATTTTAATGTTATTGCAGACACTAAAGATCAAAATATTCTAGTAACATTTTATGTCCCCCTCCCTCTTTCTGCGAATGCCGTAGGCGCTTGGAGTTTGACCCCTATCAAATTCACCTAAGATTAATCACAAGGATAGCTTTTAAAAAGCATATCATTTGAGTCTTATGTTTTATCAATAAATATAATAGCTGTGAATGAATATTTCAACTTTTTTTGGTTTTCATGGAACATTTTGTATGAGCAATGCGGTTCGTTAAATATAGAATACCAAAAAAGGATAATTCGTAGCACATTTATTAATGGTAGATAACATTAATAAGGCGGGATTAAATCTGTCTTTTTTATAAAATGGCTTTGAAATGATTCTACAACAGACACAGATTTTATAAAGACTCTAAAGAGCATCACTTTACGTCGCAAAATAGAAGTGAAGGCAATGATCAGGAATCGATACAGTTAACCCACACCACCCACCAGAGACGCCAAAGGGAAAGAAACACAAATTTTAAATAACTAGATCCGAATGGAAACATCAATAGGGAGCTGACCACTAAATATTTTCCATAGGCGACAATAGTAACCTTTTACATGCTCCCACAAAAACTACACATACAAAACTTTTCAAACCTTACTTATTTATAGAGCCATCCTAGCTCAACAAGTTGATGAGAAAAAATCCACATGTTGCCCGTCTCCTTTTCAAGTTATGGTCCGCCATGTTTGTTTACATGCAGATTCGCAGTGAATACAAGCCGGCTTTTTAACAGAGAGTTGACAATATAAAATCAGCCTCAAATTCTTGAGCTTGCAGATATAATTATAAAACACACATCATTTTATTTCCTTATAACTATCCTTTTCTCACATTGAAATGAAACATGGGATATTTAACCAATGGAAGCCCGTCTGGTATTTAGACTGCAACTAAGAGCTCTGTCCCAAAGTGATAAAACCCAGTACCTCCAGTATTTAGTGCAAAGCTACCAATAGCAGAAAGCCAAAAGTAGAGTTACGTTCCCACAAAATGGCCAGTTGGCTATCCAAAACAAAAAGATATTAGTGGTACATATACTCAAAGACGAGCCAAAACAAAAATAAACCACGATAGAAGAACCGCCTTGGAACGGTCAGTGCAAGGAATTTCACTGGGGTCTTAAATCGATTTTACACGTCCGCAATCCTCACAGTTACTTCCGTCGCGATTTAGACAAATGATTTGTTCAGTCCGCATGTTGGCCTCCTAACTCATCAGTGCAACACTTGCGAGATCCAGATCTTATGAACAATTTTCATTTCCCAATCCCGGGGCCTCCGTGCGTAATTTCGTTTACGCTTACGCTCTACGACGATTATTTGAGCAGTTTTTCATCTGTTTTAAAAGGCATCAAAATTGGCTCAGTGATTTCATTTGAAATAGAAATATAATCTGTACTATGATGAATCATTGGAAAACGCTAGATTGCCACCACACGGCACTTACTACCGGCTGCAATGAAGTGAAAATGAAACTACGTGTATTGATGTTGTTTTTAGAATAGTAATTTCGAAAAAAAAGCACTGTTCAAATACATTTGATCTTGACGTAAAATAAGGCAAAGTAAACCCGGCGTCAACAAATCCGGTAGGCTACAGTCTCCCAAAGCAGCATACCAAGTTTCAAACTTCTTAAATGAATATTTGCAAATTTTTATCGGGTATGGGCGTGGTGACTGTCTTGATCATCTGATCAAGAGATCCAGATCTTATGAACAACTTTCGTTTCCCAATTCTGGGGGCTCCGTGCGTAATTTCGTTCAATCAGCCCAGTAGTTTCAGAGGCGGCGGAGATAAAATATTTAAATCTGTAGTATCCAGGACAGGTTGGTTTTATCTGCTCTAGAGGTTTTAGATGAGATATTTATCAGAAATATTGACGATGCCGACGATGGATGGTGGACTACCGAAGCCGACAACGGATGATGTAACAGTCGATCCTTTAAGCTTCTCCCTGGAGCCGTTGTCGCTGGTGCGCTATATTTACATAAATGAGGCTCTCGGTTTTATCCCAGCAGGCACACGTCGCTAGGGCAACGTCAAATCAACGTCGGTGCAACGTCACGACGTTGCACCGACGTAGATATGACGTTGCATAAACGTCATGACGTCGCACCGACGTTGATGTGACGTCACAATTACGTCATGTACTCTTCCAGGGCAGTCCTATAAGTTGCACGGATGTCTATGCCGTTTAGCTAACTCTAGAGAAGAATTCATTTCCAAAGATACCAAAATGCCTTATTCTGATTTTTTTTTTTTTTTTGCGTTCACTATGAATCTACTAGGGCCCTGTATTATCTAGGTGACTATTTGTATCAAAATGTTAAAACTATTATTAAAAATGTGTATGCTTTCCCCGTGAATTGAAGTGCATTGTATATACATTGCAATCACCATGACCTGTGTTGAAATATCCCTTGACGTATGTGTGTATTTAACATGTACGCATTTATGACCAGCCCGAACACAAAAAGCGCCCGGATCATGCCGATGTCAGGTGTATAAAACGTAGGTTGAAAATAATATATATCAGTGTTATTTGTCAGAATTATTAAAACCCGGAATTGAACGGAACTCTTCAGTTAGTTTATCACACCCATTTCGCATATAAAATAAACAAATCTCATGGTTCACACCTTCCATAATACAGTACAGACTATTTTTGTTTTCTTTCTACTATTTCTGTTTTTGGCCCTATTTGACCATTCTCGCAGGTGTACATTACAAGCATTGTAAAATCCTACACAGCAATCATGTTATTACGTTAGGGATCTTTAACCTGCACAGGGGATGGTTCTCCCTGCAAAGGAGGAAGGATGGGGTCCAGTTCACGTCCTGATCCGAAAGACGGTGCACTTTGTGGCATTCATCCCTGCAAATGATAACAGTGAGGCATGTTCGGACACCGAAATTTCATTACCACTACCGACAATCCAATCGGGGGCTTATAGCATCATAGGCAAGACTGTACTAACCAATGAACTAACACGCTTGTTTTCACATTTTTAAAAAACATGATAGATGGCTGGTTTGGAATATGGTTAAACTTCAATGTGAATGTAGATGTATCTGGTCAACTAATATTTCGTTTCGTGGTTGTCATAGTACAAGATTGATGGTTTTGTTTAAATATCAAACTGGAAACAGCTTCTGGAATCTTTGGCTATTATATAAGTTTCCGTAACAGCAAACACATGGACAGCTTTGTTGTTTGACTTTGCAATCCTATAATTTGCTAAGCGTAGACTCGTGTTTTTAGCAAAACCTAATACTTGTGCTAAAAACGGTCCATCGAATTACCCCAAGTAAACTTTACAGCTGCCACCTGGGCTACGATGTTTACTATTATATTTATTTCCTAACGAAAGCCTAGAAGGACCACTTTAAAAAAAAACTTTTCTCGCTATTACGAGATAACTATGTCGTTATTGCGTTATTACGAGAAAACTAAGTCGTATTAACGAGATACCATATCGTATTAAGGCGATATCTATCTCGTTATAACGAGATTATTAAGTAACCTTCAGCAACAAAGTTTTCAGCTACTTGATACCCGACCTAGCACACTCAGTCACACTAGTGGTAGAGGGAGCTCAGAGAACAATGCTTTTGGCACCGACAAGAAGATCCGAACCCAATAACTAACCACTTCCATAAGATCACCTTCAATAAACACACATGTACATACAGACACACACGCATGTACCCATCCCCCCTCACCAGCCCCATTCACTTATGAATAATGATTGTGACAGGTGGTAGGTATTGTTTATGCTGCTTGGTTGGCTCATATTTTATGGCCCTCTCAACAACAATTCAGTCGTTCTGGAATTTGACCTCGGTTTGAATTTTCATTCAAAAGACGCAGGAGCAAGGCATTCGTCTACGACACCTCATTTTTGTTTGATTGATTTGAGGTTTAACGTCCCCGTCAAGACAATATAGGTCATTTTGGAGACATGGCTTCCAATTTTGTGATACTTTTACCAGACATTGAGATGAAATGATATTTCAAGCCCTGTCGCTCAATGAAACCAATAGGGTTTACTCGCGCCACTTTTCATGGTCAGGCTTAGAACCACTAAGCGGTTTACCAGTACTCATGTGCGGTTGGTTTCAGCTCTGCGTGAAAGCATCATGCAGCCCAATCTATTTCTTCAAGCCCCGATTGGCGGGGGCCGACACCTAATGTAAGCGGCGAGAATGAGTAATTACTTCAGAAGTTAATGGATGTGTTTCTTCTTCATCTTCATCTTCTTCTTCTATGGTGAGTAAGTTATCTCGTTATTAAGAGATAATTATCTCGTTATTACGATATAATTATCTCGTCACAATGAGTTAATTTTCTCGTTTACGAGTAAATTTTCTCGTTGTTACGACTTAATTATCTCGTAATAACGATCGTTATTACGACTTAATTATCTCGTAATAAAGAGTTAATTTTTTCGTTATTACGATTTAGTTATCTCGTTATTACGAGTTAATTATCTCATTATTATGAGTTAGTTGTCTTGTTATTACGAGATGCGTTACGCGTTATTTGTGAAGTAGATCGGCTTTAGCAGTATTTTGTTGATAAATACATCACAGTTTGGAGGTCAGTTGTAAATTCGATCAAATCACGAGCGGGTAGAGCAAGTGATTTCGCGAGTGATTTGTGTGCTTATAACTGACCGACAGACTGTGATGTATGACTTAAAAATCACATTCTGGTTCTGATCGCTTTCGATTTCAACGCACTTAAAATCGGCAATAATGTTTCCTTCAAATTCTCTCAGCCTCTCGCCACAGCCCCGCCAAAATCAATGACTGTTAAATTAAGTCCTTTTGTTACGTTTTCGATGAGAGAGAATAACGTTACACCGTCTTATGTTTTAGAATCTAGTAACGAGAAAATATCTCATAATCATGCACAATCAAACTAAGTCGTTATGACTATATAATAACGAGAGTCGTAATAACGAGATAACTAACTCGTAATAACGAGACAAGTCGTAATTACGAGAAAACTAAGTCGCAATAACGAGATAACTAACTCGTAATAACGAGATAATTAACGCGTTATAACGAAAAAATTGCAACAACATCCAGAAGTCTAATAGGGGTCATTGAGAATTGGTTCCAAGTGATCTTCGGTACTTTAGCTCACCTGCCTGTCAGGGCTCAGCAAGCAATAATTGTGCAGTGGTAGTGCTGTTAGCGGTGCACAATTTGGCTGCACGGAGCTTCCACACAGAGCTGAATCTGACCACACAGGAGTACTGGTAGAGCTTTTAGGGCTAAGCCTGACCAGGCAAAGTGGTGTGAGGCAGGCCGTCCAATGCATGTTATAACGAGATAATTAAGTAACCTCAAGCAATAAAGTTTCCAGTTGCTGGCTACTCGACCTACCACACTAAATCATACTAGTGCTAGAGGAAGCTCAGAGAACAGCGGTCTTTGGCGCCGTAGAGAAGTATTGAATCTAATAACCACTTCCACAACAAGAACACCTTCTTTAAACACACATAGACGCAGGCATATGTATATGCGCGCACACACACGCGCGCACGCACGCGCGCGCGCACCCCTTCCCCTCCCCAACAGCTACGCACATATAAATTATAATTGTGACAGGTTGCAGGTAATGTTTCTGCTGCTTGGTTGGCTCATATTTTACGGCCCTTACAACAACAATTCAGTCATACAGAGAGCCTCGGTTTAAAACCTCATTTAAAAGACGAAGGAGCATGGGTTCATGTACGACACATATGTTAGCGGCGAGCATGAGCAATTACTTGAGAAGAAGTTAGTGGGTGTGTTCCTGTGGTTTTGAAAATTACGGTTTGAGCCTGGCCGTAATTAGTGACAGCTACATTAAGGCCAGTGTTTGCGTTTTTCTCATGCGAGCTTACAATTCAACTCCTCTTGGCTTTTGGCCCAGAGGAAAATGTTTCGATCCACACCGCCGGAGGCGAGGTTTGTCATTGGAGAAGACACGTAGGCCACAGTCCCATTCCACACACTTGTAAATAGGTAGCAGTGCTGTTTAGTATTGCCTCTCTCTCTCTCTCTCTCTCTCTCTCTCTCTCTCTCTCTCTCTCTCTTGATAACATCTGGAACGACTGTTCGAGAGATTAGGTCAATTTTTTAAGCTTTCGTGGCTAATCGAAATGAAAGGATTAGTATCAATTGTTTAAGGTAAGTTTTAGAAGACGACATGTTTGACCACCAGCGTGTATACATGTGTTTATTTTTGTGTCAACAGTTTGATTTTGATTTGATGTTTAACATCCCCGGCAACACTATACATGTCATGTTGGAGACGTTGGTTCCAATTTTGTGGGACTTTTACCCGAAATTGAGATGAAATGACATCTCAAGCCCAGTCGCCCACAAATTGGGGTTAAAATTCTTATGCAGTACCAGCCAATATCACTGTTACATGCAGATTACGAGCTTCGATGTCAATCTGACAGCGACTAAGGGTTAGTGATTGCCATCAACCCGTTATAATGTTAAGCTATCTCGTTATTACGAGTAATTTATCTCATAATAACGACTTAATTATCTCGTTTTTACGAGTTAGTTGTCTCGTAGTAACGTGTTAATTATCTCGTTATTACGAGTTAGTTATCTCGTTATTACGAGATAATTTTCTCGTTATTATAAGCTAGTTATCTTCTTATCGCGTTATTTGAGAAGAAGAAGAAGAAGAAGAAGAAGATTTTATTTAAATTTCCAGTAGGCACAAATGCCCATGAGGATACAAAATATGTACATAGTGGCATATATGACAGTGTTGTGGATAATTTACTACAATGAAAATGTATAAAACTGTTAATAATTTGGCAAATTACTCTGAAATATTATTCCTCTAAAGATTGAAAGCGGAGAAGGTGTATAAACAATTATCAGATCATAATATTAACTATTCTTGTAATGAACACACCTCCAAACCCCACCTTAAATAGAGAAAACTGCGGTTTACAAACACGTGCATTACTTTGCTTATTTCCACTCCAAGACACAGGTTGTGGGTACCCGCAAGGACAGCCTTAATGAGGCGGCTCTCACGAGCTCCCAAAACCCATGCTACGATTTGAAAAGAAAAATATCGTAAATTTTATCAGAAAAGTGACCTATTTAGTAAGGCTGACACGATTAATCGTATAATCGATCGATAAATTCCACAAAAATGATAATCATTTCTGATTTGCTTTTAATCGATTATTTGATAGGTACAATTTACTACCAAAAGTTATGCTTAAAGTAGCTGGATGAGTGGCAAACAGTGCAGACCCCGATGATACGCTGCATTATGCGGCGTCACATCGGGGTCTACACTGTTTGCTCAGACCTGTCTGTTCAAATATACATATGGTAAAGACCAACATATGGTAAGTCATGCTTAGACAGAAAGCCAGACAGGTAAAATCATGACAAAAACCTTAGCGATTACTAATCGATTATCGATTGCAGTGAGAGGACTGATAATCGATCATCCTTTCAGCTCCGATTAACCAACCCTACTATTTAGAATATGAAAGCGTGTTACCCTGATGTGTATCCTAATGTAAAAAATCCAGCATCTACATGAATACAAGTAATATCCATCTAATCGTTCCTGGTTCTGCGCCAAACACCTTTTATTGATAAGAAAGAAAATGCGTGTCGGTACAACCAAGGAAGGATATCATATGTATAACACTCACCTCCCCAAACAGCGTTCTTATCGCAACGAAACACAAGGACTCTGACAGGCAGCTGAGTGTTTAGTAAAATATGCTTTAGAATGCAACATACAAATTAACTTATTATTTAAAGATTACCAAAAAGACGATTTCACAAAAATTTAAATTAAACATAACCTCTTCCTTCGTTGTATAGGAAATAAGAACTTACATTGATCTTACATTGATCATCGCCACCCCACCCAAACCTCACCTCGGCCACGTGCACGTGCTATTGGCATCAGTCCCCAAACGGCACCACCAAGCGCAGAGAACATGTGGCGGAATCCAATGTCCAAACAACATGCCCTCTGCGCCGAAAACAGTGCGTGTCGAAACGCCCACTGTGTAGTCGCTCCAAAGAAGTCTCACGTAAGGGAAAAAATGCAGAGGGGGTCGGGTGGGGCGATAGCAAATTCATTTGACTGAAAAAGTAATAATATTGAGTATGTGTAAACCTTCAATTAATTCAATAAGGTCAGAAAAAAAAATACCTGTGTTTCAGGTGACTCTTGAAAAAATAATAGGGTCGGTAGGTAGGAAAAAAGTTTCTTTCTTTTTTTTCTTTCTAAAATGAATTATTTAATGCAACAATTTAAAAGAACTCCAGCTATGTTCTTCTTTGTTATAAATATAGATATATCAACTGTTTCAACATCAGAGACTATCAGTGTCAGGTGAAGGTCCCACAAAATTGGAAGCAACATCTCTAAAATGACCTAAATAGTGTTGACGGGGACGTTAAATCTCAAATCCAACAAACAAATCAGAGACTGTCTTCAAAACTAAAGCAAAAATCCATAGGTGTGGTATACCATAGTCAGAGGCCTCAAAGAATTTATCATTCTATGCTGTGATTGCATTGTAAGCTGTTTTGCTCTCTCAGACCACAGTCCTACTCCTTTCACTACCTCACATCTACCACAAAAATGTAGACAGGAGTGAATAGATAACAAAATTAAATTAACAGAATGAATAGAGCAAATGATGGACCTGCAGGCGATGGTGGAACAAAAGTTGTGTGGGTGATATGCTTGAGGAGCTGGAGTGGCCATCGCTGGGGGCCCGTCGCGATCAGCACTCTTTAACCTTCTCTTATAAGATACAGTCCGGTATAGTGTCTCTTAATAAGGATAAATACTTGATTAGTTTAACTCAAAGGAGGGCATCAAAATTAAACAACATTCAATATCGCAGGTACCAGACCTATAGTGATGCCCGAAAGAACTCCTTCCCCAGAAGTATTCCGCAGTCGAATAGTCTTCCCTCCTTTGTGGTAGATGCCAAAACTGCAGAGGAGTTCAAAGCCCGTGTGGTGTAGATTGGGGACTCAGAGTTATGCGTTTTAGTATACGTCTGCAAGCAGATTGTAATAGTTGGTAAGGGTAAGGATAGGATAGGGTAAGGGTATGGTAAGGTAGGGTAGGGCAGGTGGCAGGCAGACAGGCAGGAAGGCAGACAGACAGATGGCTGAACATTGCTCTGTTGCTATTAATGTTTTGAAGAAATAACTTGCTTGATATATCAGTTTAAAGCACGGTCAGGGAAGGAAGTTTGCTTGTCTGTCAACAATTGACTTTGTTTTGAGCAATTTTTAGACTGTTTCTGACCTATGTTTGGCAAATATTGGTCTGTTTGAAAAAAAAATCTAATACCACATACTGATGACATTTACAAAATCGGCATCTTGGCCACTTGAAAAGCAAACAGTTTCCGTGCGTGCGAGTATCACCAGAAAGCATGTATTTTACATTAAAATGTTGAAATAACTTTACCTGTTCACCATCGTTATATATTTATTAACCCACATATGCCCGCGGCCCTTTTTTGGGGACATCGGCAAACAGTGCAGTCCCAGGTCAGACACCTCAGAAAGACGCCGCAGACGTCTGATTTGGATTTACATTGTTTGATGATTTATAACGGTTCAATTATGACACTTATGTTACTCCCTGTCTTATAATTGCCACCCTGCGGTGCGTGTCGATAAGGTGTGAAAATATGGTCAAGTTATGTCTCTAATTTGCGTTAATTCCCCAATCAAAAAATTTAATCCGCAATCAATGTGAAAATTATTTAATTGCTCCTAAGACGAGTTGCTACGACTATTCTACTATTTCGTGAATGGTTATGTTTTGGCGCCGAATAGCAGACACTTGGCGAGAAAAGTTGAACGCTTTAATTTTTGTTAACACATCTGTATGCTGTTGTTGGTTATTGACACGGAGCTTACGGAAAGCGCGGTTTTCCACAACCGTTTTGCTATCGAGAATTTTTTTACCGTTTCCAAACATTTTTTTATGAAAGAGATACGTGTGGGGTTACTGGGGTCCGATGACGTCATTTACCGATCGCGTGCATAAAAAAACTGTAGCGGTGGTTTGTGGGCGGCGGTTTGGATGCCGGAAAAGTTTGATGTTCGCATGGAACTTGCTTGTTTATTTCGTTTAAAATCAGAGTTTTAGGAATGATACTCACGAAATCGGGCTTGCCAGTAATGGAGATTGTTATATTACTCATGTGTAAGTAAAACTGAGTGGACAATTAAACGTTATTGATGTCGGGAATCGTAAAAGGATTGAGCATAACATGAGATGCATCGTATTTTCAGCTGACAAAAGTAAAAATAAAATGGTACAAAAATAATTCGGGCGGATTACCCGCACCCTAAACTTGGGCCTGTAATTTGAGGGAAAAAACTGCGGGTAGTACACGCCCGAATATGGTAGCTGAAATGGAACAAAATCGCGGGAAATAAAGCGAATGGCGGGAAATTGGCAAAAATCGTAAAAGAAAGATTCAGGGTCGGCAGCTTCTGGGGAGGGTCGGTCGGGTCACCTGAAACACAGGCATTTTTCTTTCTGGCCTAAGATAATGTCACCATGTTTCACAAATAATAGATATCAAAGGAAAATACCTTATAATGTCAGTCATCATTGGATCCAACAATTTTTTTTTTTTTTTTTTTTTTTTTGGTTTTGGTTTTACGGCCCTTTCAAGATTATTTCACTCATATCGAGCCGATCGTTAATCAGAGGTGGGCGAAAACCGGAGTACCCGGAGAAAAACCACCTGACCTTCCGTTGCAGAACTTGGCGTCTCACATGTTACCCGAGCGAGGCTCGAACCACAGCGGTGAGAGACCTAATGATCAAGAGTCAGCGCTCTTACCAACAAAAATATTTGCTTTAATACAAAGCTATATAAAATGCTATATCTGCACATAGAGGCTATAAAATAAGCTCATGTCCGTCTATATAATAATTCAGAACGTAATTTAAAAGCATGAAATACAAAAGTACTTAAATTACGAATACGGTTTTCATTATTAGAATTTATCAGTTCAACAAATTTATGCATGTTTGGTCTTTTCCAATAATATTTCCAAATATATTTTTCTCTTAGGTCCAGATACATATTACATTCAAGAACAAAATGATTTTCATCTTCAAGAACACTACAAACAGACATTTTCTTTCATCAAATGGAGTGCTGTTTGGCCTAACCCATCTACCCGACTCAACTTCTAATATATGTGAGGACGTTTTTAATCTGCTAAATGCTTGACTAAATTTGCGGACATTAACTATATCTAAATAAGGTTGAAATTGAAATTTGGCGACATGCCTGTAAAAAATAGCTCTTGTTGACGTTTCTAACCTCGTTTGCCAGTTTTGAATAAAAGTATCTGTCAGACGTTGTTTTAACAGTGAAATAAATGCATCGTAGTTCCCGACCCCCTGATCAGCTCTAGCTGCTTTTTGTTGAGTTTTGTTTGTTATTGGAGTTTAAAGGCCCTTTCAATTTACGTATCCTCACTTTTCCTGGACAGGCGTATACGTAAGCTGTCAACCAGTACAGTGCACATTCTTTCGCCAGAAACTGACAACGGCCCTTCTTGAATCAGCGGAAGGGAGAGAATGACCGTTGAAACGATTTCGTGATCACTCTTCACGAAAGAATGTTGCCGACTCCGGCAGGTAGCGAACCCACGTCCTCCTGATCACCAGTCAGAAACGCATCAGACAAAGCTACCGAGGCCGGCGTTTTGTTGAGTAAGAAATCAAAGAGTTTGGAGGTCAATTGTAAAGTCGATCAAATCACGAGGGCGTAGCGCGGGTGATTTCGCAATTGATTTGGCTACTCAACAAATCATGTGGTAGTGCTGACCTCTTTTGATTCTAACACACTTGAAAGCAGCAATAATGTATAATGTTGTTTCCTTCATATTCGCCCAGCCTATCACCATAGTCAGAAGAAATCTCGCCAAAATTAAAGACTGTGAACATGCATTTAAGTCATTTTGTAACCTTTTAATTTTTAGAGAAAACTACTTTACGACGTCTTATGTTTTGGAATCTAAGAATGACGCCATGAAACGGCGGCTATTCACGTCACGCCCATCTTCCCTGTGATTTATTGCAGAATAAAACTTAGTTCCTTTCCATTGCCTTTATAGACGTGCTGTGTTGGAATATGAGTTAACTGTCTGTTGAAATGATTATGCCTATAGTAGTGATGGGGGTTTGGGCGAAGCAGGAGGAAAAGGGGGCGGCGGGAAGTTGCTTGATACTTCATTTAATTACAATTAATGTATCTCGTAATAACGAGAAAATATCTCATAATATCGAGAAAACTAAGTCGCTATAACGATATAAGTACCTCGTAATAATGAAATATTTAACTTGTATTAACGAGATAACTAAGTCGTAATAACGAGATAACTATGTCGTAATAACGAGATAATTAAATCGTTATTACGAGAATTGTAATGACTTCCAGAAGTCTAATAGGGGTCACAGGTTCCCCTATCCTCGGTAGGGGATCCTCGGTAATTCAGTTCATCTGCCCGTGAGGGCTTAGCGAGCTAGTAGTATGGGAATTTGTTCTGGCAGTGGTAGTGCTGTCAGCCGCGGGGCCATCACTTCGCTGCTTGTAATGAATCTTTTTGATGATGGTCTTCTTTATAATTGTCCTATGGCAATCTACGACAGCCTGTCAGTTTAAGGAATAGAACACCACTTCCTAATTTCTATCAGTACTAGAAGAAATGTTAAGGCTCTGTTATCATCATCTTCACAAAATCGCTAGTTATCAATTCGTACATAAGTTGTCGGTACAGTAGTCGAATCCCTGCTCCTCAGTCTTTTTAATGAGAATTAAACCAAGGCCCAATGTCAGTATGATTACATTGTGTTGGGAACGAAATATGAGCCAGCCTCGCAGCATTAACATTTGTTTGTTTGAATTGATGTTTAAGGTCCCCGTTAATACTATTTAAGTCATTTTGGAGACACTGCTTCCAATTTTGTGGGACTTTAACCCGGCATTGAGATGAAATGACATCGCAAGCATAAACATTACCTGTCACAATCATAAACAAGAAATGTGTCAAAACGACACCGATGCCCCCGCCCAGACGGACTGATGGATAGAAAACATGAGAATAAGAGGGTCATATACATAAGCAGCTACCTTAATCCATACAGTTTATGAGGTATGGCCTGGGCACCGATTACTATATGGAAATAAGTCAAGGGCAGATAATTCAAAAACCAAAAAAGCAAGAGCTGTCTTCCTTGTTCATGACACATCATTTCAATGCCATACATGAGCCTGTAAAGTTTCATAAATATTCCATACGTTTTAGGAGTTATGGCCCGGACACAGTTTACTATATGGAACTAAGTCAAGCGCAGATAATTCAAAAACCCAAAAAAAGCAAGAGTTATCTACTTGTTCATGAAACATCATCTCAATGCCATGCATGAGCCTGTAAAGTTTCATAAATATTCCATACGTTTTAGGAGTTTTGGCCCGGACACAGTTTACTATATGGAACTAAGTCAATGGCAGATAATTCAAAAACCAAAAAAGCAAGCGTTGTCTTTCTTGTTCACAACACATCGTCTCGATGCCATGCATCTGTAAAGTTTCATAAATATATTCCATACGATTTAGGAGTTATGGCCCGGACATAGTTTACTATATAGAACTTTCTAGGACAAATAATTCAAAAACCAAAAAAGCAAGAGTTGTCTTCCTTGTTCATGACACATCGTCTAATTGCCAGGCACCTTTAAAGTTTCATAAATATATAACATATGGTTTAGGAGTTATGACCCGGACACGAAGTGGGACGGACGGACGGACGTCTGCGTTTATGTGTGTTTAATGAAGGTGCTCTTGTTATGGAAGTGGTTATTAGGTTAAATCCTTCTCTTCGATGCCAAAGACCGCTGTTCTCTAAGTTCCCTCCAGCAACTGATATCTTTGTAGCTTAAGATTACTTTATTATCTGGATATAACGAGATAACTATCGCGTTAATACGAGTAAGCTAACTAATTAATACGACTTAGTTTTCTCTTATTTACGACATAATTATAACGTAACAACGACAGTTTTCTCGTTATAACGACATAATTATCTCGTAATAACGACATAGCTATCTCGTAATAACGACATAGTTATCTCGTAATAACGAGATAAAAATCGTTATAACGACTTAGTTTTCTCGTAATTACGACATAGTTATCTCATTATAACGACATAATTATCTTGTAATAACGACAAAGCTATCTCATTATAACGACAAAGCTATCTCGTGATAACGAGAAAAGTTTTTTTTTTCTTTTGAAAGTGGTGCGTCTAGGCTTTCGTAATTTACTTGCAAGGTGTGTGAAAGAATGTATTATGTTCCCATTCGATCTACAATCGAATCTCTTTATTTCTTTCCGCTGTCCTTACCTTTGACCTTTCAAACACGAACATCGAGTTCGATAGCAGGCATTACCATTACGGCACGGCGAAACTAAGTCATTTAGAATCAGAATAAGAGTTGTTACTGGTGACACGTCAAACGACATTCATAAACCAGGACCTTTGATTTGGGAAGTTAGCCCCCAGCTTTCGCCAAAGAGGTAAACTTAGTTACACAATCCTCAGCACCTTCAGCTGTCGAAATAATCGAATCGTGAAGGGCATTTCAATCTCTAATTGTTCGAGGGAAGAACGATTCTTTATATATATCGTTTCTTGCAGTAAGAGTCGCTGCCTCTCGGTAAGAGAAAGGAACTATGTATCAATAAGACGACTACAGGATAAGGTGAGCCACCCAGATTAGTGCATCGTTCTCTGGGCGCTCGCAACCATTAACTTAGGCTAAATGGCCAAGCGAAAGCTATTTAAAGTCTCAGTCTCTGTTTTGTCTGGTGTACCCCCAAGGGTCGGTACTTGAATCGGTCCTTTACTGGGTGTTCATTAATGATCCCCGTGATTATATCAAGTCATCTATCCATTCTTGCTGATGACTGCGTCCTATGTATTCTCCTGACAGTCTCATTCCACAAGATAACATGGATAAGCTAGTAAATTAAGAGACATTGGCAGATGAAGTTCAATGAGGCCAATATCCAACGAGGTTGTCGCGGCACCTCTAAATCAACTCACTTCACCAGCAAACGCATGGCCAGATTAATATTTTGGCATCATCATTGCTGACAATCTCGATTGCTGTCTTCTTGACCTTCTCAACCACTTAAATCTGAATAACATCGGGATTTCAAACCATCGATACATACCTTAGCTGAGGGAGAACCAGTGCCCACCCCCCCCCCCCCCCACACACACACACACACTGCTCATGAGCTTCTGAAATCCAAATTATTTGGCTACAGCATTAGGGAGAAGACTCTCAAATGGATAGATTCCTTTCTTTACTATAAAAAGCGAGTTATTGTTCATGGTAAACCTTGTGGGGGGGGGGGGGGCGCCAGTTTTGTCTGCGGTCCCACAATGGACTGTTCTTGGTCCACTGTTATTCTCCCTGCACATTAATGATGTTTCCACTGAGATTGGCTCAGTAATACGTCGACTGTGACTGCTACCGGGAAATGAACTCAGTGAACTTTCAGAATGATATAGATAGACTAGGATGTTGGGCACAAAAATGGGGCATGACATTTCTGCCAGTTAAATGCAATATTATTCAGATGGCTAGGAAGCGAACCAATGAAATTGAGGCTTCTTACACCTTAGAGGATACGGCCATCGAGAATGTGGATTGCATGAAAACCTTGGTCTGACAATCACACATGTTGTAAAATTGAATACAAATATTAGCAACATGTGTTCTAAGGCAAATAGTACGCTTTGTTTCCTTAGGCGAAATCCCCATCATTGTCCGCAATATGTAAAAGAGGCAGCATATTAAGGACTTGTTCGCCAAATCTTGATTTACGGTAGTTGTATCTGGGACCCCAATGGCCCCAATGAAAATTGAAAAAAAAAATTCAAAATAGAGCTACTAGATACAATGCAATAACTGCTTTGAAACTAGGAGTATATCTGGATTATTAGGAAAATTAAGATGGGAGTCTCTCAAGAAAAGGAGAAGAGACAGTAGGCTCATACTATTATACAAATGTCTAAAGGGTGCTGCCAGCAATCCAACAGATGGCCTTGTCCCCCACCCCCACACATATACATATACACACACAGCTAGGCGTTGTAGAAATCACCATTCAGTGGCGTTTCAGACCCCCTGCCAGAACTGACATTTGCGAAGAATTTTTCATACCTCAGACCATAAGAGGTTGGAACTCCCTTCCCAATTCAATCATTTCCACAGCAGAAGGTGCTGAGGATAGTGTAGCTAAGTTTATCTCTTTGGTGAGAGATTGGGGCCAACTTCCCATATCACAGGTCCCGGTGTATGAATGTCATTTGACGTAACACCCATGACAATTCTGATTCTGGTGGACCTGTTGGTGATGCCGGAACAAAAGTAGCCTCTGTGACATACTTAACGAATTAAAGAGGTCATCCCTGGAGGCCTGCCCTGAACAGTTCTCGTGAACCATCCCTTAAAGCCTAATTACTGAATCTTATTGTCTCAACCTGTTTAAGATACCTGAACATGTTTTATTTGTTTGTGCTAAGGTGTTACGTCCCCACCAACGCTTAAAAGGTCATTTTGAAGACGTTACTTCCGATTTTATGAGACTCTTACCCGACATTGAGATGAAATGACATCTCTAGCCATATCGCCAAACAAATCTGCTTTTACTTGGCCACTGTAGTGTAAAAAGGCATCAGAATTAAACAACACACTGTTCGTTAGGTACTTGTACGTGTAACCAACCAGTCCTCTACATGGGGCCCTGAAGAATGTTTTCCCCTAGAACTGTTCTTCATTATGATTACCTTCCTTCTTTTGTAGATGCCAAATAGAAGTGGAATCGATACAATTAACCACAGCTCCCATCAGAGATACCAAAGGGAAAGAAACACAAACATGAAAGAACAGACCCCAACGGAAACATAACGTTTAACAGCGGAAGGCCAAAAAGACAGTTACTTTCCCACAAAATGGCCATATGGCTATCCAAAATAAAATAATATAAGCGACACAAACGTCCAAAGACAAACCATAACAAAAATAAACCGCGACAGAAGAACCGCTTTGGAACGGTCAGCGGAAACGAATTCCACTGGGGGCTTAAATCGATTTTACGTGGCCACAATCCTCGCCCTTACTTCCTTCGCGATTTAGACAAATAATTTGTTCAGTCTGCATGAAGGCCTGCTAACTCATCAGTGCAACATCTCCGTAAATACAAAAAAAAAAAAAAAAAACAACCACAGAGATGAAACAACGGCGAGGAATCGACAGCAAGAAACCACTGAAATGCCAGAGCAAAAGAAAACCAACAGATAGACTCCGATGGGCCCAACCAGAGACAGAGTATCAGGCACCAACCAACGTTACATTGATTAGATCGCTCTAATTCTCAGTAAGCCTTTACTTTTGCTCCAGCATTTCAGTGTTTTCTTGCTGTCGAGTCCTCACCGTTGTCTCACCTCTGTGGGTCTTTGATTTTTTGTGTTCACGGCGATGTTGCACTGATGAGTTAGGAGGCCTTCATGCGGACTGAACAAATTATTTGTCTAAATCGCGACGGAAGTAAGGGCGAGGATTGTGGCCACGTAAAATCGATTTAAGCCCCCCAGTAGAAATCATTCCACTGACCGTTCCAAGGCTGTTCTTCTGTGGCGGTTTATTTATGGTGTTGTTTGTTACTTACTGTGTGTATCACTTGTGTCTTTTTAATTTTGGATGGTCATATGGTCATTTTGTGGGAAAGTAACTGTTCTTATGGCCTTCCTTTGTTTAGGTTTCCATTATGGTCTGGTCGCTTAATGTTTGTGTTTCTTTCCCTTTGGTGTCTTTGATGGGTGGAGTAAGTTAATTGTATCGATTCCTGATCTTTGTTTTACTTCTACTTTTCATCTAGTGGACCCCTACCAAGATTGTTTCAATTATAGTGCTGGGGCCAAAAATGCCCCCGCCCCCGGGCCCCTTGGTTTTACATGGGCTTATATAGGGAAAATCTTTAAAAACCTTCTACTCTGAAACCGCAAGGGCCAGATCTTTGATATTTGGTATGAAGCTTCATCTAGTAGACCTCTACCAAGATTATTCCAATTATATTGCTGGGGTGAAAAATGCCCCCGCTCCAGGGCCCTTTGGTTTTACATGGGCTTATAAGGGGAAAATCTTTAAAAATCTTCTTCTCTGAAACCGCAAGGCCCAGATCTGTGATATTTGCTATGAAGCTTCATCTAGTGGACCCCTACCAAGATTGTTCAAAATATAGTGCTGGAGCCAAAAATGCCCCCGCTCTGGGGCCCTTTGGTTTTACATGGACTTATATAGGTAAAATCTTTAAGAAAACTTCTTCTCTGAAACCGCAAGGCTCAGGTCTTTGCTATTTGGTATGCAATTTCAATAGTGAACCCCTACCGAGATAGTTCAAATTATAGTGCTGGGGCCAACAATGTCCCCGCCCCGGGGCCCTTTGGTTTTATATGGGCTTATATAGGGAAAACCTTTAAAAATCTTCTTCTCTGAAACCTCAAGGCCCAGATCTTTGATATTTGGTATGAAGCTTCATCTAGTGGACCTCTACCAAGATTGTTCATATTATAGTGTTGGGGCCAAAAATGCACCGCCCAGGGGCTTTTTGGTTTTAAATGGGCTTATATAGGGAAAATCTTTAAAAATCTTCTTCTCTGAAACCGCAAGGCCCAGGTCTTTGCTATTTGGTATGAAGCTTCATCTAGTGGACCCCTACCAAGATTGTTCAAATTATAGTACTGGGGCCAAAATGCCCCCGCCCCGGGGCCCTTTGGTTTTACATAGGCTTATATAGGAAAAATCTTTAGAAAATCTTCTCTGAAACTGCCAGACCCAGTTCTTTGATATTTGGTATGAAGCTTCATCTAGTGGACCTCTACCAAGATTGTTCAAATTATAGCCTTTGGGCCAAAAATGTCCATGCGCTGGGACCCACTAGTTTTACATAGGCATATATAGGAAAAAAACTTTAAAAAGCTTCTTGTCCGAAACCAGAAGGCCCAGGTCTTTGATATCTGGTGTGAAGCTTCAACTAGTGAACCTCTGCTGAGATTGGTCAAATTACAGCCCTGGCGACAAAAATGCCCACGCGCCAGGGCCCGCTGGTTTTACATAGGCTTATATAAGGAAATCCTTTAAAAAATCTTCTTTTCTGAAACCAGAAGGCCCAGGTCTTTGATATTTGGTCGGAAGCCTTATCTAGTGGACCGCTACCAAGTTTATTCAAATTATAGCCCTTGGGCCAAGAATGCACTAGAGACACTGATACTCAGGTGAGCGATTCAGGGCCCTCTGGGCCCTCTTATTTCTCAAGTCTGGATTAGTTGTCTCAATATTGACGTAAGTCTAAAAGAAATACACCTCAGAACTGAAAATTGTGGAGTGTACCTGTTTTCCTGGGGCAGACTAGGTAAACAGGACCAATGGCATCCGAAGAGAACCAATGATTTTTCATGTGCGTTACGCAGTTGCACCTTGTAACGTCTACAGTTTTAACCATCGTGCTGTCTACAGAACCTCCGACAGGTGGCTGCAGGTATAAGCCTAAACGGTTTAAAAAGAGCATAATTGATTGGCCAAGCTTAACACAGCCAATGTCTACCTGAGTGACAGGTTTTCAGCAGCAAAAGAAATGAAAGAGACTAAGCCAGGAAACAACTCCCTTTGCCAAATGGAACGTTTTTTGTTTCTTCGCTATTTCTTTGCGAAATTCCTATCGTATAACAAGACAACGCGCCATAAGCAAGAAAACGCTCTTGCTATTAAGCCTTTTAAGTTATCTACCTTGTAGGGTAGATACAAGCATGGATTGTCCGAGGAACAGGGCTGGACCGTCGGGTTGATATGGCCCGAGCCGCAGGCTCGGGCCATATCAAGCTGGTGGTCTGGGTCCGGGTCCGGGTCCGGGTCCGGGCCCTGGCCCGAGGACAGTCCATAAACCTTGATTGTGCCCGAAGCTTAGGATTCTATTGCTTTTAGTGCATTGAACAATTACTTCAAAACGATACACCACAAACATACAACAACTGACAGGTGAAGGACGTGTTGATATTAGACTGGTTTCCTGCAATTCAACCAAAAATGAAAAACAGTTAGACCTAATTAGTTGTAGTTCTCCGTAAGACAAATCCCGTTATCTCCGTAGATGGCACTATTAGACTGGAAATGGACCGGTCCGATTCAAATGTGATGGTGCCCGCTGTGCATCTACCGCAGAAAAGCGACTTGCACGTGATGCGTTTCTAGCCAATGAAAAAACGTGTTTCATTTGTGATATGCATTTATATTGAATATATTCATAAAACTTCACAAGTAAACATAATACATAATCCACATTGCCGACTTGTAAAATTATGAACACTTACAAGTGTGCTGTGTAAAATTACGTAGGGCGTCAGATGAGTGGGGGATATTATCGAACATGTTAAACCTAGACTGCGAGTACTTCTTACATGCAACTTTTCACAAGCTTCACTGACAACCTAAAGTGGTATTGGGCATTGATCACTCATAAGCACGTTTTCAGCAAATATTTTGTTTCGATTATGAAAACAGGCCTATACAAATGCTTTGTAAACTTAACGCCGTAAAAACGCACATTTTAGGATGAAAAATTGTGATATTTTTCTTATTTCTGCTCAAAATATAGACTGTGGGCACTCATTAGAACCGCCTTATCGAGGCGGCTCTAACGAGTACCCACAATCTTTATTTTAGAGCCGATATAAGAAAAAGAAGGTTTACCCCTGTAAACCCCAGTTTTACTGTATATATTAAATTGGGTTCAAGGGGGTCAAAACTAAATAGGCTTGTTTTCGTGATGTTGAGGCTAAATCAAAGCAATTGGAGCAGTGGGTCCGTGCCTCACTGGGTCGCATTACGATAACACATCCGTGTAACATATTGTCTTTTTTTCATACCTCGAAAACGGTCATTTCTGTAAATTGTAATTTGAAATACATGTATTTTCTTATACCTGCATATATACTCTAAACATAGGTTGTGGGTGCTCGTTACAACTACCCCAATGAGGCGGTTGTAATGAGTAGATCTACCCACAACCTACGTCTTGGAGCAGAAATCAGGAAAATAATAAATACCCCCGTAAACTCCATTCTCTCTATTTATCATATGACGTCGCATCTGAGAGTGTAATAGCGCCATGCAATATTTTCGATAATCCACTATTGGATTAAATATGCAAATTAGCTAGATACGTCCCGTAACGTTACATGTATGATGTCCTTAACGACGTCGCGTTTACTAATGGGGGAATATTGACATTTTCTGTAAACAATCGTGAATATAATGCTTTTTAATGTTATATGATAAATAGAATCTTGCATTCGTGCTTATGTATTATTGGATTTATTAAACTCGTTGAGAAAAAGAGATAAAATGCTCGGCAAAGCCTCGCATTTTATTCCTTTTCCTCAACTCGTTTAATAAATTCAATAATAGATGAACACTCATGTAAGATCCTCTATGTTGTATATAGCCCAAGCGTCTGTCTGTTGATCTTCATCCAGTTTTGCTGCAAGGTCTTAGAGGGTCTGTTTTGATATTATTCGAAAAGACCAAGTCGGTTATATAATTTTATTGAGCCATTACTGAAACTGTAACGTGTACGTATATACAAGCATACAATATATTTAACATAAACAAAAAGAAAACGCCTTGGTTGGAGAGGAGCTTAACCAGTGTAACAGACATAGAGAATCTAACATGAGTGTTCATGTATTATTGAATTTATTAAACGAGTTGTGGAAAAGGGATAAAATGCGAGGCTGTGACGAGCAAGATTCTATTTATCATATGACAAAAAACATTTTATTGGTTTAAGCATTTATTTCTTTGTATAACATACAGATGGTACAATACAAATGAAGATGCACCATGAGGTACAATTATACAGTGGGATTCAGAAGAACGTCTACTGGCTTATGAAGATCTGTCTCCCAAACACATTTTATTGATGATTGTTTACAAAAATGTAAATATTCCGCCATTAGTAAATGCGACGTCGTTATGGACGTCGTAGATGTAACGTTACGGGGCGTATCTAGCTAATTTGCATATTTAATCCACTAGTGAATTATCGAAACTACATTACGATAACACACCCGTGCGAAATAGTGCATTTTTCTCATCTCCAAAATGGCTACTTTTCTGATGAAAATCCGTGATATTTTTCTTATAAATACTGCAAACATAGGTCGTGGGTGCTCGTTAGAACCGCCTCAATGAGGCGGTTCTAACGAGTACCCACAACCTATGTCTTGGAGTAGAAATAAGAAAAATAATGTTTACCCCCGTAAACCCCAGTTTTCTCTATACAAAGTGGGGTGTAAGGGGGTGTTCATTTCACGGACTTGTTCACGTGATGATTACATGGCGATATTACACTCTCAGACGCGACGTCATATGATAAAAACGATTAAACTGTTTGTCCAAACACCTTTCACAGAAAGATATAATGATGCTCACTAAAATAATAACACGTTATCCAGATTAAAAGAACGCGCGTTTCGTTTTACCCATGCGGCCCCCGCCCATTGGGGCTTGAAGAAGTAAAATGGCTGCATGATGCGTCCACGCAGGGCTGAAACCGACCACACACGAGTACACACGTGTTTTCTGGGCCAGACTAGCTAGTTTCGACCAATTGGGCCTCATCAGTGACCCTCAAATATTTCCAAAATTCCACAATGGAATCAATGATCCCAAAGGACAAGAAAATATAACTACTCAATATGTAGGGCAGGGAGACATTTTACGGCCGCCACACATTCCCGCACACTAGATGTAGTGACGTTAACTATGTTCTAAGCCTGCCAAGTCAAAACGGTGCGAGATGGACCGTCCATGCTTATAAACCCTATTGGTTTCATTGGGTGAAAGGGCTTGAGATGTCATTTCATCTCTATGTCGGGTAAAAGTCCCACAAAATTGGAAGCAATGTCTCCAAAATGACCTATACAGTGTTGGCGTGGACGTTTAACCTCAAATCAGACAAAAACAAACAATTGTCCATGTGTTATGATATTGCATTGTATTTGTAGCAGGTCTAAGTTGTGTAGCACTTTTATTAATACCACCGCCACGTGGTTTTTAACATTCTTTCTATTAGAATCTTATATAGGTGAGAGGGCAGGATGGACAAATTCGTCCCGAGGATCACTGTCCGGCATCACGAGGCTTGCCGAGTGATGCCGGACAGTGATCCCGAGGGACGGATTTTTCCATCCACCCCTGACACCCATATAGGATTCTTTTTCTTGCACACCTTCCATTTCTTAGTGAGGATTTTTAATGCTTACCGACGTCCACCATATTATGATGACACTACAGGAATGTTCAGGGACTTCACGTAACGTGCTGTGACGTCATCCTTATATGAGGTCTGACTGACTGTTGTTTATAAGGTAACCGGGCGCCAAGGGCACATAAGGGCTACCCCCAGTTCGCCAACTGGGATTAGTTGTACGTACGTACTGCTCCTTTCCCTAGGCTGCCAATATGCTGACTCCTATCTGCTTGACAGTTATCAGCTAGCCGATTGGGAGTTAGGTGACTTCTTTCGCGGAGGATGTAAGAAGTAGGTCAATCCCACCTCTCCCATTCCCCGCCCAAGATGCCATGTAGGCCTAGAACGCACCCAATGTTAAGCGTTTGTCATGTAAAATGAGCAGTCCTCTGGCGGAGTTCGAATTTTGAATGCAAATGCAGACCAATGGTCGGGCTCTAGAATGTGGTGACACGTTGCCAATTCCGGCTGCAAAATGTGTCAGTACACTGCCCTTTGTCTGACCGAGGAAAAAAGCTTCTCATGCATTATCGATTTTGGCTTCCATTAGACTCTACCCCCACCCCTGTCATGATAGAGAAAACGCCTGTGGGCACGGTGCTTGTTAAAGGGTGATAATGCATGTAATTTTGAATTTTGAACAGCGGCCAAAAGTGAGCCAGGAAGGGTTACTATTAGACCAGCCAATTTCGGCTATTGCAAAATGTCCTAGTACCCGTGCTCTTCCACCCTGAAAACACGCCTATGTATTGTCTCCACCCCCCAGGTCTCTACGAGGGTAATCTTGGTAGTATCGTGTACTACTGGCCCCTAACTGCGTTGTGTTGGGATATCATGTTTTAGTGTTTTGGTTGTTGCTTTTCTCTTAGTTTGTAGTTAGTCCAGCCAATCAGTGTGCAGTGAGTGACTTCTATCGCAGAGGATGCAAAAGGAGGTCAATCCTCTTTTGCTTCTTAGCTTTCTTAGTTTATGAAAAGGTGGTGCTTTCATCGACGTAGGATGTCGAGTTCTTACAAAATCTTAAGTGGGTCAATTGGGACCGGACCGCCATGTTTGCATATCATTATCTCATCCTACGTGAAGGAAGATATCATAGTAGGGAAATATGGGTTGTAATACAGTATGGATTAGTTCTGATTGTGTGTGGTAGTGTTGTAGCCCTCTTTTGTTCAGGATCTATGTGGTTAGGCTTATAATGTTTACGCATAGGCGTGTCTTCTTAGTGGTGAAAAGTTGTGTGGATTGGCAAAGGCGAGTATGCGGCTAACCAGCCATTGTGCAATTTCGCTTTTATTTCATTTTGAACGGTCGGTCTTAAAGGCTTTTTAAGGGTCTTCCTGTATCCAAATCCCTATCAAATTTGGTCTTTACCGTTACCCCGCCTAGTGAATTGTTCTGTACTTGACCTATTCCAGAAATGTATGCTCCGTTCTGACAGCCATGAAGTCTTCGCTTCGCATATTTCCGGATTCCATCAGGAGGGTGTCCCCAAGGGGGGTCTCAACGAGGCAGCCTTCTGGGCACCCGGCTGATGACTTCTCGGTAGATGTCCTACACGAGGTATATTGGGGTTCCCCGTCAAGGATCCCCGTGTACCTGCAAGAGAAATTATGATTAGTGTATATTGGAGTTAGGGTTAGGGTTAGGGCTAGGGTTAGGGTTAGGGTTAGGGTTACATAAGCCTAGGTTTAGACTTGTCTATCGCCGATGTGTTACGTCGGCGGATCACTCCTAAGTGCAAAGCAAATGAGCCGCAACCACAGCGTCCCGCTTCGGCTCAACCGCCTCTTGTCCAAGTCATGTAGGGTAGGGTCTATAAGGGGTAGAAGCAGTGCTCATGTAACCACTATATAAGCATGTGTGGGTTTTGTATCCCCCCGCCCCTATGCATCCGAGGACCCCGGGCCACCGTCCCGGAAACGGCCAGTCCGCCCAAGGTGGGGGGGAATCATGTCCCCAGGGGCACCAGCCCGGAGCCCCAAGGTGCACGTTGGGGCAGAAATATGAGAATGGGACCTACATGTATGGGTTGGTTAGCTTAAGCAGAACTGTTAGATTCTTAGTAAAAATAATTCACCTGTTCGCGACCGCGCAGGCCAGAAGCACAAAGCGGTCACGGTCTGATTGGGAGAGTGCCTCACCCAGGTTGCAACCAACCCATGCCCCAGCAAGCACGTAATCACGACCAGGCGTAATTTTTGATTTGAAGAATTTATTTAGAGAGAAACTTATATGTATCTGTACCCAACGCGCACCGCGACACGCCTGTCACGCCTGGAGCCAGGAGCATGTGGCGGAAACCAATGTCCAAACATCACGCACCTAGCAACGACGATCGAGCGCCCGCGGCCAGCGAGAGGCCGGTGGGTTGGTTAGGCCCCCGCACCTGGGCCACTGGGGTGCGTGTGACCTACGGGTCATTACCGTCCAATAGGAGGTGTATTCACGCGCCAATCATCTTATCAAAAGTTAAGTTCCCCAGAGTACCAGCGCGGGGACCCACAAGGAGAGTCATATTGGCAAATATAGGGATGGGTGTGCCTTGTTACCGCCATGGGGTCATGCCGTACACCCGAGGACACCGAGCGACGCCCCGGAGACGGCCAGTCCGCCCAAAGTGGGGGAATCATGTCTTTGGACACCTTCGCCCGAGTCCCCGGGGGCACGGATATATGGTGCTATTGGATTAGGGCCAGGTGGTTATTGGAAGCTGTGTCTGAAAGAGAAAGAAACATGCAGTATTAATGATCGCTGCATGAAAGGATTCCAGCGCTGGAAGAGAAATAAACTAGGATTAGTATGACATGGTTCTCTTATACTGCAGCTGTCTATATTTTATCGAATAACTCAGTATCTTTCAAAAATGTAATGATTGCCCCAACTATCTAATGTTTCGTGGGGGGTTAAGTAGGTCTCGGTCATCAAATGTATTGTATCCCAATTTTAACAGTGCAGCTTTTAATTCCTGTCTGGGTTCTGCATTTCCTTCACAGTGGAAGAGGAAATGTTTGATGTCATTTTGTTCATCTCTATCACATCTGTCACATTTGATGTGGTTTTGATTGAATACACAATGGATGCCTAGTTTACTGTGGTTTAGACGCAAACGTGTGTTAGCTGCATCGTGTTTACGGTTACTTCTGTAATGGGTGGTAACATTTTTAACCTTGGGTTCCAATCTATGGTAGGAACGGCCTTTGCTTTGTGGGTTGTCCCATAATTTTTGCCATTTTGTCATAATGGCCTGCTTAATTACCGGGTATATTTCTGTTTTTGTTGGTAGGGTCTGATCATTTTTACCGTTTGTCATTGCTGATTTGGCACTCGAGTCTGCCATTTCATTACCTGGGATATCTACACGGGATGGGATCCATTCCAGGTAGATATTGTTGTCTTTGTCTTTAGCTGAGTCAAAGAGCAGTAGTATTTTGTTTATTTTATCTGGTCTTCTTTTTGATTGGCCAGATTGGAGGGCTTGTACTGAGCTGAGGGAGTCTGTAAGTATGACTGCCTCAGGGATGTTGTTTTCAATGATCCATTTAATGGCATGTTCGATTGCTATCAATTCGATAGTAAATATCGACAGGCTCGGATTGGTTTTAAGTTCGATGTTAAAGTTTTCATCAGGGACCGACCCTGCTGCTCCTGCCGTTTGTTTTTCAATATCTTTGCTGCCATCCGTATATATCTGTAATCTACCCCTATGATTTTTGTCTATATAGTTTAGACTACTTTGTTTCATAATTTTTATGTCATTTTCGCCTTTCTTTCCAATGATGTCATTGATTGCGCAGGAGGGTGGGTTGTGCTTTAGGTCACACTTGTTTCTATAATGGGGTGGTTCGATGTCCTTAGGGATGTTCAGCTTAGCTATGAGCTTCTGAACTGTGATGGAGTATGGTCGGTATCGGTGTGCCTTTTTAGTGGTTTGGCACCATGTTCCCCAATGAGGTCATTTATAGGGAGAGTTTTACTCAATGGCGAGGAACGTGCCCAGTATTTTAGGATTAATTCCTCTCTTCTTAAATGGAGGTGGTTTTATGCCACATTCTACTTCGAGTGCGTTAATCGGGGTGGATATAAATGCCCTTGTTGCAATGCGAATGGCTTGGTTTTGTACTGTGTCGAGCTTTTTAAGTTGGGCTTGTGAGGCAGAGTTGTAGGCTTGTGCGCCATAATCTAGTTTACTTAAAATGAGGGTTTTGTATAAATTGATAATGGTATGTTTGTCAGCACCGAAATTTGTGCCTGTGACCAAACGAAGAATGTTTAGGTCCTTCTTACATTTTAGGATGAGCTGTTTTATGTGCTCATCCCATCTGGGTGCTTTATCAAGGATCATCCCTAGAAAGTTTACGTTGTCCACAAATTCAAGTTTTTTGCCAAATAGTTTGAGATCGAATATCGAAGTGTCGATATTTCTTTTACGTCTTAAAAGTATGGCTTTTGTTTTAGTGTTGGACACCTTAAACCCCCACGCCTCGGCCCAAAATTGGATTTTTTAGTGCTTTTTGAAGGGCATCTACGGCGCAACTGGGTGAATAATGTTTTCTCCATATTGCGCTATCGTCTGCAAATTGCGACAGCTACAGTCTTTCTTCAGGCTCGAGATTCTCTTTTAATGTAACCATAATTATATTGAAAAGAATGGGACTGATTACACTGCCCTGGGGACAGCCATTTTCTAATTTGTGCTGGTTTGATGTTTCTTGTCCCACCCTTACTTGATTTTTTTCGATTGTGGAGGAAATTATGAATCAATTTAAGCATGTTTCCATTTATGTCAAATTGTTTCAGTTAAAAGATGGTCCCTGTTGACCACATGAGGTCAAAGGCTTTTTCCAGGTCTAGAAAGACGGCAGCTACTATCTTTTTTCCATGAAGGCCATATTTATCTCAGAGTCTAATCTGGTTAGTTGATCAGTGGTAGATCTATTGGGTCTAAATCCGGATTGAGTGTCAGCCAGGGGTCCTTTGTTTTCTAAATGGGCCGTCAAGCGTTTAGCAATCATGGTTTCCATTGTTTTGCAGATACACGATGTAAGGGATACAGGTCTGTATGGCCCTGGATCCAGTTTGTTTTTATTTGGTTTCATAATGGGTATAATGGTGGCAAGTTTCCATTCAGGTGGGAGTTCTCCTCTTTTATAGGAGATATTCAAAATTTTCAATAGTTCCATTTTAGAGTTATCTGGTAGTTGTTTAAGCATCCCATAGTGAATTGTATCCGCTTCTGGTGTTGATTCATTTTTGGATGATAATGCAGTTCCCAGTTCAAAAAAATGTAAAGGGTCGGTTTAAATCTGAGGTCGTATTCAACCAGTGCATAAATCAAGCACGCGAGAATAATCGAATTTGGGTAAGAACACCAGGGTTAGAACAGAATTTCTATCCCAAGCTACAACTATGGATATCCTTATCTGGTGTGCAAGAACGCTGCTTCCATCCGGTATATTAAAACAGTAGTTAGAAAACAGCTCTGCCTTGATGTTGTCTTTCTAAGAAGATACAAATAACAAACCAAGGTGTCCGAAGCAATGGACCAATTGCAAATTAGTAGCGGGGTAATCACAAACTTGAGAAGTTTCATTACAATTTTGACTAGATTAATTTTGTACATTTTCTATCATGGATTTATCAGGAGTGCAAACACCCAGCATGGACTAGAACGTTCAAAAATTCAGGCAACACGCTGAACTAGTGTTTGTGAGTGCGTTGAAGGAAACTGATGAGGAGGTAAACATAACGTACTTACTTCTATGGGTAGGAGAAACGAGCAGAGAAATTTACAAAATAGAAGTGAAGGCAATGATCAGGAATCGATACATTTAACCCACAGCTCTCATCAGAGACACCAAAGGGAAAGAAACACAAACATGATACAACGGATCCTAATGGAAATATCAATAGCGGAAGGCCGAAAAATGATTTTACGAAATTGGGTGCTGAAGTCATTGTGGTTATATATTACTCTCATTGACGCACAGCGGAAAAAGTAAAGGACATTTGCGAGGCGTTTCAAAAGCAAGTAATGCCGAAATCTAATGCCGTGTTTGCTCGTTACAAGTTCAACAGCAAAGTACAGGGAGAAAACTCAGTTGAACAGTTAATAACACGTCTTAAAGTGTTGTCCAAGGACACTTCCTTCGGAGAAACATATTTATCATATGAAGTCGCGTCTGAGAATGCAATAAATTCGATAATCCACTAGTGGATTAAATATGCAAATTAGTTAGATACGCCCGTTTACATGTACGACGTCTTTAATAACGAGGTAGCTATTGAACTATTTAAATGAGATTCCAAATGTTTTCTTTAAACGGGCATTTCTTCATATGACACAAAGGGAGATGAATCCGTCAAAAGTTATGGAACTTGGCAAGAATGTAACTCTTGTAATCATAAAGATCTGTGGCAAGTTTCATGAGGCTAGGGTAAATACTTTTTGGAAATATGGCCATGGTTAAAGTTTTTGGTTACATTTCTCGAAAACAGGTCAAAGTTCAAAGGTCAAGGTCAAAGGTCACAACGTTTGGTATCAAGGGAAAGGTTTTGTCCCAAGGAACATCTATGTGAAGTTAGAAGGCTGTATTATAAGTGGTATCAAAAAGAGTGACAAAAAGATTTTGTTTTTAAAATGGAGAGAAAATGGGAGATTATTCAGTCAAATTGCATGATAGAGTTATGGAACTTGGATAGAATGTAGCTCTTGCGGTGGTGAGTATGTGTATTAGGTTTCCTGAAGGTGTGTATGATGTTTCATGAAGGTAGGCCAAATACTTTTTGAAATATGGCCAAGGTTAAAGTTTTGGGTTAAATTTTCGAAAAAATAGGTTAAAGTTTAAAGGTCAAGGTCACAGGTCAAAACTTTTGCTATCAATTGAAAGGTATTTTCCCAAGAAAACATCCATGTGAAGTTCGTTGGCTCTGTTATAAATAGTTTTGAAATGAGGGGGGAAATGTGTTTCAGAAAACAAAAATAGATAAAATGTGAGATAATTCAGCCAATTTCAAAACCAAAGTTATGGTCCTTGTGATGCTCTTGTGATGGCGAGTATGTATATGAAGTTTCATGAGGCTTGGTCAAATACTTTTGAGGTTATAGCCAAGGTTTTTTTACGGAACGCCGACGACGACAGCGAGAACGCAGATGCCTGAGTGATGACATTTCTTCGAAGAATAGACGAGATACAAATGAGAGAAAAACTATTAACAATTGGGGATGACAACCTTAGCAAGACTGTTCAGATATGTAAATCTTACGATTATTTGCAAGAACAGCACACGACACTGTTACGTTTCGGGAGCAGCTACCGCTACAGTTGGTTACGTGGAGAGACGAGACTCGAACCTGGGAACTAAACCAAAGGGACTAAAACCGGGGAAGGGAGCCACGGGTACAAATACCGAATCTGGTAAACAGGATCCAGCAGATAACTTTTTAGACTGTGGAAATTGTGGAAGAAAACATGTCAAAGGCCGATGTCCGGAAAAAGGGAAACAGTGTTACTAATGCAAACAGTGGAACCATTTCAGCACAGTGTGCAAAGCCAAGAGTGGCCCCCGCCCATTGGGGCTTGAAGAAATATATGGGCTGCATGATGCTTCCACGCAGAGCTGAAACCGACCGCACACGATAACTTGTAAACTGCTTAGAGAATCTAAGCCTGCCCAGTCAAAGCGGTGCGATTCGGACGGTCCATGCTTATAAACCCTATTGGTTTCATTGGGCGACAGGGCTTGAGATGTCATTTCATCTCAATGTCGGGTCAAAGTCCCACAAAATTGGAAGCAATGTCTCCAAAATGACCTATACAGTGTTGACGGGGACGAAAAACCTCAAATCAAACAAACAAACAAACAAACAAAGGCAAGAGTGTTAGCAATGTAAACATAACGGGTGATTTTCGTTTTGAGGATAAACACATTGACATTGTTGAGTATAGGATTATCAATGGTCAAGTTTTTTTGCAGAAATGGATGTTGGTCCATTAGAGCGAAGGGTTAACTTTAAGGTTGACACCGGGAGCCAGGTAAACATTTTACCTTAATTTAAGTGTCTCCACTGCACTCTGTCCATTAGATTTTGCAAACTGGCAGCAGTAGGTCAAGGCTTGGCACTACACTTCAGCAAGATGGTAAACCCCTCGAGAACGCATCAAAGTCGCTAACAACTCGCAAAAAGAACTATGCACAGATTGAGCTCTAATGTTTAGACACATTATTTGGACTGAAGCGCTACCTACTAGTCTTACGGCAGAAAGTTTATTGTGGAAGCGGATCACCTGAGTTTGATTACGATTTTCAAGAAACCATTTTATGTATCCCCAGCTCATTTGTAACGCATGCTATTACAAATGCAACGTTATGACACAGAGGTACGTTTCCGTGTAGGGAAATTCCAGTCCAGGACACTTTGTCTTGAAAATCTCTCAGTGACACTTACCCAAGCTTGTCCGAAGGTCTGGAAGTTCAAGTCAGTATGGTCAATTCAAGTCTTCCGGTCAGCGACTAAAAAGTGCAAGAAATTATGATGCTGACTGAACAAGACATGCTGTTGTCTCTTCTGAAAAAAAGGGTTAACGGGACGGTTGGCCAGTCTACAGAAACCAGTGTCGGCCAGAATTCCTTGAATTTTGGAATTATTTTAGGGATCAACTAGACTGTTTTGAAGACATTATTATGAAAGGTCAAACGCTTGTAATACCAAGACTTTACGGTCGCGCATGCTTGATATCGTTCACGTATGTTGAAAATCTGATGCCGGACACTATCTCCCCTAAAATTGTTCGTGAAAATTTCTCGCATGGGTAGACTAGACTTCGGCGCTCTAATTCACTTTAGCCCCATTTCTTTTCTGTCTCAGTCAGTGTTCACGAGTCAAATGCAATCAGTTTAAGCTCGGAGCCTTCTTGTAGGTAAATTGCTGCGTCCACGCGTCTCGGGACACGACTACATACGAGTATATAGGCTTACTGCTAGAATTTCAAATGCTTTGTTTCGCTAGCGTTCCCAATATCAATTTTCAGCAGGTTCGCTATCGGACTAAGAGCTTAGACCCTAATCCGAGACAGTCTAAACGAAACCCAAGGATATTCACGATTTTTACCACAATCAACTGATCCTAAATATGTAGCACTTTCCCCTTCAGAATTGTTTCCGGTAAAATTATCGACTTTTTGATAAATTAAATGCACTTGTTTTGTTTTACAACTGATTGCAAACTATTAAATTTGTGGTACGCTTTACACGCTTGTCCCATGGCTGGACACTGTTTCTGTGATACATGGCGTCTGTTGCATCTCGTGAACTGCTACTTGTGTTGATTTCTAGGTACTGCATGCTGTTGTTTCTGACTGGAGAAATATGCTACCCCGATTTGACTTGAAAATGAGCCATCTGTCTAGGTCTCACCATGGTTCTCCGTACTTCGCAGATATATACAGTAGAACTTCGATGGCTCGAATACCGATGGCTCGTTTACCATGGCTGAGTCGAACCCGTTCTTGAGTCCCTAGGGACATAAGAAATAAGAAATAGGGAGGTTAAGATTTAGGATATGATCGTCTTATCTTGCAAATGTATACTGTGTGTACTCATTAGACTCGCCTCGATGAGGCGATTCTAATGAGTACACACAGCATACATTTTTCATTATAGAACACCGAAAAGATGTCCTAAAGTATGTCGTTATGCCTCCTGGCAGTAACCCGAAGTGGCTCGAACTAACCCTGTCTCGAACAGATTTTTGTGGTCCCAAAGGTGTTCGAGCCATTGAAGTTTGACTGTATTTGTTCTGATAAAGGCCTAAAAGTAGCCGTGTTTCCGCTAACCCGACTGATCCTGCTTCAGACCCCCGACTCTACTATTTTTATCAATAAAAGAACAAAATAAAAATTAAAACACCGACCCTACCATTTTTAATTTCCGACCCTACCCAGTGTCGTCTTTGCATTTTCCCATGGTAATTTCGCGTTTTATGTACATTTGTTTTTTGGCATTTATTACCTTCCAAAATTCAGAGCTGACATTTTTAGCAGCCAAAATGAATTATGATATACAGTATAAGTCTCAACATGACAATTTTATTAATAAAAACATGTACAAAAACAAAAAATACATAAAAATATAGACCCGACCCTTTTTTTTTTTTTTTCGGGAGAAAAAATAAAACAATAACCTACCGACCAATTTTTTTCAGCATGTTACCGAACAAACAGCTATTTCTTTTTACGCCTTAGACTTAAAGAGCAATTACAATATTTTTTTAAATATTCTTAGTATTATTTGTTTCTTTGTATTGGAGTTTAACGACCCAGTCAACACTATTTAGGTCATATCGAGCCGGTCAGTTTAGCTATCCACACTTTTTCTGGGCAGACTTATGCATAAACGGTTAACCAGTACAGTGCATATTCTTTTGCTGAAAACAGACAACTGCGCTACTTGAATCAGCGGAAAGGAGAAAGGAACCTTAGAAAATTATTATATTTCCAATACCCAGGACCCCTTACACATTCTTGAAGTTTTAACTTTAGTAATATACCACTATGATCAGTACGAAAACCTGGAATAATTTGAGTATCAGTATCAACGAAATGAGATATGTTTCCAGTGATAAGAAAAAAATCAAGTCTGGCTTGCTTTCTAACAGGATTTAATCTTCGCCATGAAAACTGTTTTCTATCTTCATTCATAATTCTCCAAATATCTAGCATATAGTTTTCCTTTAAAAAATCTAGCATAGCTTGTCTTGATCTTGGATTATTAATATGCATATAGTTATCATAATCGAGATCTGGATTTAGTACAAAATTCCAATCACCACACATTATAATTTGATCATTATCAAATTCTGATATTTTATGAAACAAAGTTCTATAAAATTGAGGGTTATCTTGGTTAGGACCATAAACATTTACTAAAGTAATCTTTTTATCCTGTATAGTAATATTAATAATTAAATAATTGCCATTTTTATCTGCCTTAACTTGTTCAATCTTCTGTTTGAAGTTATTATTTATTAGGGTTATTATCCCTCGACTGGTTGTGGTATATGAACTGAAGAAGGCCTTATACCCCCATTCATATTTTACAAAATCTTCCATTTTATTATTGATATGTACATCCTGCAGACAAATTATGGTGTACTTTTTTTTTCAAAATGAAATAAGTCCCTTCTTTTAGTGATAGACCTTGGCAATTTTGCGAGAAAAATGTAAGTTGTTCATTCGTCATCCACTTTGTATATAGTGAACCGATTAAATATTTTTGCTAATCTCTGAGGCAACAGTTGGGCACCGACTGAACAAATTATTTGTCTTAATCGCAACGGAAGTAAGGGCGAGGATTGTGGCCACGTAAAATCGATTTAAGCCCCCCAGTGGAATTCGTTTCCGCTGACCGTTCCAAGGCGGTTCTTCTGTCGCGGTTTATTTTTGTTATGGTTTGTCTTTGGGTGTTTGTGTCGCTTATATTATTTTATTTTGGATAGCCTATTGGCCATTTTGTGGGAAATTAACTGTCCTTTTGGCTTTCCGCTATTGATGTTTCCATTAGGGTCTGTTGTTTGATGTTTGTGTTTCTTTCCCTTTGGTGTCTCTGATGGGAGCTGTGGGTTAATTGTATCGATTCCTGATCATTGCCTCCACTTCTGCTTTGCGACAAAGGTCCATAGCTGTCTCAATATTACGGTTAAATCCCTCAAAAAATGTTGCACCAGATGTGCGAGGACTATAGAAGGTACCAAATCCCTCAAAAAAGGTTGCAGCAGATGTGCGAGCACTATAGAAGGTACCCAGTAGAAATGTTACATTCCTCGTCTTTATTTTAATCCATATGGATTCACCACAATATATTTCGAGTTCTGGTTTCCTTGTATGCAGCAAATCATTTGAAACATAGATCATAACCCCGCCTCCGTGATTTGTACGATCTTTTCTATAAGGCGTATCGAACTGTTCTCGGTTGTTACACCCGCGTCTAAATGTGATTCGGTGAACGCCTGGGCCCAGTTGTTCAAAACTAACAATGACGTTAGTTAACGTATCGTTAAAACTTTGATCATTAAATATGGCAAATATGCTAATATTTTTGCTGAAAAGTGTGATGCAAAAGCTGCTCACATTTTTTTTCAGCAAAAACACCAAAATTTACGATATTGTACTGGCTAGACGAGTAAACAATATGACCACTAACGAGCTCGTTAAGCTAACGATGCTTTGAACAACTGGGCCCAGGATGTTAAAGTCTAGGAAACTTTCCTTTACATAGTTCAGTTTATTCCTTAGACTTCTAATATTACTGTGTGACCTTGGACCTGGATTAGTCTCAATGTCGCCAGATTGCATTAGGAGTAATAGGACTATGCATAGAAAATATGCATTATATAATGAATCTTTAAGTGAAACCGAGATTAAATTGCATACCATTTGGAAAAACGCTACCAAACTTGGGAATTTCAAATAAAAAAGATGAAAACTAACTCTAAAAGTGATCTTTTGGTAGCATATATAAGTACTGCTATTGAAAAATCCAATGCAGACCCGCCACTGCTCTAGGCTGTTACCCATTTGGAAACAGTATATCCATTTTCACAATTGTGGTCTGCACATGGACTATCTCACAGCAATAGCATTCCGAGGCCCCCAGCAAGACGTCAATGAAACTAACTGAAAGAATGAGCATGTTAGCGATGATGAATAAATATGATAAGAATGATAACATATCATACAATATATTAGCATATATCAAGGCAAGTAAATGTGGAAATTCTTGTTGAATTCGAAAAAAAACGTGGAAATTCATGTTGAATTCTTAGGGCTTCGAGTCTTGTTCATGTCTATTTTGTCCAAAAGGCGCATGAGCTTAAAAATCACGAAATCAGCTCTAAATCATTGAAGATCATAGATGAGCGCTCATGTACCGCCGAGCCCATTAAACAAGTTGAGGAAGAAACATAAAAAGCGAGGCTTCACCTAGCACCCTGCCCCCTCCACAACGAGCTCATTAACCTCAATAATACACGAACACGAATGCAAGACTTTGTTCCTCATATGACATTTAAAATGCATATTATTCATGTCCTGTTGTCAAAAATTACGATATTCCCCCATTAGTAAAAGACGCCGCCCGTGCATCATCACGGAACGTGTCTAGCCAACCAGCACACCCACTCCACCAGCAGATTACCGACTTTAATACATACACATTACATGTACCCTACATCGACCAGATCCGCCGCACTGCATCATGTCCAGTGGATACTTCCCCTAGACCAGCGCATCACACGAGACGCGAAGAGTCGAGTGCGACGCGCATAATCTGGAAATATCAAAAAGACGTACAACTGCGCGGCAGACCAAGCTATACCAATTTATAGACCCTTCCTCGAATAAACTCACTTATTTCAACGGAGACAGGCGGAGAACTAAAACTTCACGCCCTGCATGCAAGTGACACCATCACACCGAACACCGAGTTCCGCGCCACAGATGGCCGCCCACCTACGTCACAATAAACGCCGGGTCCGAGACTCAGCAAGGACGGCAACACGGAACCGGGTGATACGAGATTCTGTATTTTTGTGTAGGAAAGCTGGTAGTAATACGCATAATTTCGTGTAGATATATTATAATTAGAGATTATCACATGGGATTTTGGTTATCGCCCGATGTATCAACCCGAGACCCCATTATCTGCCCGAAGGCTTTAGCCTGAGGGCAGATAATGGTCGAGGGTTGATACAGAGGGCGATAACCAAAACCCCATGTTATAATTTGTTTATCACATATTCAGATCCTATTCTTACTGTGTTTGACGTTCATAAATTGAAAAAAAAAATGTGATAAAAAGCGTAATTCAAGCTAAAAAGCGCGTAACGTCACGCCTAACTATTCGCGTTACGTCATGTAATTGGCAACGTCACAATAACGTCAAAGAGTGGGCTGATAACCGCTGTCCGTTCAAAATACACTGTTTCCGGTTATCAGACCGGGCGGGCTGATAACCGGAAATGGAAACAAGCATTATCACACATGCAAAACATGGGTTATCATGTTAAATATAGTACTGAATATGTGATAAATGGAAATATAACATTCTTAGATGTGACGTCATATGATGAACTACATAACGTTGCATGGGCATAGATTCTTCTATGTTTAATCACGACCCCGCCCATCGGGGTTTGGATAAATATACTTGGCCGCATGGCACCTCCACGCAGAGCCGAAACCGATAACACATGAGCACCGACAAACAGCTTAGAAGGACTAAGCCTGCCCAGGCAATGGGGTGTGAGCCGAACCGCCAAATGCATATTAGCCTTTTGATCTCATGGGGCAGCAGGGCTTGAGATGTCATTTCACCTCAATGTCGGGTAAAAGTCCCATAAAATTGGAAACAGCGTCTCCAAAATGACCTAAATAGTGATGATGGGGACGTTAAGTCTCAGTTCAACAAACAATTTAGTGTTTCATCGTTGTGTGCCCAGTTGATGGGGGAATTCTACACATTTGTGCTTGTGGGTCGTAACTACATTACTTCAAAAGAAGATAACGCCAACATCAGCTGACCATATGAGCCCCGCCAAGCGAATTTGTGTCTTCGAGCATTCTGTCATGACAAATTTTAACTGCGCATGCCCAGCCATTCAGAGGGGCCAGGGATATGGCTTTCTGTCTGAAGGTTCCTCTTGATTCACTGCTTGTATGAGGAGCAGCGAAGGTTATGGCGAGACTGCGCGGAGGCGCAGGCTCGCCTGAACCTTAGCTGCTCGCATAGGCGATAAGTACCAAAATCTCTTGACGGGGACCATATATAGTCGAACTTCGATGGTTTGACTATCTTTCGGACAATCGAATTTTCATATAAGACTCGGGCACGGGCTGTTAACATTCAAACCGACCTCCGCCAGTGGCCAATTGAAAACAATTTGACCCACATCCGGAGGTCAATTTGAACATTTCCCGCCACTCGCGGGCTGCAGGTAGGTCACGGGCAAGATTATTCTCGACCAAAACACATCCCCAAAATCGCAGAATGCCACTCAATCAGCTTTCCGCACCTGCACGCCCACACTAAGCGCCACTGAAAGGCTCTCAGTCGGTTCGTCTAATCACCCCATTTCCGCAAGCTCAGCGGCGAAATCGAAAGCAGAAAGCCAGCAAACACAGGTGAACCCGCTCTGATTTTGAAATTACTTCGCAGGAATGTTAACCATCGTGAGGCTATGTGCCGCGCGCAAAACACAGGTCCGTACCGCAAAACACAGACCCGTGTCTCCAAGGTCAAGATCGTACTTCGAGGTCAAATGTAAAGTCCGAAACACGTTGGCTTAATAGGAAAACTTCCTTCTTCTATTCAAAGCCTTTCAGGGGAGCGCATGTTTCAGGTGCGTGTAGGATCTACCCTGTCAGATCTCTATGATCAAGAGCAGGGTGTTCCGTGTTGTATTCTTTCAACTACGTTATTTAACATCAAAAGAAACGTATAATCTTTGTGTAGTAGTGATATGTATAAAATACACTTGTACTGCCTTCCGGTACAAGTCGGCTTTTATAGAGGCGGGAGAGTGTTCGCCTGTCACTTCGGCGGACCGGGTTCGATCCCCGGCCGGGTGAAGGTGATAGGATTTTTTTTCACCTGTTACATTTGGCACCCAACGTAAATGACCCATAGAGACTCGGACCCATAGAGACATGGAGCGTGATAGCTCAGTGGTTAGTGCACTTGCCTCTGATGCTAAAGGTCCCGGGTTCGATCCCCGGCAGCGGCGATAAAATTTCGGTGTCCGAACACGCTCCAGTGGCATCATTTGCAGGGATGAATGTCATAAAAGTGCACCGTCCTTCGGATCGGGACGTTAACTGGAGGCCCCCTGTGCAGGGAGATCCATCCCCTGTGCAGGTTAAAGATCCCTGTCGTAATTACATGATTGCTGTGTAGGCTTTCATCCTGCAAAACCTGGAGTGTATGTAATATACACCTGCGGTAATGGTCAAATGTGACCGACGCAGTATCAGAAGATAGATAGATAGGACCACATCCGTGTACCGGCGAGTTTCGTTGGAAAGTTTAAGAGATTCGAGGACGAATCTTAAATAAAATACACTTGAACTGCCTTGCGGTACAAGCCGGCTTTTATAGCGACGCGGTAGAGTGTTGGCCTGTCACTCCGGCGGACCGGGTTCGATCCCCGGCCAGGTAAAGGTTAATTGCATTTTTTCACCTGTTACATTTGGACGACCAAACAGATTGGTCATTTTATGTTGATGATTTCTGTACATGATACCGTTCAAATATATGAAAAGAATTGAGCGAAAGTTACAATAAAATTTAAAGAGAATAGAAGACTGGGCTGATAAAAAAATGGTTTCAAGTTTTCCAAGTCGAAAACGCAATATGTTCATTTTTGTAAGCCACGGAAGAAACACAAACATCCTTCCCTGTTTTATACGGATCACAAATTTCTGTTGTTGAAGAAGCCAAATTTCTTGGGGTCATATTTGATCAAAGGTTATCTTTTATTCCCGATATTAAATATCTTAAAGCTAAATGATTAAAATCTTTGATGAATCGTTTGAAAGTATCAGCTCATTCGTTGGAGAGCAGATCGAAATACCGTATTACATCTTTACCGGTCTTTAATAAGATCTAAATTAGATTATGGGTCTGTTGTTTACGGTTTTGTCAGAAAGTCTTATTTAAAATCTTGGATAAGTATCCATCACCAAGGACTATGTCTGGCTTTGGGAGCCTTTCGTACGTCTCCCGTATTAAGCCTTTATGTGGAAGCAGGTGAACCACTTGCTCTTCGCGCAGAGAAAAAAATTTTCTCTTCAGTATGCTATCACACTTGCTGTTTATCCATCTAACCCGGCTTCCACTGAACAAACAAATTGTTTGTCTAAATCGCGACGGAAGTAAGGGCGAGGATTGCAGCCGCGTAAAATCGATTTAAGCACTCCCCCCCCCCCCCCACTCCCCACTGGAATTCGTTTCACTGACCGCGATTCTTCTGCCGCGGTTCATTTATATTATCATTTGTCTTTGAGTGTGTGTGTCGCTTGTATTTGTTTGGTTTTGGATAGCAAATTGGCCATTTTGTGGGCAAATAAATATCATTTTGGCTTTCCGCTATTGGAGTTTCTATAAGGGTCTATTCATGTTTGTGTTTCTTTCCCTTTGGTGTCTCTGATGGGGGGCTGTGGGATAACTGTATCGATTCCTGGTCATTGCCTTCATTTATATTTTGCAGACAAGTACGATATTAAACCCACAGCAATTACACTTTTGGATTGCGTATGTTACCACTGCTAGAAAGTTCAGGTATCGACCTTAAAGTTCAACGGAAACGGTAATTTTACCACCATATCTTTATTAATTATCCATGTAGCACAGATAAAAATAAGCAATTACAAAAAGTCGCGAGAATTCAAAAGGTTATATAGGGGAAGTTATAAGCAAATAAAGTTACGTGATTTACCGTTCTTTCGCACCTGTCCAAATTTAGATTTTCACGCATGCGCACTTGCGCGTGACGTCATTTGTAGACACATTTCGAAGTGACAGCTATGGCGGACAGTGCAAATCTTAGAGAGTTAGAGGAGAATGACGGTGATTCTGTTTTAGCTGGGTCAATCAGGCCGGTACAGCCGTATCAGTTTGAACCAAGAAGAGAATCTGCGCCCGATTACTCGGAAGATTCCGAATCGGACACATCTAGCGAGTCAGATTTGGAGGGCCAGCTGAGCGATAGGCTCGGCAACACAGACTGGTAAGTTAGCGAGAATAATAAACAAAAAAAAATGCATGACGAGGAAAAAATAAGTTCGTCCACTTTACTACTGATTAGCCCAATATTAGTAATTCCGTTTCGTATTTTGATAGCCGAAAATAACGTAAGGAAAGGAGGAAGTAAATAAAAAAATCGGGGGGGGGGGGGGGGGGGGGCACTGGTTGAGACAGTGGGGGCTGACAACTGTTTTGTCATCTTTACAACCCGCAATAGGGCCAAATACTTTCAATAGAATGAGCCAGAAAGCCAAGATAATTCCTGCTCATTCATTGTTTATGAAAAGTGGAAAAATTTGCACCCCCACCCCTTGTTGAAGTGTGAAATTATTGGCTTGCTTTTGTTATTATAGTCTCTATATAGATATTTACACACCAAAAATGCCACAGATAACCTACAATGTAACAGCAAAACATTGGACTTATCTTCTTCTGTCATCCCTGGCGACAAGTGTGTGTTGAACCCAAAGTGGGGTGATACCCGGGTGTATTTTAATCATTACTGCAACAAGTAACCGGCCGGCCTCTGCAGTTCAGTCAGGCGCGCATTCGACTTGTGTACAGAGGACCAAGATTCGAGACCTGTGAGTGTCAGCATAACTTTTCGTGGAGATTGATCATGAAATTACTTTAAAAACATTCTCTCCCTTCTGCTGATTCAACCAGGGTAGTTGTCAATTTTTGGCCAAAAAGTGCAATAAATTAGCCTGTCCAGGAAAAGCATGGATAGTTCATTGACATGCTCCACATAACCTAAATAGTGTTGGTTGAGTCATTAAACTAAAAATAAAAAAACAAAAGGTAAATATTTATGTGCTAGATTCAGCAAAAAAACTCCGGGATTAACCCATGTCCTGCTGAATATTCAGTGTAGCCACACCCATTTTTCACTCATTTTTTACTTTGAGCCAATCAGGCTACTTGGATAAATTTATACCTACAAATTCATAAACTGAATGTCAGTGTAGATCCTGATCAGATGTCGGCATAAGTTTAATTTGTAGGTCCAATGTGGTCTTCGTACCTTTATAGTGGTCCAAAGTAGATAAAATTGGTATCAAAATAAACATGGGCATCTTATCTCCATAATGAGACCTAGTATCCTTTTCTAAACCATGTACTTTTTGCACCAGGGCAACTCAAATGCCACTAGGGTCAGTCACATTTTGATCTATCTGGATCGCGATATCTTTTAGCAGTTTCTGACTTCGTTCACTGTGCCACAGATACGGAGAGTGAAAACCCGGCTTCATTTATGAGGAGTAATCATTTGACTGTCATAAAATTGCTTTCTTACCAACATACATTGCAAACTCATATCATAAAACTGTGATTTCTAGACTTCAGTAGAACGACAGCCATTTTCACGCACTTGGTGACTTGTTTACATAAAGCGCCTCAATGACGTGGAATGACGTGCCAAAATTAAAGCGACCTCTGATAAAGGCGCGAAAATTAAGGGACGTAACTACGTAAAACGATGTTTTTTGTTCTTCGTTCTATTCTAGAGAAGACTGTAAAATCTTCTGAATGCGCGAGATAAGAGCATCGAAATTTTTTCCGTCACTTATTATAGTAAATTGTTATTAGCTTCCGATGAATACAGATTTTTTTACCTCAGCAGGATTGTCAGGATCGACTGGTTTTTGGTCGATTGTAAGAAGGACGGCGGTGTATCATTTTGAGAATGCTTACAGTTACTTACTCATTTGCATACCGCATGCTAAAACTATATTCAGCCAAGAAATTCCACAAACGTTCATTTTTCTGTTTTATATTTTGTATTTTATTATTTTTCAAACATTAACTTAGGAGTCATTCTTTAGTTGCATCTTACATCTTTATTTTCATAAATAACCAATGGTAAATCACGAGGAAGACAACAACAAAAAAGAGGCTCCATTGGGGTATTTGGATACTGTTTGGAGTGTGTAAAAATATTACTACATTCGATTTATTCCGTTAATGCTCTCTAATGGACCTATGTCTATAAAGTGACAAAAATGCGGCCTCAAATGCAAAAATATCCAATTTAGCCCAGGCTGAAAGAATGACAGAATAACAGCTTGCTGGAAGACTGGTCTCATCTCTGAATAGGGATGAAACCACATTATTCAGGAAAATGATAAATTCATGGCAAATCTAAAAAATGTGGTCTCACTCCTATATAGAGAAGAAAATCTGGTCTCACCTCAAATAACATACTAAAAGTCTGGGCTGAAGGAATGTGGTCTCATCTCTATATAGGGATGAGACCACATTATTAAGGAAAATGATAAATTCATGGCAAATCTAAAAAATGTGGTCTCACTTCTATATAGAGAAGAAAATGTGGTCTCACCTTAAATCACATACTAAAATCCTGGGCTGAAGGAATGTGGTCTCATCTCTTTATAGGGATGAGACCACATTATTTAGGAAAATGATAAATTCATGGCAAATCTAAAAAATGTGGTCTCACTCCCTATATAGAACAGAAAATGTGGTCTCACCCTAAATAACATACAAAAAGCCTGGGCTGGGGCGAGACCACAATATTTAGGCTAATGATAAATTCGTGGAGAAGAAAAAAGCCTGGGCTGAAGGATTGTGGTCTTAATAATTTGGTCACCCATTAAAAAATTTAAGTTGATCCCTATTATTATTAGACACGCTACATACACGGAATGAATCTAATTTTGATAATGATTATGGCCCAATTATTCTGTATGTTAATTAGGATATAACTGCGCATCCCCCTAAAATGAATCCAGAAATCCCATTGGTGGAAGCTAAAAATCTTGTTGTGCTTTAGAATGCTTACAGCACCCTTCAAAAATTTATGAATGAAAGGTCACGTTGTCTCTTTGATCCAAGTTAGTGGACGCTTGCATGTTCGTAACGCCCAGAGAGCTAAATTTTGCATTAGATTGTAAAATGTAGACATTTTAAAGAATTTACCGTCATCATCAGATGAACAGTATCTCTAGTTAAGTATTTGGTTAAAGATAAATTTGAAATCACAATGAAATATAGTTGCCAAGTCATGCAAATTAGAGAAAAACAGTTGCTACCCCCTTGTACTAGAAAGCAAAATGGCGGAGCAGAAGCGGAAAAATTTCCATACCCTACCTCAGTTCATCCGATCCTAGCCAACCATCCTTCGGCCTAGGCTATCATTTTTCTTTGTGATATTAGAGATGAGATATTGAAGTTTGTTTTAAGACCTTATTTGGTGTGATTCACCTTCTTATAAGGCAGGGGACCACATTGGACCTACAAATTAAACTTTTACCCAGATGTCTTCTTCAGAAGCCATCTGATCTGGATCTACACTGTTTGCAAAGATGACTTGTGTAATAAATTAAATTGTAATTTCTGGCAACACATGCTAATGGTCCTTGCCCACAGGGCTTGAAGACATAGATTGGGTTGCATGTTGCTTCTACACAGAACTGATCCACACAAGGACAGGGTAAACCCTTTCGGGTTCGAAGCAAGACTTGCACCACTTTTCCGTGGCAGGCTAAGAACCTCCCAGTAGTACTCATGTGCGATTGGTTCAGAACTGCGTGGAAGTAATATGCACCTAATCTATTTCTCCAAGCCCCAATACATGAGGGTAGTAGGCCAAAAGCAGAGTGCACAGAGAAAAAAAAAAACCTCAAGTTAGCATGTAACATTGGCGTCTGACCCTAAATTTGTATGCCATTTTATTTTTCAGGTGTGAATGTGGATTTTGTATTCCCATGCCATCTGTAGATGAGAGCACATGCTGCAGGGAGATTGGTCTCACTGACAACTTAGTAGAAGATCAAGACCTTCAGTGCATCACACAGCATCCTGGCTATGAAGGAAATTGTCTGAACCAGTATGTTATAGAGACATCCTTCTATGAATTCTTGGACAACTATGGTCATGTTGGTGATGATGAGCCAATTCATTAGTAAGTATGAGCCATTGAATGTGTTTACCAGCTAGGTGACGGTGTTTTACTCATCAACTCTCCTAGAAACTGTAAGCCGGTCTCAGTAGCTCAGTCGGATTTGTTTATGACTGAAGATCAGGAGGACATCGGTTTGATACCTGTGTGGTCAGCAACATTCTTTTGTGGAGGTTGATCATGAAATGATTTCAATAATCATTCTCTCTCCCTTATGCTGATTCAAGGACAGTTGTTAGTTTCCGTCAAAAAAGGTGCATAGTTCTGGTTAACCGCTGATGTGTAAGCCTGTCCATGAAAGGGTGGCTAGGTAAACTGACGGGTTAAAAAATGACCTAAATAGTGTTGACTGGGTATTAAAACCCGGAAACAAGCAAAATCCAACCAATTGGTTTTGGTAAGCAGCTGGTGAAACTGAGCACAAACAGAATGTATTCTACAGACCTGCATTGTTGTCATACTGTAGCTGAGTCTGAGAAAGATGGCATTCTGGTACTCCAACTATATAAGATCAAGGACAGGGGCAAGAAAAATAACAGCATTATATGTACAAATATTTTTTTTATTTTTATTCTTGGTATTTACAGACATGCCCTTTCCCCATTGGGTAGGCCTGGGTAGTTCATTGGTATCCTTCGTTATACTAAGAGCCAGCGCATGACAAAATTTACAAGAAGGCTTGTGTGACCAGCAAAGACTCCAGCCTGTACATTTTTGCAGGCTGATCAGTCTTCACTGATCGCATGTACCTACTATATTCTATGATCTATGCCCGGATATGAGCAAAAGGTCTTGTCACTGTGGATGGATGATAAGGTTGATTTACCAAATGTATACAGTCCAACCTGTATTAGCAAGCGCCTCAAAACATATTCGAAATTTGCTTTCTAATGACAGGTTCTAGCTTTATACAGGTAAAATTTATGCATTCTACTTTTCAGGTAACCAATGCTTGCTTGCTTATGACAGGCTGCTTGCTTAATAGAGGTGGCTGCTAAGACCTGTTTTACTGTACATGTTTGCTATCAAAAATAGCATATCTACATATAATATATACATACATCTATAGGAACAATCCAGCCTGTCTACAAAGATGGCACAAAGGAATGGCCAAGAGTGGTCTTTGTTCACAGGTTATGTCTGTTTGGAGGTTTACATTTTAGACAGAACAAGGACATTAAGGTTTAACCCTTATCTTGCTGTTCTCGACAACCTCATTCGTTGGAAAAGTGTAGATCCAGATCAGAAGTCATCTGATCAGGATCCACACTGTTTGACATTCAGCTTATAAATTATTAATTTCATCGAGTAATCTGATTTATTCAAAGTCAGAAATGGGTGTGGTTAAAATATTCAGCAAGATCAGGGTTACTAGCAGACTGTGGTTGTTAACCACTTTTAATTTATAAAATTATTTACTTCCAGAATGTACCGCCATGTTGCATACAGACGTTTTACGAGATGGGTGTGGCACAGACTTGGAAGAGGAATGCGGAAGGTGATACCAGCTTGTGCTGTGAACAAGATACGTCAGAGCTGGCCATCAGAGCAATACTGTGGTTTGAAATATCAAAGAGACTATTAGTGCAAAGAGGATAACAGTTTTTCTACATATAGTCATTCTTCCCCTTCCCCCAATTCAAGACAAAGCCTACAATGTGACCATGCAGCCAGCAGACTAAAATCAACCCACTCACCCATCCACTAAGACAAGACCTTTTGCTCATTTTGGTTTACATAGACTGTAGTATATAGTAGAACTTTACATGTGACCAGCAAAGACTCTGATCAGACTGCTAAGGCGCAGGCTGATCTCAGTCTTTGCTGGCCACCCAAGCTTCTTGTAGGTTTTTTCATGAACTGTTCACAGTCTAAGTGACTGTTCTGCTTCAGGATCAAGGTTACATCTAGTTATCATACACTCAAAGGCAAACAACCCAACAGTGTTTGTCAGTGCTCTGATTTCAGTCAGTTGTATTAAACAGATCTTTAACAAATGACAGTGTTCCTTCTGTTTTGTTTTATTATGTTTCGTTTTTACAGCCCTTTCAAGATTTTTTCACCAATATTAGGCAGATTGCAGAACTTTGCATCCCAGGTGACAGGAGCCAAGTTCGTTAACCTCTACCCTGCTGTTGGCGACAAGCCCTATCTTTGCAAACAGTGTAGATCCAGATCAGATGGCTTCTGAATAAGCCATCTGAACAGTATCTACACTGTTTGACATTCAGTTTATGAATATGTAGAAATAAACTGTAGGGTTACTAGCAGACTGTGGTTGTTAACCACTTTCAATTTATAAAAGTATCTACTTCCAGAATGTATCGCCATGTTGCATACGTAGAAATAAACTGCATCAAGTAATCTAATTGGTTCAAAGTCATAAGTGGGTGTGGCTTAATTGACTATTCAGCAGGTTAAAGGTTGAAAACACAGGTGACCTAATAAAAGAAGTCTTGAGCTCTTACCTATTACGGCATCAAGGCCAGAGATTTATTCAGCTGTATCTAGTCTACAATTTGTTTGATTTGAGGCTCAATGCCCCTGTTAACACTGTAAAGGTCATTGTGGAGACATAGTTCCCAATTTGTGGGACTTATAACCATCAGTGAGATGAAATGACATCTCCAGCCCTGCTGCCTAATGAAAAGAAACCAACAGTTTGTACACATGGGCAGTCACATACTTGAACCACTTCTCTTGGGCAGGCTTAGATCTGCTTTTATAGTGGTTTTCCAGAACTCCTGAGGTTGTCTACAGCTCTGCACAGAGGCATTATGCAGCCCAACCTATTTATTCAAGCCCTGATGGGTTCGGGTCGGCAACATTCTTTGTAGAGTTTGATCCTGAAATCCTTTCTATGGTCATTCTCTCCCGCTGATTCAAGAAGGGCAGTTCTCAGTTTTGGAGAAAGAATGTGCACTGTACTGGTTAACTGCATATGGATATGCTCGCCCAAACAAAAGTGTGGATCTATAGGTGAATGGAACTGCAAAAATGACCTAAATAGTGTTGACTGGACCGTTAAACCTGAATGCAAACAAAAATGCCTGATGGGCGACCAGTCCATAATAACTGAGACACTTAGGTCTATTTCACGGTGCCTTCCTCCATGACTCATGTCATTCAGCATTTTAAGTTTATTGTTGAATACTCTTGAAATGGCTGTGATCACACAAATCATGAAAACAAGTTTTAAATCATACAGAGAGGATGAGATGCAATGAAAAAGCCTCTTACTGCTAGTAAAGTCTGTTATCTTCTACTGGACAGAATATGTACCTACAGGACTGAAGGCATATTTTATTGTAAGATATCATTTTTGTTTCTAGGATTCTATTTAAAACACGAAACCGCCGAAGTTCCATCTAAACTAGTATGCTGTTTGATAAGGCTGACACGATTAATCGTATAAATCGATCGATACATTCCACAAAAATGATTATCATTTCTGATATGCTTTTAATCGATTCTTGGTAGGTACAATTTACTACCCAAAGTTATGCCTGAAATAGCTGGAAGCGTGGCAAATAGTGCAGACCAGGATGAGACACCGCATTTTGCGGCGTCTCATCTGGGTCTACACTGTTTGCTCAGGCCTGTGTGTTCAAATATACCAGTACATATGGTAAAGTGCAACATATGGTAAGAGTCATGCTCAGATAGAAAGCCAGACAGGTAAAATTAAGACAAAAAACCTTAGCGATTACTAATCGATTATCGATGGCAATGGTAGGACTGATAATCGATTATCTTTTCAGCTCCGATTAGCCAGCCCTACTGTTTGACTTGAATACATGATGGCAAAAAAATCCGAATCAAATCTAATATTACTCAAACAAAACTTTCAGGTATTGCAGTCACGTTACAATGATTACAAGCAAGTATATACTGATGGTTCCAATGAAGGAGATAAAGTTGGTTGTGCGTATATATTTCGAACAATACGCACCAAACCTTGCGCCTTCCATATTGTTCATCTATTTTTACAGCTGGAGCCAAAGCAATAGACCTAGCTTTAGATTTTCTCAGTTGTCCAAAAATTAAAAAAAGCAATCATATTTTCTGATTCACTTTCTGTGCTTAAGGCTGTTTGTGTTTCTTTCCCTTTGGTGTCTCTGATGGGAGCTGTGGGTTAATATTGCATCGATTTCTGATCACTGCCTTCACTTCTATTTAGACCATTCATCATCCAAAAATCTTAAAATTCAGAAATTAATTGAAAAAAAAAAAAAAAAAAAAAATCACGAGATTTCTACACCGAAACATTGTTTTGTTGGCTTCCGAGCCATATCGGCATTGTCGGCAATGAGTATGCGGACAAGAAAGCAGAGGAATCAATCTTGACCCGTCTGTGTTTAAGGTTCCTTTTAATAGTTGTAAACCATTTATCAACCGATACATATTGTCTTAGGCAAGACGAATGTGGTGGTGCAATAGATAACAAACTCCGTGCCATTAAACCTGACGTCGGAACTCTCTCCTCCGCAATCTTCCAGGAAAGAGGACATAGTATTAACTCGACTGCGCATTGGTCACTCCAGAGTTATTAATATTTACCTTTTAAATGGTAATGATCGGCCTTCTTGTGTAGGCTGTGATCGGCCTTTCACTGTTCAACATATCTTAATTGACTGTGTGGACGTTTCACTGTCGTGTAACTTATACTTTAAAGCTGCCACTTTGCAACTGTTGTTTCAAGATGTACCCGTTGATAATATTATCTTATTCTTAAAAGAAATTGGACTTTTTTATAAGATTTAATTTTTCAAATTTTTAAACATTATCATCCTAACAGTTTTACTTTTAACATTCCCATAATTCTAAATACCTTTTGATCATTATCCACAGGGAGGGTTGACGCGTCGTTAAACACGAACTCATCATCATCATCTTAAACGCGTCAATAACTTTCTTATTTCTGGGTGGATTTTGAAATGTTAACCATCATCAGACGATGTGTCGTGCGCAGAACCCAGGTCCGTACCTTCAAGGTCAAGGTCGTGCTTAGGGCTCAAAGGTAAAAAAAAAAAAAAAAGACTCCAAAAACATAAACACGGTCAATAGCTTTCTTATTTCTGGGTGGATTTTGAAAATACTTGGCAGAAACGTTTACCATCATGAGACGATGTGTGGCGCGCAAAACCCAGGTGCATACATCCAAGGTCAAGATCGCACTTACAGGTTAAAGTTCAGAAAAAAGAGTCCGAAACTTAAACTTGGTCAAAAACTTTCTTATTTCTAGATGGATTTTGAAACTACTTAGCAGGAATGTTAACCATCATGAGACGATGTGTCGCGCGCAAATCCCAGGTCCACACCTCCAAGGTCAATGTCAATTTTCAAAAAAAATGTCGGAAACTTAAACACGGTCAATAGCTTTCTTATTTCTGGATGGAGTTTTGAAATTACTTGGCAGAAATGTTAACCATCATGAGACGAGTTGTCATGCACAAGAGCCAGATTGATACCTCCAAGGACAAGGTAATACGTGGAGGTCAAATGTACTTAGGTGCGTCCGAAACTTAAACATATTTTCAGGCGGAGTCATCCGTGTCCTTTACACGCATTTCTAGTGTCACACTTTTGCTAGAAGTGCTTTATGAATTAGGCATTTTCATGGTTGTACTGTTAGAAAGTATACAAAGCACTACAATCATTATACGGGAGAAAAAACAGTTAAAACACTTTAATGAAAGCCGGGGGATGGGGGGAGGGTGAACACTAATTGTTAGCTCACCAGAGCCGAAGGCTCCGGGGGAGCTTATAGGACAGGCAGTTGTCCGTCGTCGTCCGTCGTCGTCGTCTGGCGTCTGGCGTCAACACTTTGAAACGACATCTCCTCTGAAGCCACTGGGCCAATTGGGCCCAAATTTTATCTGTAGCATCCTTGGGCTGGGGGATTGAAAGTTTGTGTTTTTTATCAAAATCGGCTCTTTAGTTTGGTTGCTATGGCAACTTGTAGTTTCCATAGACTTATAATGGGGAAAATTGAAAAATGGCATTTACTGCCAAGCCTCTGCAGATATTTTGAGAAAACTTTCATAGAAATGTTCCATAGGCAATTTACTATCTGCTGTATGATTTTAAGCTTTCTGCTCATTTTTATTGGTTGCCATGGAAACCAAAATGCAAAAAATAGACAAAAAATACTTAAAAAATCATCTCCTCAGAAACCATATGCTCTAGGAGGCTAAGACTTTATGAAAATAATCACCATATTTGCCTTTACAGGTTTTGTGTTTTTTATGAAATTTGGCCTTTTAGTTTTGTTGCTATGGCAACTTAGAATTTCCATTGACTTATAATGGGGAAAACTGAAAAATGGCATTTACTGCCAAGTCATTGCAGATATTTTTACAAAACTTACATAAACATGTTCCTTGAGTAAACTTCTCTCAGCCATATGCTTTTATGTCAACCTGGGGATCCCCTAGGTTGTGCCGGGGCCATGCCCCGCCCCCTCCACTTCATAAAATGCCTTATATCTCAGAAACCTTACAGATCCCAACCCCTAAACCATATATATTCTTGTTCCTTATGATAAGATGCATTAAGTGACACCAACCTGGGGGTCCCCCGGGATGTGCCGGGGACATGCCCTGCCCCCTCTATTTCATAAAATGCCATTTATCTCAGAAACCATTCAGATCCCCACCCCTAAACTATATATATTCTTGTTCCTTATGCTAAGATGCATTAAGTGACACCAACCTTGTGGTCCCCCCGGGATGTGCCGGGGACATGCCTCACCCCCTCCACTTCATAAAATGCCATTTATCTCAGAAACCATTGAGATCCCCACCCCTAAACCATATATATTCTTGTTCCTTATGATAAGACACATTCAGTGATACCAACATTGGGGTCTCTCTTGGGTGCGCTGGGGCCATGCCCCACCCTTCCACTTCATCAATGCCATATATCTCAGAAACCATTCAGATCCCCACCCCTAAACTATATATATTCAGTGACACCAATCTGAGGGTCCCCTAGGATGTGGTGGGGCTTATGCCCCACCCCCTCCACTTCGTAAAAGGCTGAATATCTCAGAAACCGTTCAGATCCCCACCCCTAAACCATTTAAATTCTTGTTCCTTATGATAAGACGCATTCAGTGATACCAACCTTAGGGTCTCCCTTGCCGCACGGGGGCTATGCCCGACCCCTCCACTTCATAAAAGGCCCAATATCTCAGAAACCGTTCAGATCCCTACCCCTAAACCATATAAATTCTTGTTCCTTATGTTAAGATGCATTCAGTGATATCAACCTAAGGATCTCCCAGGCCGCACCAGGGCTATGCCCAAACCTTCCACTTCATAAAAGGTGATATATCTCGGAAACCCTTCAGATCCCCACCCCAAAACCATGTATATTCTTGTTTCTTATGAAAAGACGCATTCAGTGACACCAATCTTGGGGTCCCCTAGGATGTGCCAGGGCTATGCCCCACCCCCTGCACTTAGTAAAAGCCCAATATCTCAGAAACCGTTCAGATCCCCACCCCTAAAGCATATAAATTCTTGTTACTTATGATAAGACGCATTCAGTGATACCAATCTAAGGGTCTCCCGGGCCGCACGGGGGCTGTGCCCCACAACTCCACTTCATAAAAGGTGATACGTCTCGGAAACCATTCAGATCCCCATCCCAAAACCATAAACATTCTTGTTTCATATGATAAGACGCATTCATTGAAACCAACCTGGGGGTCCTCTGGGATGTGCCCGGGCCATGCCCAACCCACTCCACTTCGTAAAAGGCTCAATATCTCAGAAACCATTCAGAACCCCCACCTCTAAACCATATATATTCTTGTTCCTTATGATGAGACACATTCAGTGATACCAACCTAGGGGTCTCTGGGGGTGTGCTGGGGCTTTGCCCCACCCTTCCACTTCATAAAATGCAATATATCTCAGAAACTGTTCAGATCCCCACCCCTAAAATATGTATATTTGTGTTCCCTATAATAAGACTCATTCACTCACATCAATGCGTCTATGTGCTAGGGCAACATGCTGATGCAATGGCCCACGCCTCTACTTCATAAAAGGCCATATTTCTCAGACACCATTAAGATCCCCACCTCATAATCATATATATTATTGTTTCTTATGATTAGACACATTCAGTCACACAAACTTGGTGGTCCACAGGGGCCATTCCTCTCCTCATCATTTCATAAGAGGGCCTCATATCTTGGAAACTGTTCATATCCCCACCCCTACACAATATATTTTCTTGGTCCTTATTATAAGACACATTCAGCGACAACAATCTTGGCTTTCCTGGGGTCTGCCAGGGCTATGCTCCAACCCCTTCGCAGCTTAAAAGGCCTTATATCTCAGGAACAGTACACATCCCAACCCCTAAACCATATATATTCATGTGCCTTATGATAAGATGGATTCAGTGATACCATTCAGGGCTCTGTCGGGTCCATGTCTCATCCTTCCTCCTCATAAAAGGCCTAATATTTCAGATACAGAGTCCACATGGGTGCTCATTTTGAAATGGGGGTTTGTTTGGGAGCCTTTATAATCAATAAATTAAAACCTGAAACCATACATGGCTGCCAGTGGGCAGTGTCCGCCTGAGTTCTGGTGAGCATTGTGGCCCATGGGCCTCTTGTTTTATTTTGTTTTAGATGCTGGGGCCCAGCCTATGTAGCAGGCAAGGTTGGCAAAAAGCCGGTCAATATGAGTATTGACCGGGCCGGTGGTTAAAATCGGTTTTAACCGGTCATTACTGGTCGATTGGTGGTCGACTAAATCACTGGAGTATATGCCTCTGTCCTGTTGCTAAACTGGTCTTATAAGCTTTCCCCCAACATCATGTAATGATGTTACACTATATGTTCTTTTATCAAACAATCTTTATAATTATTCTTTTTTCCTTTATAAGTTAGATTGAGTGTTCATATTTTGATTTACAGGAATATGAATAAACTGAATGTATCATGGATTTTGAAGGATTTATGAAAAGTCCTATTTTGTTTGACACAGAAAACAAAAATTGTTGTACCAGATTGACCCACTCACCTCTCTCCCCCCACAAATCTTCTTCCCTTTTCAACTTTGAAAATATCAATTATTTAACAGAATCTTTGATCATAAAACTTTAAGGCAGTTCACATATAATTTTGATGTTATTGCAGAAAATTTTTGCATACATATATTATATTGACAAAAGTGTGAAATACACCTGCCATTAATCTTCAGGCCTGTGAAGCTGTAAAAGGCTGTAATTTATTAACCAAACAATGTTTGAAGATTCACTGATGTCTTTGTATATTTTATTATCTTATTTTTAAAAGAAATTGGACTTTTTTATAAGATTTAATTTTTCAAATTTTTAAACATTATCATCCTAACAGTTTTACTTTTTAAGTTTTAACATTCTCATAATTCTAAATACCTTTTGATCATTACCCACAGGGAGGGTTGACCCGTCGTTGAACACGAACTCATCATCATCATCTTAAACGCGTCAATAACTTTCTTATTTCTGGGTGGATTTTGAAATGTTAACCATCATCAGACGATGTGTCGTGCGCAGAACCCAGGTCCGTACCTTCAAGGTCAAGGTCGTGCTTAGGGCTCAAAGGTAAAAAAAAAACAGACTCCAAAAACATAAACACGGTCAATAGCTTTCTTATTTCCGGGTGGATTTTGAAAATACTTGGCAGAAACGTTTACCATCATGAGACGATGTGTGGCGCGCAAAACCCAGGTGCATACATCCAAGGTCAAGATCGCACTTACAGGTTAAAGTTCAGAAAAAAGAGTCCGAAACTTAAACTTGGTCAAAAACTTTCTTATTTCTAGATGGATTTTGAAACTACTTAGCAGGAATGTTAACCATCATGAGACGATGTGTCGCACGCAAATCCCAGGTCCACACCTCCAAGGTCAATGTCAATTTTCAAAAAAAGGTCGGAAACTTAAACACGGTCAATAGCTTTCTCATTTCTGGATGGAGTTTTGAAATTACTTGGCAGAAATGTTAACCATCATGAGACGAGTTGTCATGCGCAAGAGGCAGATTGATACCTCCAAGGTCAAGGTAATACGCGAAGGTCAAATGTACTTGGGTGCGTCCGAAACTTAAACATATTTTCAGGCTGGGTCATCCGTGTCCTTTACACGCATTTCTAGTGTCACACTTTTGCTAGAAGTGCTTTATGAATTAGGCATTTTCATGGTTGTTCTGTTAGAAAGTATACAAAGCACTACGATCATTATACGGGAGAAAAAACAGTTAAAACACTTTAATGAAAGCCGGGGGATTGGGGGAGGGTGAACACTAATTGTTTTATTTTGTTTTAGATGCTGGGGCCCAGCCTATGTAGCAGGCAAGGTTGGCAAAAAGCCGGTCAATATGAGTATTGACCGGGCCGGTGGTTAAAATCGGTTTTAACCGGTCATTACTGGTCGAATGGTGGTCGATTAAATCACTGGAGTATATGCCTCTGTCCTGTTGCTAAACTGGTCTTATAAGCTTTCCCCCAACATCATGTAATGATGTTAGACTATATGTTCTTTTATCAAACAATCTTTATAATTATTCTTGTTTCCTTTATAAGTTAGATTGAGTGTTCATATTTTGATTTACAGGAATATGAATAAACTGAATGTATCATGGATTTTGAAGGATTTATGAAAGGTCCTATTTTGTTTGACACAGAAAACAAAAATTGTTGTGCCAGATTGACCCACTCACCTCTCTCCCCCCACAAATCTTCTTCCCTTTTCAACTTTGAAAATATCAATTATTTAACAGAATCTTTGATCATAAAATTTTAAGGCAGTTCACATATAATTTTGATGTTATTGCAGAAAATTTTTGCATACATATATTATATTGACAAAAGTGTGAAATACACCTGCCATTAATCTTCAGGCCTGTGAAGCTGTAAAAGGCTGTAATTTATTAACCAAACAATGTTTGAAGATTCACTGATGTCTTTGTATATTTAAAAGTATCTGCAACACCTGTAAATTGCTGTCAAAACAGACTAACCCATGCCACTGCAGTGGGTGTGGCAAAGATCTAATTGCACAATTGACCAATTACATGTCCCTAATAGGGGTATTATAAACTGACACCAGGCCTAATGTGTGAAATTTCGATTTAAACGCAATCTATAGTATCTTATCATCAAGGTATTACTGAAGGTGTCAAAAATGAATGAAACCTAAAGACCCAATTTGGAACTTCTTCACTGTTTTGGAAGGTAACAGAAAACAGTGCAAGGTGCAAAGACTGCACTACTCAAGTTAGTGCTAAGGTCTTAAGACTGATGAGTCATAGGCAAAAATGCCTAGGGCTAAAAAAGCCAGAAAGTATTGCTAGGAGGTCACTTGAAGAAATAACATCTGAAACAGAAACTCTATCAAATGACCAGCCTCCAGCAAAGAGACCAAAACTTCAAAATAGTTTCAGTAACTTTGCCTTTTCAACACTAAAGTTATTCAATTGACCACTCAATATTTCAACTGACCAGTACTGACCCCCCTGACCACTCTGGGAGTATTGACCGGGACGGTTTTAACCGGTTAAAACCGCCCCCCCCCACCCCCGGCTTTGACCGCCCAACCTTGGTAGCAGGCAAAATTCAGAGCCTGTGACCCAACCCCTCTCCATAACCCCACCTGGAATCTTAACCCTTGATGTTATAATTATGGCGTTTAATCATGCCAAGTGTCATGTTAGCTTTCTTAACTGCACTCAGTAACACATTGTTTTAAAGGTTTCGAGTCACTTGATATAATCACACTCAAATCAGTTTCTTCTGTATCAGATTGTAAAACTGTACCATTCATAATTCATAGAACAAGAATAAGCATAATGTTATAACCTACATCACGAAGACATGCCTTTATAATTTTGACCCCCCCCCCCTCGAACCCCACTTTTATATTGTAAAACTGGGGTTTACAGGGGTAAACCTTATTTTTCTTATCGTAATTTTTCATCTTAAAATCTTCATTTTTTTCGGCGATTAAGGTGGCAATGTATTTGTATAGGCGTGTTTTCGTAATGTATAAAGCACTTTGCATTTCTTCACGTTATCTATCTATCTATCTATCTATCTATCTATCTATCTATCTATCTATCTATCTATCTATCTATCTATCTATCTATCTATCTATCTATCTATCTCGGGGGTAACGTGCAGGTATCACTGTGTAATTTGCGATCTTATGTTGAGATTCATCACGCAAACACACCCATATAATTTTCACACCCTTGGACCCCACTTTTATATAGTAAAACTGGGGTTTTCAGGGGTAAACCTTTTTTCTTAATTCTGCTCTAAATATAGATTGTGGGCACTCGATGAGGCGGTTCTAACGAGTACCCACAATCTATATTTTGAGCAGAAATAAGAAAAGTATCACAAGTTTTCATCTTAAAAGTTTTTGTTTCTCGGCGGTAAAGTTTACAATGTATTTGGATAGGCGTGTTTTCGTACTGGATATACTTTGGCGTTTTCATGCATAGGCCTACGTCTGATTATGCCTACTTTCCCCGCAGGCACATGACGTAATTTTGACGACAAATCAACGTCGGTACAACGTCGTGAAGTCGGTGCAACGTCACATCTACGTCACTGCAACGTTGCCCTAGCGACGTGTGCCTGCTCGGTTGGAACCTCTCATTTATTTGTATTTAGTCAAGGGCGCCAATGCAAATTTACGTTTTCAAACCGTGCAGTTTCCCAATTTACTAAATTCAACATTGAAATAACGTTCTGTGCAACGTTGAAATATGACGCTGTGTGTCTTTCTTTCTTTCCACTTATACTGCGATCGGTCACTTTAATAATAGAGGAGGGAACGGGGTTGCTGAATCAGACTCTGAAAGGGCAGAGGAACTAGTTGGTCAATTCAATGATGCGTTTAATAAAACTGAGTTCACGGAGGTTCCATTGACTAGAAGATCGGCTCCATTCATGAATGATATTGTTGCGACAGCTGCAGGCGTGATCAAGTTACTTCAAGGCTTAAACCCCAGTAAGGCCTAAGGACCTGATGAGCTTCATCCTAGAGTCCTGAAGGAACTAGCAAATGAGTTGGGTCCAGTTTTTGCAAACTTGTTTCAACAGCCTCTTGATACGGGTGAAATCCCCAAAGAATGGCTCTTAGCAAACATCTGTCCACTCTTCAAAAAAGGAGATAGGGCTCTTGCCCGTAATTATCGCCCTGTGTCTCTGACTTGTGTTCTGTGTAAATTGCTGGAACATATAGTCTGCTCAAACATCATGGCCCACTTGGACGAACATAAACTTTTGTCAGACAGACAACATGCATTTAGGAAAAGGTACAGTTGTGAAACTCAGCTAAGCACAGTTATTAATGACTGGGCAAAAATCTTGGACAAGGGGGACAGGTGGACACATTTATTCTGGACTTCGAGAAGGCTTTTGACACCCCTCCTCATGAACTACTTAAATCTAAGTTATTTGGTTATGGAATTGGGGGAAAGACCCTCAAATGGATAGATTCCTTTGTTTGCTACAGAAAACAGCGGGTTGTTGTTAATGGTGAATCTTCGGAGTGGGCTCCAGTTTTGTCTGGAGTCCCGCAAGGGACCGTTCTTGGTCCGCTCTTGTTCTCCCTGTACATCAATATTTCCACTGACATTGACTCAGAAATAAGACTGTTCGCAGATTACTGTGTTTGTTACCGGGAAATTAGAGATACAGATGACTCAGTGAAACTTCAGGCTGACATAGATAGATTAGGATGTTGGGCCCGAAAATGGGGCATGAGATTTCAGCCAGTTAAATGCAATATTATGCAGATAACTAGGAAGAGATCTAATAAAGTTGAGGCTTCTTACACCTTAGAGGGAACGGTCCTCGAGAATGTGGACTCCATTAAATACCTTGGAGTGACAATCTCACACAACTTGAGATGGAATACTCATATTAGCAATATGTGTACTAAGGCAAATAGAACGCTTGGTTTCCTGAGGCGAAATCTTCATCAGTGCCCCCAGGATGTTAAAGAGGCAGCATATAAAGGTCTTGTTCGCCCAATCTTGGAATATGGTAGTTGTATCTGGGACCACAGTGGAGTGGTCCTTAACGATGAAATTGAGAAAGTTCAGAATAGAGCTGCTAGATTTGTAACAGGCAATTACTGCTTTGAAACTGGGAGCATGACTGGAATACTTGGACAATTAAAATGGGAGTCTCTCAAGAAAAGGAGAAAAGACAGCAGGCTAATCCTATTATACAAAGGTCTAAAGGGTGCTGCCAGCATTCCAACAGACGACCTTGTTCCCCCAGCTAGACACTGTAGAAATCACCACTCGTTGGCGTTTCAGACCCTTACTGCAAGAACTGACATTTATGAAGAGTCGTTCTTCTCCAGAACTATTAAAGAGGAGCGTGATAGCTCAGTGGTTAGTGCACTTGCCTCTGGTGCTAGAGGTCCCGGGTTCGATCCCCGGCAGCGGCGATAAAATTTCGGTGTCCGAACACGCTCCATTGGCATCATTTGCAGGGATGAATGTCATTAAGTGCACCGTCCTTCGGATCGGGGCGTTAACTGGAGGCCCCCTGTGCAGGGAGAACCATCCCCTGTGCAGGTTAAAGATCCCTACCGTAATTACATGATTACTGTGTAGGCTTTCATCCTGCAAAACCTGGAGTGTATGTAATATACACCTGCGGTAATTGTCAAATGTGACCGACGCAGTATCAGAAGATAGATAGATAGATAGATAGATAGATTGGAATGCCCTTCCCGATTCGATTATTTCGACAGCTGAAGGTGCTGATGATTGTGTAGCTAAATTTACCTCTTTGGTGAGAGCTAGGGACTAACTTCCCACATCACAGGTCCTGGTGTATGAATGTCTTTTGACGTGTCACCAGTAACAATTCTGATTTGGCCATTACTCGCGGGTGTAGCCTACATTATATACACTCCAGGTTTGCAGGATTGAAAGCCTACACAGTAACCATATAATTATGGTAGGAGTCTTTAACCTGCACAGGAGATGACTCTTCCTGCACGGGGGGGGGGGGGGGGGGGTCCAGTTAACGTCCCGATCAGAAGGACAGTGTACGTTTTGGCATTCATACCTGCAAATGATGCCAATGGAGCGTGTTCGGACGCCGAAATAATCACCGCCTCCGGGGATCTCTAGCATCTAACCACTGAGCTATCCTCTCCTGTCTACGGGGTCTCATTTCGTTTTGCGTCTTTCCGAAATTATAAACAAGAAATGTGTTTGTTTATCTACCTTGATAGTCACTGACAAGCAAAAGTGTTTTCTTCTACCTTAATGTTAAGAGAGAGACGTGCATGTACATGATTTTCGTATAGTAGCCTCCCTTGTTGCTAATGAATATTCGTGATTTTACGGATATTGAACCGGAAGTAAATATCAAAGTTAGCTTTCTTACAAGATTTAGCCATCAGTTGAGGTTTATGTCATACTGATATGAATGAAGCAACCTAATTCTTCATTTCGTATGAAAAACAACCCAAAAAGACTAGGCAGCTCGGTAAATAAGGCTATTTGTCATTTGCTTGACGTCATCTTCGGAAATTTATATATATGGCGGCGCGAATTCTATGTTAATCACGTGACCTTTCTGCTTTTGTAGCGCAATAACACAGGTACGATGGTCTGTCAACAAAAAACATTTTCATGATTGTTTGGATACGAGTAGGCAATCGTTATTTAGCGATTTTAATCTAGGTAAATTCGATTATAAACGGACCCATACACGTCTACCAGTAGCCAGTATTTCGTCGATAGGACGCTTCCAAAAATTGATGAAATCCAGCATGGCGTCACATGGTGAACTCATTTGCAAATGTTTTTGTTCATTTTGATGCTATTTTTGAGATTCCGTTTCTTCCATGCGAATTCGCTTCAAGTACTAAGTAGATTTTCTATATGCATTGTAGCCTGTAGGGTTGCTTTTGATGTTTAAAATTGACCAAATTTGTCAAAATTCTAATATTTTGGTATTCCCCACCCACATGATGTCATCACACATCAGACTGTCAGAGGTGTAACAGCCGTTCTGAAGAAAATAAAAAACAATGAAATGTTCACCTTCATGGGACATTTGACTAGGTCGGCTGTTACTGTGATCGGTCACATTTGACCATTACTTGCATGCACTGATAACTCGGTGGTTAGTGCACTTGCCTCTATCTATCTTTTCATACTGCATCACCCCCTCGCGGGGATTACGTGCAATGCGCGTCTGTGCGATGTTAGTAGAAATATGTATTAAAAATAAAAGTTCCCTTAAAAAGTGTTAGTAGAGGTGGAATAAAGATGACAGAGTTAAAATGTTAAAGTCCGATAAAGACTGAAAGTGCAGAATAAAAGATTAAAAACAACGCGCTGGCATTTAGGGCATTGAATGGCTGAATGTGCATACTGCCCTCTTGGAGGAATCAAATGTGGGCAGTAATGCGATACTTGACGGCAGCCGGTTCCATTGCACGATTGCGAGGGGGTAGAAAGAGTATTTATAGTAATCAACTGTAGTCTGAATTTGGCGGAAAGACATCGGGTGAGAGTTTTTGAGGATTCTCATAGGGTGCACAACATACGGTGGCAAGTCAACAGCTACAAGGCCGGAACAATCTTGTAAAACAGGCATAGTCGGGAGTCGGATCTTCTCTGCTCAAGAGATCTCCAGCCAAGGGATTGGAGCAAATCTCTAACACTTGCATAAGTGGAGTAATTGTGAAGTGTCCACCTAGCAGCTCGACGCTGCACCATCTCAAGCTTATCAATGTTTGTTTGGGTGTAAGGGCTCCAAACTGGGGAGGAATATTCCACCAGTGGACGGACCAGTGTCTTGTATGCCATCTCCCTCAGGGCTGGGTTTTGGGTTCGGATATTTCTCCTAAGAAAGGCCAGTGACCGACTTGCTGATGTGGTTATGTTCTGTATATGCTTGTTGAAGGACAGGTTGCTCAGGGATCATCCTAGGCCCAGGAAGCAGGGAGAAGTGACTTCTCCCTCCAGCACTAATAAGGCGAAATGAGGGACAAGAGGGCGAAGTAGGGCTCAAGAAAAATGACTAAAGTATGGAAATTGTCGAGCCGAATTTTCGGTAATTTCACTAAATACCGTTGTTTATTTGCAATTTAGAAATGCAGTGTGCGGGTGTGATATCGTTGCGAATTAAATGACTAAAGTATGGAAATTGTCGAGCCGAATTTTCGGTAATTTCACTAAATACCGTTGTTTATTTGCAATTTAGAAATGCAGTGTGCGGGTGTGATATCGTTGCGAATTACATACAAATGTTGCAGTTGCACTTGCTGAATGATTATGCACATCGGTATCTCGATTACAGCAGCAAATAATCAGACATCAAATACTTCATCTACTTTCATTTTCTCAATGTCCCACTCACTTAGTCACTGAAGGGCACTAAAGGGAAACAACCGATTTAATCTCACCTCGAGGTTATGAGTCATGTTGTGCAGTCGGGTCTGTGCGACCGTGATATGCCGGCAAGTTGCTGCAGGTGCAATGGGGCTGTTTTTTTTTTTTGTTCTTTTCATCTATCATACTCTATATTCCCTTTTTCTAGTTCCCATATTTCGTTTTACACATTTTCTGTCTGTTTGATCATTTTGAGTCAGCGCCTGATCACGGTTGGTAATCCTGTTAACCCATTTAGTACCAGAAACCCCAAAACGGGTACCCTGGCAAACAGTGCAGGCCCAGATCAGACGCTGCAGAATGCGGTGTCTGATCAGGACCTCCACTTTTTGCAAAAAGTTCAGTTATTAACTTATTTTCCAAATAAATTTTCATGATAACATAACCTGACACCCATAAATTTTGAATTGAACTCCTGCAATATATAAGGATAAAGATTCCATTTGGTACAAAAAGGGTTAAAGTCGCATCTCTATCTATCTTATATTGATATGTAAAATGAGACGCACGTTTTTCATGCGTCAATCATATTGCCAAGATCAAAAAGACCGATCGTCTCATGCTGCGCGGACAAGTCAGATTACTCAAAGTCTAAGTGGCCATGAAATAAGATCAAAGATGCCGATCTGGACTAACCCAATTCACCTATTTACATAATTAACTGATCTGACAACTTGTGCTCAACGCTACAGGTGGTCAGTTTCTGACTCGAGCAATTAACACTTGGAGTTGGATTATTAATTATCGGATTATAAATAGGTGTTTTTGTTATCAACTTTGTGCCTTTATCGATGGATATTACTTCGCATTTGAAAAGCAGATCCTGGAGATGAAGAAAAAATAAATAAAATAAAAAAGTCGGAAAAAAACAGGGCGAAGTCAATTTCTCTTTTCCAGGCTGGTTAGGCGAAGTTCTTGAACTTCGGGCGAAGAAGTCGCCCGAATCGCCCCCTCGGCTGATCCCTGGTTGCTGCTGATCTCCACCCCCAAATACTTGGAGCTTGAAACTGATTCCAGAAGCTGGCTGTGTAGGAAGTACTGGCTTGGGACTGGAGTTATCGCCCTTGTTACATGTATGACAACACATTTACCTGGGTTAAACTCCATATCCCACTGGAGTTCCCATTTATGGAGATGATCCAGGTCTTGTTGTAGGATTTGTACATCTCTCAGGCTGGAAACAGCCAAGTAGATGGCGGTGTCATCAGCAAATAACCGTACCTTAGATTTTGTCGTGTCAGGGAGATCATTGATGTATATCAGGAATAGAATTGGACCAAGGACAGATCCTTGAGGTACTCCTGAAGTTACTGGGATAGTGTTAGAGTGTTCATTTTCCAAAACAACTGTCTGTGTACGGTTGGACAGAAATGCCTGAATCCAAGTAAGTATTGGTCCTCTGATTCCATATTTGTGGAGTTTCAGCAGTAGTTTCTGATGACTGACCTTGTCAAAAGCTTTAGAAAAATCAAGCAAGACAAGGTCAGTCTGACTACCTGCTGTAGAGTTCCTCATCAGGTCTTCAAGAAGAGTGACAAGTTGGGTTTCGCAAGACCGTTTGCTGCGAAACCCATGCTGCAAGTCATACAGTAAGTTATGCTTGTCCATGTGAGAGACCACGTTCGTAGAAACTATATGTTCTAGAACTTTACAGAGAATGCTAGTTAGCGAGATAGGCCTGTAGTTTGAAGCCAGACTTTTGTCTCCTTTCTTGAAGAGTGGACAGACAAAGGCAGAGGTCCAATCCTTCGGTACCTTCCCAGTGTCAAGAGACTTCTGGAATATAACTTGAAGGACTGGTGCTATCACATCTCTGAGCTTTTGGAGGACTAGAGGCTTCAACTGGTCAGGTCCAGCTGCTTTGTGAGGATTAAGATCTTTTAGAAGTTTAAGACGCTGGTGACTCTCGGTTTGATTAGTGCACTTGCCTCTGAGGCTCTGACTCTTATCTATCTATCTTCTGATACTGCGTCGGTCACATTTGACCATTACCGCAGGTGTATGTGACATACACTCCAGGTTTTGCAGGATGAAAGCCTACACAGTAATCATGTAATTACGGTAGGGATCTTTAACCTGCACGGGGGATGGTTCTCCCTGCACATGGGGGCCTCCAGTTAACGCCCCGATCCGAAGGACGGTGCACTTTGACATTCATCCCTGCAAATGATGCCAATGGAGCGTGTTCGGACACAGAAATTTTATCACCGCTGCTGGGATCGAAACCGGGGCCTCTAGCATCAGAGGCACGTGCACAAACCACTGAGCTATCACGCTCTGTTGACTCCTAGTTTGATTCCTGGCAGCGGTAATATTTTCTGTGTGCGAACATGCCCCATTATAATCATTTACAGTACGGCTCAGGTATTTGAACCGTTTTTCTTTTTCATTCCGCGGACAACTTTTTAAATCCGCGTTTTTCCGCCGAATGGTTTAGAGTAAACCACTCCGAGTGAAAATATTTTACTCCAAGTTTTGCGCTCGATATTCCGAGGAAATTCCGCGGACCTCAGAGCTTACCTGTAATATTTGGAGTGTTTGCGAGTATTTGCGAGTGGTGATTAATTTAATTAAACATGTGTCCCCGGTGCGACGTATCAGAGGCCAATAATGGCGGCCGAAACCCGTAAAAATTTCGCTGACAGTTATCATTTTGATTATTTGTTTCTCACTTGTCCGATAATACTTCCCATTAAAATTATTAAAGCATGAAAGACAAATGATTATATTATATCAAAATAATTTTCTTTCTTTGAAAATATCAAAATTACATGGAGAAATTTTGAGTTCAAAATGACCGATTTTGCAGTTTTAAAGAAGCCAATAATGGCGGCCGAAACCGGTCAAAATTTCGCTGACAGTAATCACCTTTGATTATTTGTTTCTCAATTGTCCGATAATACTTCACATTAAAATTTTTAAAGAATGAAAGACAAATGATTATTTTATATCAAAATAATTTTCTTTTTTTGAAAATATGAAAATTACATGGAGAAATTTTGAGTTCAAAATGACCGATTTTGCAGTTTAAAAGAAGTCAATAATGGCGGCCGAAATCCGTTAAAATTTCGCTGACAGTTATAACCTTTGATTATTTGTTTCTCATTTGTCCGATAATACTTCCCATTAAAATTATTAAAGAATGAAAGACAAATGATTATATCATATCAAAATAATTTTCTTTTTTTGAAAATCTTAAAATTACATGGAGAAATTTTGAGTTCAAAATGACCGATTTTGCAGTTTAAAAGAAGCCAATAATGGCGGCCGAAATCCGTCAAAATTTCGCTGACAGTTATCACCTTTGATTATTTGTTTCTCATTTGTCCGATTATACTTCACATTAAAATTATTAAAGAATGAAAGACAAATGATTATATTATATCAAAATAATTTTCTTTTTTTTAAAATATCAAAATTACATGGAGAAATTTTGAGTTCAAAATGACCGATTTTCCTGTAATTTTATGATGTTCAACATGCCTTCAATTACGGACTTGGATGAGTTGTATGTACTCGTCATGCCCAACTGATTCCCTTGTTTGAAATCACTGTGCAGTTTCACACCCTGGGTAATTAATGATTACCTCTTTGTTGACTTTTGACATTGTTTACATTATAATAACTATCAGTGATAATTATTATCTTATAATTATATATAAATATATATGATGGTAAAAGAACATTAAATAAACAAAAGAAAAATGCCCAGGTATTTCGTCAAATTCCTCCGAGTATTTCCGCATAACTCCGCGAGAAAATATTGCCTCCAGGTACGATATTACAACTCGGAATAATTTCGCGAAACTTCGCGTACAGCGGACCTTGCGAGTGTTTTCGAGGAGTGTCCGCCGAATATATACATATACTCGGAACAATTCCGAGTGTTTTTGAAAGTACTCGAAACGCCGAGATTCGGAATAAAGAGTTTTTTGGTTCTTATACCTGAGCCGTACTGTACCTTCCATGGATGAATGTCCAAAAAAGGTTTGCCCTGCTTAGATAGGGATGTTGACCAGGCCCTAAGTACAGGGAGAGGCACCTCCCCAGGTCAAATGTAGGACAAAACGTCCCATGCCTTTTTTGACCAGGTGGACAAAACGTCCCATGTCATTTTTTCAGGGTGGACAAAATGTCCCACACAATTTTGACAGGGTGGACAAAACGTCCCATGCTTATTCGACGGGGAGGACAAAACCAAGGTTGGCAAAAAGCCGGTCAATATGAGTATTGACCGGGCCGGTGGTTAAAACAGGTTTTAACCGGTCATTACTGGTCAATACTGGTCGATTAAATCACTGGAGTATATACCTCTGTCCTGTTGCTAAACTGGTCTTAAAAGCTTTCCCCCTACATCATGTACATGATGTTAGACTATATTTTCATCACTGAACAAGATAAAATTGTTTTTATTAATAACAGTAATTATTTGAGTTATCTTTTATTTCATCAAAAGTCAAAAGACATTGCTGGTCGATTGACTCACTGAACTGTAGACAGGCCTGTTCTTTTCAATCAAACAATCTTTATAATTATTCTTTTTTCCTTTATAGGTTAGATTGATTGTCCATATTTTGATTTACAGGAATATGAATAAGCTGAATGTATCATGGATTTTGAAGGATTTATGAAAGGTCCTTTATTTATTAACCAAACAATATTTGAAGATTCACAGATGTCTTTGAATATTTAAAAGTATCTGCAACACCTGTAAATTGCTGTCAAAACAGACTAGCCACTGCAGTGGGTATGGCAAAGATCTAATTGCTAAATTGACCGATTACATGTCCCTAATAGGGGTATTATAAACTGACACCAGGCTTTATTCATAATGTGTGAAATTTTGATTTATATGCAATATGGACAGTATCTTATCATCAAGCTATTACTGAAGGTGTCAAAAATGAATGAAACCTAAAGACCCAATTTGGAACTCCTTCACTATTTTGGAAGATAACAACAACCAAAAAAAAAACCAGTGCAAGGTGTTGAAGTTAGTGCTAAGGTCTTATGACTGATGGGTCATAGACGAAAATGCCTAGGGCTAAAAAAGCCAGACAGTATTGCTAAGCGGCCACTTGAAGAAATAACATCTGAACCTGAAACTCTATCAAATGATCAGCCTCCAGCAAAACTTCGAATTAAGAGAGCAAAACTTCAAAATAGTTTCAGCAGCTTTGGTTTTTTAACACTAAAATTATTCAATTGACGATTCAATATTTCAATCGACCAGTATTGACCACTTTGGGAGTATTGACCGGGACGGTTTTAACCGGTTAAAACCGCCCCTGGTTTTGACCGCCCAACCTTGGACAAAACGTCCCATATTCTTGAGGTGGTGTTAGGGAGGAGGATGGCTGATACATTCCTTTAACATTCAATCAGAATGTGTTAATTGTAAGTAGTAAAAATACTTTCCCAGTTTGTAAGTTTGTACTAATTTCTGGCCCCCACCCATCAGGGCTTGGAAGAAATAAATAGGGCTGCATGATGCTTCCATGCAGAGCTGACACCATCTGAACGAGAGTGCTGGTAATTGGTAAATTTGATCACCCATGCATATAAACTCTATTGGTTTCATTCAGTGTTCAATCAAGGATTTGGGGTTTGGGGGCCCTCTGGGCCCACAGGCCTTGGAAATGGGGGCCATTTGGAAATTAAGGGGCCCTTAAATTATACTATATAAAGTTACCAGATTTGTCATTTTAGCTGCATGATAAAAATGGACACAAAACAAGTTTAACAGCTCGGACAAAATCTTTTAAGTTTATCTATCCATCTTCTAATACTGAGTTGGTCACATTTGCTCATTACCTCATTTAACTAGTACAAAACAATTTGGATAAAGTGTCTTGCTCAAGTGCTAAATGCATGTTTCATCTAGAATGAATGCCATTAAAAATATTTCTGGAAGAGAAGAACTCTATAATAAATAGCACCCGTCACGCCGTCGGTATATTGCGGTATTTCGTTCCAGTATTTAGCTTAAGCGCACACGAATTGGGCGTAAACCGCTCGGCACACACAGGTAAACCGAACATGGCCGCATCCCCGGTAAACAAAATGCAATTTGGGTTTATAAAAATAAGAATTGTTACTAGTTAAACAGATAAAACAAAATGTTTTTCTAAGTTATTTTGATCAGGCAACATGCGGTTTTTGATCAACTCGAAAAAACGCAACAGGCAGCCGAAAAAACACGAGAAAATCGCAAAAATGAACTCCAGAAGAAACAGTCTCTAAATTCTACAGTTGCGCCCAACGGGCCCATTGAATGATCTCTAGTGCGCCCCTCATGTAAAAAGCGTGCACAATGGCGCAGCCTAGATTGAACACTGTTCATTGGGTGGCAGGGCTTGAGATGTCAGGTAAAAGTCCCACAAAAATGGAAGCAACGTCTCCAAATGATCTATACCTTGTTGAGCGGGGACGTTAAACCTGAAATCAAACAAACAAATGTACTAATTTCATTTCAATTAGTTTTCAATTAGATGGGTCTCTATTCCTAATCAGAATATGTTAATTGTAATTTGTCCAAATATTTTCGCACTGTGTATTTCTAATATCATTTCAACAAACAACAATTAGTTCTTTATTAGATAGATTGGACAATTTCTTTTTATTAAGTATAATGATTCCCATCTAATTGAATATGGGACATTTTGTCCACCCTGTCAAAATAGCAAGGGACGTTTTGTCCACCCTGTCAAAATAGTGTGGGATGTTTTGTCCACCCTGAAAAAATGATGTGGGACATTTTGTCCACCTGGTCAAAAGTGGCATGGGACGTTTTGTTCGGCTTGCCCCCCCCCCCCCCCCCCCATCCCCCGGTCAGACAATTTAGTGAAATCACCTCCTAAATTACCGAAATCACCTCGAATTACCTATTTTTGTGCAAAAAACGTTATTAATTGGGAAAACGAATTAAGTCTTTGTATTTTGCATGTCAAATCTCGCTTAATTATACTATTTCTGCTGAGCTCAGAAATGTGGAGGCGTATGACACAGTGATACAGACGATTGCTGAAATCACCACAGATTTCACCGAAATCACCACTCCTATCATTATATTGTATACCAAACTATCTATATATATAGATTATTCATTCTCCTAGTTGAAATATGGGATTTATAAACCGAGGGAGGTAAAACAATCCGATAAAGAAACGAGTGCGAAGCACGAGTTTCTTTAACGGATTGTTTTACCTCCCGAGGTTTATAAATCCCATATTTCAAATAGGAGAAATGTATAATCTGTATATTACATGCACTTCCATAGACTTTTAGGAGAGTTTGGATTTTGAATTTTGGATCTGAATGCCCGTTCAGTTGACTGTTTACAGCCCATGTAAACGGTTCAATCAGCGAAGTGTTACAGAATCTGGGTGGAAGAACAACTGGATGGGCGCCATTTTGAAAGCGCTTTCTACAGTTTTGAACAAAAATAGAAGAAACAAAGTGTTTCAGTGATAAAACAAGTAAAACGTTAGATTAAATAAAGCAAAACTTACATCCTAATCAATTGTCATATCCATGTTTTCTTTTGTTTCAGCGTTGCATCAGACTCAAACGTCACGCATTCTGAACGTCTGTTGATATTTCTTAGACGCCATTACAATGACGTCATGAATAACGTCGCCGAGATTGAAACTTTCCCGCGTTTGAATAGAAAAATTTCACTGCAAAGCGGTATCTCGTATCTTGTACATAAAGTAGTTCCAGCTGAAGGGATTTATTTCCCCGGCTAAGAGGAAATATTTCTTCTTAGCAAAAAGGAAAATACCAAGTTTATGTCTGGTAGAAATCATGGTATTTCTCTGTAATGCATGTAATATTAAGGAGTAAATGTTTTTTTTTTTTTTTTAATATATGTATATGTATCAACATATACTGTCAGGCTTAAGAATGCGGTCTAACATTATATTAAATACGATTACTGAAATCACCTAAAATGTTACAAAAATCACTGCTAATATCCTAATGTAGCATTCTAAACTATGTCCGATTGGGAATAACAGTGTTGTTGTTGTAGTTTTCAGGTCAAATTTTCCTAACTGTACTAACTTTAATGTCCAGTCTAGGAATCCCGCCTAACGTTCTTTTTACCTAAATCACCAGAGATTTTACCGAAATCACTGCTCATATCGCAATATTGTATATGCCTAAATGTCTCTGTTAGGGAGAAATAATGTGGTTTTGTAGATTTTAGTAAAACACTCAACATATAATATTCATAAGTATATTCAGTTATAATGTTCAAATTAAGAAGGCTGTCTAATTGTACCGAAATAACCACAGGCTGCCATAAACCCAAGTTTTACATCAATTTAATAGGCATTTTTATAAAAAAAAACTTAGGTGCCCAGGCAAACTTTAGGTGCCTTTGGGTGACACAGCGCATGTTAGTCTGTATCCCTGTTTCCGGTACTAAATGGGTTAAGGGAAAAGCCATGCCCCTTTTCTCTAGCGCCATGGCCTTTTTGTCCAGCGTTGTGCCCTTTCTCAGATTGAGTAAATGTTGCCCTACATTTCGGTATGAAAATCACTGAAATTGAACAAAAAATAACAAAGTTATGTCTGCTGATATATGGACTATTTTAGACACTTTTTAGCAATAATTTTTTTCCTATTTGACAGTCCACATTTATGGTTGACTGCTAATATGGTCTCAAAGGGGATTATGTCCACCTTGTAAAAAACATGAAGGGGATTTCGTCCACCTATGCAAAAATGAGAAGAGGGGATTTTGTTCTGAGGGGATATTGTCCGGATACCACTAAATCCTCCTGTTTATTGTACTTAATTATGTGACTTTAAGTTTCGATAACAAGTGTGAGTGACACCAATTAAACAAAAGAAAGTGTGAAAGTGTGCCTGACCAGTGTCATGTCAGTGTTTGTGTGTATTTGAAAATGGGAGCTGTAGCCCAAACATGTTCCACACTTATCTGGTTTGTATCAGTGATCAGCTTGCTTGCAAAACTTCTTGTCACCAGTGGTGAATGTAATATATATATATATATATCTCTTCACTTGGCATAAAAAACATTGAAGACAAAGGACAAGAGAAGGTTCTTTTTATTTCAAGTTGAGAGATGTGCCCTTTAACCCTTTTTGTACCAAATGGAATCTTCCACCTTATATGTAGCAGGAGTCCATTTCAAAATTTTGGAGTGTTAGGTTGTGTTTTCTTCAAAATTTATTTGGAAAATGGCTGAACTTTTTGCAAATAGTGCAGCGTCAGATCTGGACCTGCACTGTTTGCCACGGTACCCGTTTAGGGGTTTATAGACTGAAATGGGTTAAGCAAGGTGCTGCTTGTGAGTGTGCCCTTTTACACGACTGTTCGTATTTAAAGTGCCCTTTTTAGATATTCAATGGCACATGCAAAAAGTGCCCTTCTTCCTGACCAGCACCATGCCCTTTTTAGGAGCGAGGCAAAACACTATGTATGTGAAGAAAAGGAAGTTAAAAAGCACTGTTTGTTGTCTTCGCAACTCCTGCAGTATTTGATGCAGGACATTGGAACTTGCAACACAGTTCAGGCATGCATTGAACATTTGCATAAAGGAAACATGATTCTGATGCAGCCCTAATTGCAGAATTGTGTCCCCTTAGGGCCTAGAATGGCTTAAACATTTTGGGCATAGGATGTTAACCCTTGTCCTGCTGAGCCCGGATATGCCCTATTTTCCAAACAATGAATATCCAGATCAGATGGCTTCTGACAAAGCCATCTGATCAGGTTCTACATTGTTTGCCATTCAGATTGTGAATTTGTTGCAATAATTTGCATCAAGTAATCTGATTGGTAGATAATTGGTAGTGGGTGTGGCATATATGAATATTCAGCAGGACAAGGGTTATATAGTAATAGTACTGTTCTGAACTTCATGTGTTCGCAACTCCTCCTACAGTATTTGATGCAGGACATTGAAGCTTGCGACACATTTAGGGCTGGCTAATCGGAGCTGAATATAAAATCGATTATCAGTCCTGTCATTGCGATCGATAATCGATTAGTAATCGCTAAGGTTTTTTGTCATAATTTTACCTGTCTTGCTTTCTTCTGAGCATGACTCTTACCATATGTTGCACTTTACCATATGTATATTTGAACAGACAGGCCTGAGCAAACAGTGTAGACCCAGATGAGATGCCACAGAATGCGGCGTCTCATCAGGGTCTGCACTGTTTGCCACTCATCCAGCTATTTTAGGCATAACTTTGGGTAGTAAATTGTACCTATCAAGTAATAGATTAAAAGCAAATCAGAAATGATAATCATTTTTGTTGAATTTATCGATCGATTAATCGATTATACGATTAATCGTGTCGGCCTTAGACACAGTTCAGAGATGCATTGAATATGTGCATAGTGGAAAAGGCATTCTGATCCAGTCTGTTATTGCAGAATTATGTCCCCTTGAACGACTTAAACATTGTGGCCATATGTTATTCGGAGAACGTTGCAGTTTCCAGATTAGTTTTAATGTGTGCCGACATTAACCCAAGACCGATGGACGTTGTCTAGTGAAAAGCTTGTCAGATCTAGTAAGATCTATTGCTGGCTGGTCCGAATGGTCCAGTTGAAAAGCTGCCAACACAGTTATTAAAATCCATGTTTTGAACTCATTTACCAGAAAATGGGTTCCTATTTTCAGTTTGTTGCAGAAGTTTTACTATCAGGGATTTTCCAACCCTTCAGAATCAGGGTCCAGGGGCCGCTGGGTTTGGGAAAAACAGCTCGCTAATATTTATAGTTGGGAATTTAAATCAGCTGTAACTTTGTCAATTTTGATTCAATTTTCATGAAATTTTTATCAAAATGTAGCACAACATCAGAAATTGGGAAATTTGTTATAAAATTTGGGAATATCTGTCTCTAAATTGGGAAAAATAGGGACCGATTACTGGCCCCAAACTTGCACTAGGAAAATCCTTGACTATAGATCTATGTAAATAAATAATAATAGAAATACTCTGATGACTGTAAAGGTAATTAATGTATCACTTTAGTATGATTTTTATCATTTCTTTGGTCCAGTTGAGCTTAGATCAGGTCCAGTGCATCTCAAGAGTTACATGGGGCACCTTGTCCAGTCGTTTAAATGTTGAACCCTGTGGTCTAGTGAGACCTCTGGGGCATTCATCACCTTTAGTGATTGTCTAGTTCTGGAAAACAATGCAAATGTCCAAAATTGTTGATAAAGCACTACATGAACATATCATTAGAAGTGAAATAATTATAAAGAGACTATAAAACCATTTAGATGTGGTCTACAAGATAATAAGTTGCTTGCATTGTGTTTTTAATAAGTAAAGGTGAAGGTCATAAATCTGATGGTATCCTTCTTTGATATTGCAGATTATTTTGTATATAGAGTATTGTAAATACTGTAAAAATGAGGACGGGAACAGGTGCAGGCCGGGGTAGCCGGCCTAACAGAGACAAAACTGCCAGCACAAAGTCGACCACCCAACCACAGACACAGAATGCACAGACTGCCAAAACAGAGGCACAGCAGAATAAATTACAGGTAATACAGCTGACATTTATTTAGATTTATTTTCAAGAAAGGTAAATGAAAAAAAGATTAACCCATAAAATGCCAATCACGACAATTGTCATCTGCATTGCTGTCTGCCCGTTACCTTAACTCTTGTCCTGCTGAGCCCAGATTTGTCTAATCTTTCATACAATGTAGATCCAGATCAGATGGCTTCTGAAGAAGCCATCTGATCAGGATCTACATTGTTTGACATTCAGTTTAATTTGTTGCAATAATTTACATCAAGTAATGTGATTGGTTGATGATCAGTAGTGGGTGTGGCATATTTAAATATTCAGCAGGTCAAGGGTTAAAAGTATTTTTTGTAAACAGTGTTGGTCCAGATCAGACTGCTCCTAGAGGAGCAGTCTGATCTGGGCCCAAACTGTTTGCCTGTATGTAAAAACATTTTTAGCTCGCCTGTACGAAGTACATGGAGAGCTATTGTTGTCACCTCATTTGTGTGCGTGTGCGTTCCCGTCACACTGCGTTAAAGTTTTTCAAATGCTTATATCTCAGCAGTCACTCATCACAGAGCACTCATATTTGGAACTTAAGTACCTGGGAGGGTCTTCTGATGTTCAAAGACAACAGACCCCTGGGATTATGCCCCGGGGTGGGGCTAGGGGTTAAAATCTAGAGCACCTCTGTAAAACTGTGTTAAAGTTTTTGAATTGCTTATATCTCAACAGACACTCATCACAAAGGATTCATATTTTACAAGTTAGATACCCGGGCATGTCTTCTGAGATTCCAAGACAACACACCCCTGGTTTCATGCCTGGGAGGACGGATGGGGTGAGGCTAGGGGTCAAAATCTAGGACACCTTTGTAATTTGTTATATATGTTTTCAATATGCAAACAAGTTATAAACACAATTGAATTGGTTATATATCAGCCAACCATGTGACATTGGTTCAAGTGTAAAGGGTGAAGGTCATGGTGACCTACATTTCACGGTCCAGTGATTTTGCCTTATTTCTTGAAGACTATTTGTTTGAGAAATGTCATACCTGGGATATCAGTACCATGTGACCCCATGATTGACCGCAAAATATATCTAGATCACTGTGACCTATATTTCATGGTCCAGTGATTTTGCCTTATATCGTGAAGATTATTTGTTGGAGAAATGTCATACCTTGGATATTAGTGCCATGTGACCCCATGATTGACCTCAAAATATATCTAGGTCACTGTGACCTATATTTCATGGTTCAGTGACTTTGCCTATTATCTTGAATACTATTCGAAGCAGAAATGTCATACCTGGATTATTAGATCCATGTGACCCGATAATTGACCACCAAATATATCTAAGTCACTGTGACATATATGTATATAATGATTTTGCCTATTATCTTGAATACTATTTGATGGAAAAAAATGTCATATCTGGATTATGAGTTCCATGTGACCCCATGATTGACCTCAAAAGATACCTAGGTCAGTGTGACTTATATTTCATGGTTCACGGATTTTACCTATTATCTTGAATATTATTTGATAAAGAAATGTCATACCTTGATTATTAGTTCCATGTGACCTGTTGATTGACCTCAAAATATATCTAGGTCAGTGTGACCTATATTTCATGGCTCAGTGATTTTTTCTATTATCTTGAATAATATGTTGATAACAAAATGTTATGCCTGGGATATTACTTCAATGCAACCAGATGCTTGACCGTAAAATATATCTAGGTCAATGTGACCTTTTTTATATGGTTCAATGACTTGACTTATATCTTGAATACTTATTTTTTACTATTGGATGGAGAAACTTCATATCTGAATATTCAATTCCATGTGACCAGATGATTGACATAGAAATATATCTAGGTCAATGTGACCTATTTTCAAGGTTCAATAATTAGCCTTTTAATTCAGACACAATTTGATTCCGAAATGTAATATCTGGAATATATGTTCCATGTGACCTGATGAGTGACCTTAATTATATACACTGCAACCTCATTATAACGCGGGTGGTGGGGTCCAAGAACCCCAACCGCGTTAGTGGTGATCACCGCATTATAAATTTGGGGGCACCGACAAATGTCATATCGTCGTCGAGCAATGTGTACCCCAACCACCAATAGTATGAAATTTCAAAATGTTAATTTCAGTGTATTTGTTGTTGAAAAAAGAAAGATCAATAAAAGTGTTCTTATATTACTGGTTGTTTATCTTTTTAATCCCATTTATTATCCTTGTCAGACATATGAATCATTTTCCCATATTCACCATGTGTATCGGTCCAAATGAATGACACCGCTAAATGTGTATTATTGTTTTTATTATCTGCACTTTTGTGTATTGGAGATATAGCCATGGGGTTTAGTGCACCGACTTTACAAGGTTAAGCAATGACGTGTCACACCAGCCAGGTAAGGTGACAGCTGGCCAAAAAAAAAATTTTTTTTATATATATATATATCGTCTACTCAGAATAGCGTTATAGACAAAGAATTTAAATAAGGGATAATTTCATGTCGGAAACATTCAAGTAAGTTTCTTGTTAGAAACATACATTTTTCCTTTTATGTTGTGGGTACTTGTTAGAATCGCCTCGGCAACATACTTTATGGAGAAATAACACTTCTAATACATTGGCGCAGCGGCCCCCGCTCATCAGGGCTTGGAGAAATAGATTGGGAATAGCAATTCTAATACACATGTACATTTTGCACAGGGGCCCCCGCCCACAGGGCTTGGAGAAATAGATTGGGAAAAGCACTTCCAATACATTTGCGCAGCGACCCCTCACCCGCCCCAGCCCATCGGAGCTGAAAAAATAAATTAAGAATATCAATTCTAATACATTTGCACAGCAGCCCCCGCCCATCAGGGCTTGGAGAAATAGAATGGGAATAGCACTTCAATACATTTGTGGAGCGGCCCCCGCCCATCGGGGCTTGAAGAAATTGATTAGGAATACCAATTCTAATACATTTGCGCAGCGCCCCCGCCTATCAGGGCTTGGAGAAATAGAAAAAGAAACACCACACTAAAAACTGCAGAACCGCAGTTTTTTATAAAACACTTTTTTTTTTTTTTTTTTTTTTATGAACACAATGTACAAATCTGAAAAACAAACATATAATAAATGGCAATATGAGAATAAAATGTAATGAAAAGAAATTGCTCAACTTTTTGACACTGAAATGTGTTCGCTAAATCAACATGATCAAAGCGCTTGTGAATTTGTTTGTTCTAACGCTTATCACTCAGTTTTGACACCATCGGTAATTGTTTGAACATGTATCATGTCAATGTGGTAGTTTGATTGACAATTACCATTACATGTGTTCACGCTTTTAGGTCAACAGGTAGAATAAGTGCAGTGGACCGTTAATCCACTTGATTGACTGAAATATTTACCGCTTTTTTTTTCTCACAGGTTTGAAACCAATACACAGTAGTTTTTACCATAATCCATTGGGCACAAAGTGTTTTTTGCCTTAAATGATGAAAAAAAAAACGGGAGCCATGGAACAACCGCATTATACTGATTTCCGCGCTTAAAAGATCAGCGCTATAACAAGGTTGCAGTGTATATAGGTCAGTGTGATCTATATTTCATGGTTCAATAGTTCACCTTATATTTTGAAGTTGCAAAACAGGCGAGCTATGCTGTCATGCGACAGCTCTTGTTAAAAAGTTTGCAAGAAGATTCAGCAGACGACATTAGCAGGCGACATTTTCAGATGATTTCTCGGCAGCTTAAGGGTAATGCTCCTGCTGGAAATTTTAAAATATTCAGAATTTTGTATCATAAAGCATGAAGATTGAACCGGTAGACGGTAGTCCAACCAAACAGGGAATGCTGCAGCTGGAAAAAACATGGGTTCCACTGGCCAACCATGCCAGAAATCAGTAGTTTAGATCGTAGTACCAAAGCGTTAATCCAAAATCATTAATCCGTAGACAAAATGGCAAGTATCAATGTTCAGATCAACAGACATGGACTCCAGAAGTGTTATAAAGAAAACACATAAAATACAGACTAAAATCAATCTGGATTGTTTTTCATAAATGGGTTTTCTGCATATTTTACATAAATTTGCCTATAAGTAAATGTCTTGCTAATTCATAGTTATTAGGACCAAACCAAAAGTACACTAAACAGAATTGTGCACCGAACTGCAGTGTGAACCAAACTGAAACCTGCTTAGTCATTGCGCACTTAAGACCTTGTAATGCACCAGTCATTCGTAACCACTCCCTCCCCTCCCCCCCTCACCTACGGGGAATAGCTGGGACAAGACTTTCACAGCCCTGCTAGAAGCCCTCCATTGCGGCGACCACCTGAATGTCATTGCCCCACTGCTTTCAATAGTTAATTCCACTGGGGTGTGTTTGCATAATATCAAAACCCCTGCATTAAACCGGCACTGCAGAGGAACACAGAGGGTAACTATCCCGCACATTAGCCCCGCAATCCCCCACCCATCCCCATAGGTGGGGGGAGGGGGGTTACAAATGACTAGTGCATAATCACAAGAACTATTATTTAGGCTGGCAGGATCAGTCGGATAATCAATTAATTGATTGATAATTTCCACAAAAATAATTATCATTACTGATTTGATTGTAAATGATTATTTGTTAAGTACAATTTACTTCCCAAAGTTGTGCCTAAAATAGCTGGATGCGTGGCAGACAGTGCAGACCCTGATGAGATGCCGCATTCTGCATCAAAGTTTCAGCATATTCAGTACATAAAGATGGTTTATCAGTTTCTGATATTTTTTATTGCATTTATTTTCAGCCCACAGCAGAACAGATCCGATTGGCTCAGCTGTGTAATGTACAGACAGACAGTAACTCTGCAGAAGACGCAGAGCTCCAGAAAAAGATCAAACAGGTGAGTACGATGTTAACCCTTGACCTGCTGAATATTTAAATATGCCACACCCACTATGGATTATCAACCAATCAGATTACTCGATGCCAATTATTGCAATGTATTATTAAACTGAATGGCAAACAATGAAGATCCTGATCAGATGGCTTCTTCAGAAGCCATCTGATCTGGATCTACATTGTATGAAAGATTAGACAAATCCGGGCTCAGCAGGACAAGGGTTAACATAGAATATGCAAGGCTTGAACATTTCTCAAAATTTTACTCAGTCCTGCTAAACCAAGGGTGTGTAGATTTAAATTGAAAACTTCATAGAGACTGAGACTAAACAAAATTTTACTCTTTATCCACAAAGGCCCAGATAAGAGGGGGTATCTGCATATTATTTTCCTTATTTCTGCATGAAAACATTTTGTGGGTACTCATTAGGAGCCCCACACAGAGATGCTTCTAATAAGTACCAACAGCATATATTTTTGTGCAGATAAATGAAAAATGAGCCAAGACACGGCATTTCCTACAATTTACATGTGTGCTCAGTGAAGGCTCAGATCAGCCTGTGCATCCGTGCAGTCTGATCAGTCTTTGTTGTGCACTCTAAGGACAGCTAAGGGCCCAGTGCTCCTTTATGCAGCAAGAGAAGTCTCTGGTCAGACTATATGGATGCGCAGGCTGATCTGATCCTTTGCTGGGCGCACATGTTAATTGTAGGAAAAGCTATGCCTCTTGCCGCCGGCTAAAATATCAGTATGCTTTGGGTGAAAAAGCGCCTAAACAAAATTTTAATCATCATCCACATAGACCCAGAAAAGAGGGGGTATCTACATATTTTTTTCCTTATTACTGCATGAAAACATTTTTGGGTACGCATTAGCAGCGCCTAGTAGAGGTGCTTCTAATGAGTACCAACAGCATATATTTTTGTGCAGATAAAAAAAAAATAGCTTGGGCACAGCATTTCCTGAACAATGAGCCTTCTACCTCAAACAGGGTATTCAGAACGCTATGTCCGTAAACATGGTGTAATATAAGAATCTTATATGGGTGTGAGGGGTGGATTGAAAAATCCGTCCCAAGGGTCACTGTCCAGCATCACGAGGCTTGCCGAGTGATGCCGGACAGTGATCCCGAGGGACTGATTTTTCTATCCACCCCTCACACCCATATTGGATTCTTTTTCTTGCATACCTTCCATTTCTTAGCACGGATTTTTAATGCTGCTGTCACTTCGGTTACCAACGTCCGCCATTTTGTGATGACACAAAAGGAATGTTTTACCGGCCCATTAGCTCAGTTGGTAGAGTGTCCGCTCCGGGGAACGGGAGGTCTCGGGTTCGATCCCGGGCCGCGACATACCAAAGTGGTTAAAAATGGTACTAGCTGCTCCTCGCTTGGCACTCAGATTTACGGGGTAGAGCTAGGACTGGTCGATCCAGTGTCAGGATAATGTGACTGGGTGTGGTATCATGTAATGTGTCTGGGACATGATACTTCAGTGAGGCAGCACTATAAACGTGAGCATTGAGCTCCCTGTCGCAACCAGATACCGTCGTGATATGACTGAAAAATTGTTGAAAGCGACGTTAAACCCGAATTCACACACACACACAGGAATGTTTAGTGATGTCACTCATGACGACGCGCATGAGGTTGTAATCAATCAGTGCATTTATCAAACACGCGATTATTTTCGATTTGGGGTTGGAACACCAGGGTCAGAACATAAATTTCTATCCCAGGGTAAAATCACGGATTTCCTTGTCTGGTGTGCAAGAAATGTAGTGATATGTTGTGGGATGCTTTTTCCATCACTGAATTTCCATAATTTTTTTGGCAAACTAATGATGATAAAATCGTACCAATGACAATACAATCATCTTGTTTATTTTCAGATAATTGACCTAACAGGCTGTACACAGGACAAAGCTGAAATCGCCTTGTTTGACAACAAAAATGACATGGACAGGGCTGTAATCATGCTGTTGGAGGGTGAGGTGGATCAGGTAGGTGTTGCGAAAGGAGGCAGTTGAAATAATGATTTTCAGGGCTGAAATTTACGCTCAGCAGATTTTGAAATAGGCTTGAGGATGAAGAAAGGCCACTTTTTGAACATGAAACAGGTTGCTGTACTGAAATATTGAGCATCCAGAGAGATGTATTGGACAATGATTAAAAGATTTCTTGGAACACATTCAACACAACACAGATTTTTTCACTCTTAATTATTGATGACCAGCTCGATATAAATGAAATGATCAAAGTTCTGAATATTGAGACAACCTCCACTGACCCAGGCATTTGTAAGTTTGAGCCTTGCAGGAGAAAGGGCTGTTGTATATTGCTTTCACTGCCCTGCTTATTGTCATTTGTTAAAGCAGTGATACTTTTCAAGCCACAATTGCCTGAATGAAAAGTTTTTTTGCTCACACTAACCTTGTGGGTACTTGTTGAGGTGACCCATCTCCATATGACCTTAGCTGTTGATGGGATGTTAAACTAAAAACAAACAAAACTTGGTCATTCTTACAAATACTCCAATTCAACAGGCTCCTGCTTACAGCATGATGCGTTATATGTATCAGGTTTTCTGACTGTTTGTCTATCCTTCATTTGTATCTCCAAAATGTTGAAGAGCTACAATCACCAGGCCTCATATTTTTCAGGCATTTGCAGGATTTCAGGCTTTTAGAGCTTGATTTTTTTTCTTGATTTCAATCTTGATTCTTGTGCCTATAGTCTGTTTAAAAAACTATTTAACCATTATCCTGCTAAATAAATTTATTCACCCACACCCATTTCTGACTATAATTCAACCAAAATACTTGATATTTTCACAAATTGCATTACAAACAGTGTAGATCCTGATCAGATGGTTTCTTCAGAATCCATCTGATCTGGATCTACACTGTTTGCAAAGGTTGTAGTTGTCTTTGTTAGCGGAATAAGGATTGAAGTCGCAAAATCGGGGCTTTCAGGCATGGACAAGCATGGTCATTACGAGGCCTGAATCACAGATGCCAAACTGTCTCAGGATGAATTCTTGTTAATCAAAAAATAAGAAAAAATAACCCCAATTTCCGTTATGTTTAAATGGAGAAAGAAGAAAAATTACTCCTATTAAAGGAAAACAACCACAAAAATTAACTTTCACTTCAGAACAAAGGTTTTGAGGAGACAAACATTTTGGTACAAGTTTTATGAAAATTGACTGAGTGGTTTAGAAGTTATGACCTTTTGAACATTTCACAAATTCTGGTTTTGTTAGTCCAGAATGAGGCTGTGAGTAAATGACGTCATAAACTCACAATTGGAAAACTTTGAATTACAGTGATTCTCGTGCAATAAAACAGCAATAAATAGTTCAGTATGCATTCCATTTATTCAATGCAATGATAATTTACTGTTTTTAAGTACAAAGTCTGAAAAGTATGCTGTAAATAATTATTTTTCTATTTTGGTCATGTGACTAGTTTAACAAAATGGCAGCCCTCATAGACAGCAATTGTAAAATGTTCAAAAGGTCATAATTTCAAAACCGCTCAACCGATTTTCATAAAATTTGTACCAAAATGTTCGCCTCATCAAAGGCAATATTTCAAAGTGACAGTTAATTTTTGTGGGTGTTTCCCTTTAAAGTTAACATCAGTTCTCGTCCTTGCTTGGTTCTGTGGGGTATCCATTTCCAGTTATGTAAATTAACCATTGTCCTGTTGAATGAATTGATTTTGCCACACCCATTCCTGACTGTTAACCAGTCAAATTGCCCTTTAAAATTAGCAAACTTAACCCTTCTCTTGCTGACTATTCATTTAAGCCACACCCATTTCTGTCTATCAACCAATCAAATTACTTGATGTAATTTACTGCTACAAATTCATAAACTGAATGCCAAACAGTGTAGATCCTGATCAGATGGCTTCTTCAGAAGCCATCTGATCTGGATCTACACTGTTTGCAAAGATAGGGGTTGTTGTGAACAGCAAGATAAGGGTTATTTATAAACAGTTCCGGGGGCCAGTTGTTAAAAACTAACAATGTAGTTAGTAAACATGTCGTTAAAAGTTTGATCAATGGATATGGCAAATATTCTAATATTTTTGCTGCTCACATTTTTTCAGCAAAAATAGCAGAGTATTAGATATTGTACTTACTAGAACGGTTAACATTTTGTCCACCAATGAGCTCGTTAAGCTAACAATGCTTTGAACAACTGGACTCCGATCAGATAGATTCTTTGGAAGCCATTTGCTCTTGATCTACACTGTTTGCAAAGGTTGGTGTTATCGCGTTCAGCAGGACAAGGGTTAATAACATAACTCTGTCAAAACCCCCGAATGCAACGAGTGCTGTCCCTTAATCATAATCGCCCAGTGAGCGGCACAAAATAAGTAAAAATACATTTACAGTCGAGTCCGATAACATTGTGCAGCCGTTTATTTTGTGCACCCTGCATTCACATTTCAGTTTCTTCATCTCTCATTATGAGTTTCACAATACATGTAATCAGTGCTTCAGCATTAACCCTTATCTTGCTGAATGTTCATCTAAGCCACACCCATTTCTGTCTATCATCCAATCAAATTACTTGATGTAATTTATTGCTACAAATTCGTAAATTGAATGCCAAACAGTGTAGATCCTGATCAGATGGCTTCTTTCAGATGGCTTCTTCAGAAGCCATCTGATCTGGATCTACACTGTTTGCAAAGATAGGGGCTGTCATGAACAGCAAGATAAGGGTTAATAATTTAGCCCTGAAGAGATGAGCTTGCACAAGTTTGCAGAAGTGCCAAATTCACAGAATTTTTCAAATTTCTCAATGCAGGAAAAATTAAAAAATTTCCCAAAGTCAAGACTGAGTTTAAAACTAGCCAAAAGCACAAAATTTTGTTTTGTATCTTAACCTCTTGCATCTGAAAACATTGCAGTAAAAGGAATAAACAACTTGAGTCAACCCTCGTGTTCAAGTAGCTCAAAACACTTACCACGGGCAATGGTGTACGACAAAATTGGTACGGTAGTTCATTTTCAAGGGAGTATCCCTTTTCATAGTATTCTTTGTCCGGCCAAGAATTTGCAGGCCAAACTTCATTGCAGCTAGGTGATAGGTAAGTGTTGCAATGTTTTTGATAGTGAATTTTGAGTGGTGGCTTGAACTAAGTCCCACGTTGCTATCAAAACATTTTGTGCGCAATGTTACTGGACTGCGCTGTAACTAGAAAAGGCCATTGAACAATAATAAAAAAAATTACTTAAGGGGAATGGGAACACCTAGCACATTTTCTGCCATTTTTTCAAAGGGAGACAACTTTTGGGACTTCCCTGTTTGCTTTTCTATAGGCTCAGTTCCACTGAAAAGGGGTTTACTCTTAAAGGAAGGAATTTGCTCCTCAGGAGCAAATTCTTTCCTTTAAGAGTTGATCCCTATTGACATGGGAGACAAAAACTACTTTTGTAGGATTTGCCTCCCCTGAAAGAGTTCCCATTCCCCTTAAAATATTTTTTGTTTTGTTTTCTCTGACTTTTCAGCAAGGTGAGTGGCGAGAGACAGGTAAAAAGAAAAAGAAAGATAAAGGCAACAAACCTGACAAAGCAGATTCATCTCAGCCAACAGAAAACAATATAGATGTAAGACCAGACAAAAAAGATGGTAAAGATCAAATTGACATGGACAGAGATAGGGAAGAGCAAGAGAATGACAAAGATTACAGACCTGTCGAAAACTTCAGGAGGAGAAGAAATGACAACAGACCACCACGGCTGTCCCGGGGTCGAGGGCGGCCAGACAGAGGTGGAGACAGGCCTGATAGAGATGACAGTGAAAATGACAGAGACGGTCGAGGAGACAGGGGCTTTGACAGGGGAAGAGGAAGGGGTAGAGGGTTTGGTGGGCCTCGACGAGGAAGAGGTGGTGGCGGGTAAGTAGGAGAGTTACTGTTGTAACCAACATGCTTGCAAGCCATCTGTTTCATGTCGTTTGAGCCTTCATGTGAGAAATAAAGATCCTTCGATCTTTGTTTCTTAGCCAACTACAATGAGACTTCAGTAACTCAAACAAAGATGGCTTATTTACCTTGGCTAATTCAGACTCGCTTGGGTCCTTTTGATCTTGACCCATAGTGACATGGGAACAGATAGGAGGGTATTTTGTGATAATTATGGCAGAGAGGGACCAGTGATTTTTTTACAAATTTTCAACTATGCGTCCTGGGACTCGCTCAACCAAAAAACTGTGTGTCCCAAATCTGAAAGTATGAGTCCCAATATTTGGAGGGAAAAAAAAGGAAGTACAAAAAAAGATCGGTTCAGTATAAAATGCCATTATTCATAGTTAAAAATAATGTGGTCTAGTATCTATTATTTGCAATGAACAGAATCGACCATCAACTTGTGTTGTTTACTAGCCCAAAGAAATCCTGATAAAGTGTACGTTTTTGAGTCTATTTTCCGTAATGTTTTCTATTTTGAAACTCTTCTAAATTATGTTACGCAGGGAAAATAACAAATAGTCTATGAATTAAAAATCACTGTTTTTCAAATTTTCGGCCCTTGGCCTTCTTCAGGAATCTATTAATTCATCGAACAACTAAGTGACATCCATCTTGTGATGCTGACATGAAAGTAATCATTTTATTTTCTATTTTCGTTTTCGATAATTGCGCACCGCAATATGTGCATGAAATTTACTTCATGCACAATGGAGATAATATTCCGACAAACGTTTCCTCCCCTGATTGGGACACCAGCTATCTAAGTTCAGGGGGCTGACAAATCCGGAACAAGTCCGAAATCGCGCCGGGCAGGTGCACTTTGACCTTACGACGCCCGGTCGGGCAAGTGGAAAAAAAAATCGTCTACAGCTGTCAGTCTAATGAGTCCTTAAATACAGTAAAACTAGAGTAAGTAAATCACAATAATTGCTGCACTGTCCTGCTTTGTCGACAATTCAAAGACAAACCGTCTGTGCATTAATAACAGTTTAATTATGACACTATTGTTAATCCCTGTCATATAATTGCCAAGTAAATATGATTGCCCTGCGGTACGTGTCTTTTATTTCTGGCGATAAGCCAACTTGAACAAGGTGTGAAAATATGGTCAAGTTATGTCTCTAATTTGCGTTTATCCTCCAATCATAAAATCTAATCTACAATCAGTGTGAAAATGATTTAATTGTTCCTCAGATACCTACATCTAACGGTACATGTATGCATGACAAAAACGGATCCTGAATGGTTATGTTTTGGGGCCAAATAGCAGACGCTCGGCTTGGCGGGAAAAGTCGAACGCTGTTGTTGGAGCTGCTGGGGATTATTCGGGAGCTGTGAAAAGCGCTGTTTTCTATCCACCTGTATTCACAACCGTTTAGCTATCGAGAAAATATTTTTTACCGTTTCCAAACATTTTTTTTAAGAACGGGATATAGCCCATTAAAATAAAACGATGACATTAAACATGTGTGGAGTTGCTGGCATCGGATGACGTCATTTGACTCATTTACCGATCACGTGCAGAAAAATAGTAGAGTTGGTTTGTGGGCGGCGATTTGGATGGCGGAAAACTTTGATGTTAGCATTGAACTTGCTTGTGTGAAAGTTTGGGCTCATTTTGCATGGAGGGGATTCTCGTCTTGTGGTTGGATCATTAAATTGTACCTGTATCGATTTTTCGGTGACTCGTTGGGCAGTTGAAGGTTCGGTAAAAGTGCGGTATTTTATCACTTCCGATATTTACGGCAGTGAAAACGAAAGTTGGATTTTTTGCCCATGAAACTTTTGCGTCCGACGGATGCACATATTTTATGATCGTGCGTCCTCAGTTGTATTTGTGCGTCCTGGACGCAGGACGCAGGGGTAAAAAAATCACTGAGGGACACACTGTTTTTGGTGTGGATCCGGTCGGCGCATGCGTTGTGTTGTAAGACACTTTCTTCTGCGCAAGGTATCTCCTGAACTTTTTGTTTGATTTCAGGTTTAACGTCCCCGTCAACACTGTAAAGGTCATTTTGGAGACGTTGCTTCCAATTTTGTGGGACTTTTACCCGACATTGAGATGAAATGCCCTGTCGCATCAATGAAACCAATAGGGTTTATAAGCATGGACGGACCGACTCGCGCCACTTTGCCTGGGCAGGCTTAGAATCTCTAAGCGGTTTATCAGTACTTGTGTGCGGGTCCGTTTCGGCTCTGCATGGAAGCATCATGCAGCCCATCTATTTCTTGAAGCCTCGATGGGCGGGGGCCTATCTCCTGAACTACTGGGTGTATTTAATCAAATGCATGGGTTTAACATTGGGACAGGTTGAAGAACTGTTATGATTTTGGTGACCTTGACCTTATTTTCAAGGTCACAGCTGTGCTAAATAGGTCAGGTTTTGGCCAAATTTCGGTTATGTGCAGTATATCTTGGGAACTACTGGGTGGATTTTAATTAAATTGGCATGGATATAACATTTTGTCAGGATGACGAACTGATTAGGTTTTCATGATATTGACCTTATTTTCAAAGTCGCATCGGCGCTGTTACATTAAACTTGTTTTCAAAGGGGAATGCGGTGGGGATCCGATGAATACCCACAACATAGGTTTATGTGGAGAAATAAGGAAAACTGTCCTTCAGTTATAACAAAATACCCACCTCATCTGTGCTTATGAATACAACACAAGAGGACTTTGAGCCAGCACAGGTGCACAGGGTGAACTCATTCTTCTTTCTTAAATACAGTAAAATTCCTATATTTAGACCTCTTTTTTACAATCTCAAAGGTGGTCCTTGACCCGAGGACATTGTGTGCAGAACACACAAAGAATAACTGCACCCTTCTTAATAAGCTTTTTAAAGCAAAATTAGTCTTAATTTTAGGTGGTCTCAATAGCAGAATTTCACTGTATATATTTACATAGGTGCATAACTGGCAGAAAAGAAAATCCTATAATAAAATATTGGGATGCTGCAGTACATTTGCTTATGCACATTAATTGACATCAGAAACCATGATTATCTCCCTTATTGGATGACACTAAGTTTTAACACTGAAGACTCTGTTCCACTGATAATGAAAACTGTGCAATTGTTTTCTTGTTAAGGTTTCTTTGACAAGTAATGTTCATAGGTAAGGTAATAAAGATAATTTATTTATTGAACAACATTCAGTAACTGGTAATGTCAGAGCAAAGTCTAACACTACTGGGGTTGCTTACTTACCTGGTATGCTCAGAGACACAATGTTTTAATACTTCAATGAACAATACAAAAACTAGTTTCATTTCTTAAAAAATATAAGTAAACTTGTATCTGGTACTATATGTGATACCAATAATTTTTTCATGAACTATTGCCTATGTTTATTTAATTTTTCAGAAACTTTCGTTCCAATCAATCCAGTCAGCCGAGATTTGACAAAGGTCCAGAAATTGACACATGGACAAATGAAACAGCCGAAAATGCTGAGAAGGAACCAAAAAGTATGTATTCATTTTCATAGCGCAAAGCCAGAGCTGAGGTATCACCAACAAAGCAGTCTTCCTCTAACCTCTGTTGCTCTATCTGCAAGAGACAGTTCTGAGCTAGAATTTGTCTCATCAGCTACCTCAGAACACACAAAGAGTAACATTTCACAAATGTGATTAAGACTGGTCATTGTCAGTTATGGCAGACATTTTCTGGGTTGATTGTTTGTCTTTTTTCTCAAAGTTACTAATGAAAATGGGTAAGGCTGGCAAAAATTGATTGATAAATTCCACAAAAACGATTATCATTGCTGTTTTGCTTGTAATGGATTATTTGATAAGTACATGTACAATTTACTACCCAAAGTTGTGCCTAAGATAGCTGGATGAGTGGCAAACTGCAGACCCTGATGCGATGCCGCATTCTGCGGCATCACATCTGGGTCTACACTGTTTGCTCAGCCCTGTCTGTTCAAATATACATATGGTATCATACAACATATGGTAAGAACAACATATGGTAAGAATCATAGCCCCCGCCCATCGGGGCTTGAAGAAATAGATGGGCTGCTTGATGCTTCCACACAGAGCTGAAATCCAACCGCACATGAGTACTGGTAAACCGCTTAGAGGATCTAAACCTGCCCAGGCAAAGCGGTGCGCGTCGGACCGTCCATGCTTATAAACCCTATAGGTTTCATTGGGCGACAGGGCTTGAGATGTCATTTCATGTCAATGTCGGGTAAAAGTCCCACAAAATTGGAAGCAACATCTCCAAAATGACCTATACAGTGTTGACAGGGATGTTAAACCTCAAATCAAACAAACAAACATGGTAAGAATCAAGCTTAGAAAGCCAGATAGGTAAATTTAGGACAAAATTGTAACAGATGAAAAAATGCTATTCATCCCCTATACCCAGCCGGGGATCGAACCCTGTTCGCCGGATCGACAAGCCATTACTACCGCGTCGCTATAAAAGCCGGCTTGTACCACACGACAGTACAGGTTTGCAAAAAAACTTACACCCTATGACATTCTCCCCCTCCACATTGAAATTCGCCCTCGAATTTCTGGGAGTCCAAGAATCATGAGAAATGATTATCAAGGAGTTCTAATTCCCAAGTTGGTTATTTACTTTGGGCACCAAATGTAACAGATGAAAAAATGCTAATCACCTTAAAACCTTCTGGGCCATTCAAGCATAGCTTTAAACAAGTATGTTCATAGGTTTTTTATGCAAGAACAGTTACTTATAGCTGTACTATTTTTGTCGCTGTGACATCAGAGTGCTGTGTTAAGGTGTTACCTGTAAAATTTGAACTCTGCTTGTACTGGGACTTCGGTGAATAGTTTAGACCCATATCAAATCTACACTATTCCCATATGATGCAGAAATTTAGGGGTTAAATGAAAGAATCAAAATCCCTGTTGCGGGCCTCAGTATCTCAGTCGGATGCGTGTCTGACTTGTGATCAAGAGGTCGCGGGTTTGATACCTGCAAGGGTCGGCAACATAAATAATCTAATGAGCAGGCTTTCAAGTAGTCCTACTTTTTCCTACTTTTTCCTACTTTTCCTACTTTTTTGGTCTCTTCCTACTTTGTTCCTACTTTTTCCAGAAAAACTCCTACTTCTCCTACTTTTTTGATTTGTTCAAAAACTAAGATCCCAAATAAATAAATACACAAATAAAGCATTTAAAAGTATAACATATATCTCAGTCTATTTGTAGAATGCATCTTATTACATGACACATGTGCTGATGATCCTCAACATTCATCTGCTGTTTTTAGCTGTACCACTAGTTTGAATACGTTGATGTAAAGCAAAACTGCAATGACCATCTACAGTTTTGTCTTGTTGAACATGACAAGAATTTTTGCAGTCAGTAGTGTAGTGGTGCTTTAACTAAATGACCAACTGGAGCTCAGTCTTGTTGAGAATGGTAGGGAATTCTCTACAGCAATGCTTTGATGCCCTAACTGCTGTGACAAACTGTTCTGTCTTGTTTAGCATCACAGAAATTCATTGCAGCAGTCCAGTGATACCTTAACTGCAGTGACCAGCTATAACTCTGTCTTGTTAGCATTCAGCAATGCTGTGATGCCTTAACTGCAGCAACCAACTTGAGCTTTGTCTTGTTTAGCATGACAAAAATTCATTGCAGAATTGCTTTGACGCCTCAGCTGCATTGCCCAGCTAAAGCTCTGTCTTGTTCAGCGAGGCAGGAGTTCATAGCAGCAGTGGTTTGATTTCTTAACTGCAGTGATCAGCTAGAGCTATGTTTTGGTAAGCATGCGAGGAATTCATTGCAGCAGTGCTTTGAGGCCTTACCTGACCAGCAGTTCATAGCAGCAATGCTTTGATACCATGTCTTTGACGCCTTACTAGAGCTCTGTCTTGTTTAGCATGACAGGAGTTCAATGCAGCAATGCTTTGACACCTTAACTGCGGTGATCAACTAGATCTCTAGTCTTTAGCACAAGAGGAATTCATTTCAGCAGTGCTGTGATGCCTTAACTGCAGTGACAAACTAGAGTAGCTTGGTAGAAATTCATTGTAGCAGCCATGCTGTGATGCCTTAACTGTGGCTACCATCTAGAGGTATGTCTTGTTGAGAATGACAGAAATACATTACAGCAGTGCTCTGATGACTAAACTGCAGAGACCCACTGGAGCTCATTTTTGTTGAGCAAGACAGAAATTCATTGCAGCAATGCTGTGATGCCTTGACTGCAGTGATCAACTAGAGTTCTGTCTTGAGCATGAAAGGGATACACTGTAGCATTCCTATGCCTATGATGCCTTAACTGCAGTTACCCACTAGGGTTCTGTCTTGTTGAGCATGGCAGCAATTTATTGCAGCACTTTTGTGGTGCCTTAACTGAGTTACCAACTAGGGCTCTGACTTTTTGAGCATAACAGAAATTCATTGCAGCAGTGCTGCTTAAATTTGCCTTAAATGCAGTGACCAACTAGAATTATTGTCTTGATAAGTATGAAAGTAATGCATTGTTGTCATGCTTTGATGCCTTTAACTGCAATGACAATTTTGAGTTCTGTCTTGTTGAGCATGTCAGGAACTCATTGCAGCAGTGCTGTGTTGCCTTAATTGAAGTAAGCAACTAGAGTTCTGTCTTGTTGAACATGACAGGAATTCATTGCAGCCGTGCTGTGTTGCCTTAATTGAAGTGACCAACTAGAGTTCCGTCTTGTTGAGCATGAAAGGAATTCATTGCAGCAGTGCTGTGTTGCCTTAATTGAAGTGACCAACTAGAACTGTGTCTTGTTTAGCATGAGAGAAAACCATTGAAGCAGTGCTGTGATGCCTTAACTGCAGTGAAAAATCTGGAAATCTGTCTTATGGAGGATGACAGGAATTCAAAGCAGCAGTAATGCAATACATGTCTTAACTTCAGTGAACGACCAGCAGATCTTTCTTGTCTAGCACGACAGAAATTCATTGCAGCAGTGCTGTGATGACCGGGGTGACCAACTAGAGCTCTGTCTTGTTTAGCATGACAGAAATTCATTGCAGCAATGCTGTAATGACTAGAGTGAGCAATTAAAGCTCTGTCTTGTTTAGTATGACAGAAATTCATTGCAGCAATGCTGTGTTGAGTGAACTAGCCAACTAGAGCTCTGTCTTGTTTAGCATGACAGAAACTCATTGCAGCTGTGCTGTGGTGACTGAAGTGGCACACTAGAGCTCTGTCTTGTTTAGCATGACAGAAATTCATTGCAGCAATGCTGTGGTGACTGAAGTGACCAACTAGAGCTCTGTCTTGTTTAGCATGACAGAAAAATATTTCAGCAATGCTGTGATGACTGAAGTGACCAAATAGAGCTCTGTCTTGTTTAGCATGACAGGAATTAATTGCAGCAGTGCTGTGATGACTGAAGTGACCAACTAGAGCTCTGTCTTGTTTAGCATGACAGAAATTCATTACAGCAATGCTGTGGTGACTGAACTGACCAACTAGAGATCTGTCTTGTTTAGCATGACAGAAATTTATTGCAGCAATGCTGTGGTGACTGAAGTGACAAACTAGAGCTCTGTCTTGTTTAGCATGACAGAAATTCATTTCAGCAATGTTGTGGTGACTGAACTGACCAACTAGTGCGCTTTCTTGTTTAGCATGACAGAAATTCATTGCAGCCATGCTGTGATGACTGAAGTGACCAATTAGAGCTCTGTCTTGTTTAGCATGACAGAAATTCATTGCAGCCATGCTGTGATGACTGAACTGATCAACTAGAGCTGTCTTGTTTAGCATGACAGAAATTCATGGCAGCAATGCTGTGATGACTTAAGTGACCAACTAGAGCTCTGTCTTGTTTAGCATGTTTAGTTCGGTGATCAACTAAAATGCTGTCTTATTTTGCATGACAGGAATTCATTGTAGCAGTTCTATGATGCCTTCACCTGGACATCTTGTAGCTGATGCTTGTCACAAATGTAAAGTTTCAAAATTCATCAATTCTTTTGAATTAATATTTTAACATATGTCAATATCTAGGTACAGATATCTGCTAGTGACAAACTCTTGACAAAAGCATTGGAAGTTCAGGCTGCATGCACGGATAACTGTACTAGATGGGTTAGCCACTAATATTTTACAGTTGCCTGATAACTTTGATGTAAAAACATTAGACTCAAATGCTCAACTAAAACTGCCCAAAATGAAAAACTGATAAAATGTGAGAAATATGGATATATTCGTGTCCATTAGCTCCTACTTTTTATATCAGGTTCCTACTTTTTTCCTACTTTTCTCCTACTTTTTGATATCTCAGGCTCCTACTTTTCTCCTACTTTTTCACCAGGAGTCACTTGAAAGCCTGAATGAGTAGTCACAACATTCCATGCGCATCTGACTGGTGATCATGGGAGATTGATAATGAAATCTTTTCTGCTTTCATTTTCTTCTTTCCGCTGATTCGAGAAGGGCAGTTGTTAGTTTCTGGTGATTAACTGCTTACATATAAGCATGACCAGGAAAAGTATGGATAGGTAAACAGACTGGCTCAAAAAAGACCTAAAATAGTGTTGACTGGGCCTTAACTCCAAAACAAACAAACAAAAGTATGGATAGGTAAACTGACAGGCCCAAAAATGACCTAAAATAGTGTTGTCTGGTCCTTTTCTCCAAAAGAAACAAACACAACATACCTTTATTTCAAAGAAGATCATAAAAGATATTGTTAAGTCATTGTCTGCTATGACAAAAACATCAGTAGTTCGAACTGCCCCTTTGTCATGACGTGGCGTCTGAGAGTGTAATAACGCCATGTAATAAATTTGATAATCCACTAGTGAATTAAATATGCAAATTAGTTAGACATGCCCGGTAACGTTACATGTATGATGTTCTTAACGACGTCGTGTTTACTAATGTCGGAATATTGACAATTTTGTAAAACAATCTTGAATAAAATGCGTTATAAATGTCATCGGATAAATAGAATCTTGCATTCGTGCTCATGTATTATTGAATTTATTAAACTCGTTGAGGAAAAGGGATAAAATGCTCGGCAGCCGAGCATTTTATCCCTTTTCCTCTACGAGTTTAATAAATTCATTAATACATGAGCACTCATTTAAGATCCTCTATATCTCTTAACTAATTTTCAGTATCCCAAAGGAATTTGAGTTATTGAAGTTCAACTGTATATGTGTGTGTGTGTGTGATTTCGGGTTTAACGTCGCTTTCAACAATTTTTCAGTCATATCACGACGGTGTCTGGTTGCGACAGGGAGCTCAATGCTCACTTTATAGTGCTGCCTCACTGAAGTATCATGTCCCAGACACATTACATGATACCACACCCAGTCACATTATCCTGACACTGGATCGACCAGTCCTAGCTCTACCTCGTAAATCTGAGTGCCAAATGAGGAGCAGCTAGTACCATTTTTAACGACTTTGGTATGTCGCGGCCCGGGATCGAACCCGTGACCTCCCGTTCCCTGGAGCGGACACTCTACCAACTGAGCTATCGGTGCCGGTCAACTGTATGTTATTGACATTGCATAATCTTTTGTTTGCAATTTCAGTCTCAAACTGGGGTGATTCAAAAGAAGACTGGAATGAGGATATTGACAGTTGGACAGGCAGTGTAAGTATTTGTTACCACTTGTGCCATAGCAGAGTTAGAAAATTTTTCAAAACCAGTTTTTGCAGGTATGCACAGACATGACCAATGAAAAACAGAGATTTTCTGAAGATCAAAGAATTGACCAACAACTAGATGTTCTTCGAAACTGATAAAAAGTCAGCTCCTTTAGTTTATCATATGACGTCGCTTCTGAGAGTGTAATAACGCCATGTAATATTTCCGATAATCCACTAGTGGATTAAATATGCAAATTAGCTAGATACACCCCGTAATTACGTTACAGGTACGACGTCACGTTTACTAATGGCGGAAGATTGATATTTTTATTAAACAATCGTGAATAAAATGCGTTTTAAATGTCATACGATAAATAGCATCTTACATTCGTGCTCATGTATTATCGAATTTATTAAACTCGTTGAGGAAAAGGGATAAAATGCTCGGCAAAGCCTCGCATTTTATCCCTTTTCCTCAACTCGTGCTCATGTATTATCGAATTTATTAAACTCGTTGAGGAAAAGGGATAAAATGCTCGGCAAAGCCTCGCATTTTATCCCTTTTCCTCAACTCGTTTAATAAATTCGATAATACATGAACACTCATGTAAGATCCTCTATAATAACTCTGCACCTCATGATGCTTATTATGATTGTAGTATTGATTATAGAGCACTATTACCAAAATTGGCCTTATCGTCCAACATTTACGGGCTGTGAAAATATTTCACTCACCTGGCGTGACCAAGGGCATGCAGATTTTAGTAAATTTCATATGGACAAGACAATACATCTACAAGTCCTCCAAATAACTCCCCATGGCAAGCGGAAGAATGGATTTTTCCAATCCTGCATAGTCAGTCTTATGTATTGGGGCATGTCTAGTAGTAGGTCATCAAGATTAGGTAACAGTAGCTCAGTGTTTAGCAGTTTGACTTTTTATCGAGAGTTTTTTGGTTTGAATCCGGCACACGGAGGCGAGGTGTGTCCTTGGGCGAGACACTTTATGACAATGCCCCACCCGACCCAGGTGTAAATGGGTAGCAGTGGTGTAAAAGTCTTTGCCTCTCACACGTGTGATAACATCTGGAATGGGTGTTTGAGAGTGATTCAATAAGCCTGGAGCTTTCATCGCAATCAAACTACAATAAATTAGTATAAACTAACAGTAAATGTATGTGGACAGAACAGTTTCAGACATAGCGTATTTACCATATGTATTCGAACCAAATGACCTAATCAGTGTAGACCAAGATAAGATGCTGTGTTCTGTTGGTGTAATATAAGTACACGACAAACTCTTTATAACACTATGAATGGGGTCCAAAACAGAAACCGTGTGAGTTAACCATGTAAAAAGTCAAACAAAAATGTATAGATTATGTAGAAAAATGACCATATATGGTCATTTTTCTATATAATCTATACATTTTTGGGATCCATCTTGAAACTGTGTTATATCCGAAACGGTGTTATAAGGAACAGTTATAACGAGGTTGTGGTATAATTGATTTTTCTGCTTGTTCCTGTGTTTGTTCGGCTAACCATCAAAATTTCTGTTAACTAGGGTTGGGTATCGCCTTTGAAAAACGTATCGTGATATATCGCGATATAAGGGGGTATATCGCGATATGCATCACGATATATCGCAACTATTTACAAGTTTGAAAAATATGAACTTCAATGTGTTGTTTCCATCTACTTATTGAGTACTTGACTATTACTGGTACTATTAAACTGTAAATGAATGGCTAAACTCTATTAAACATACAAAAAGAACAGTGTTTGTCTTTTATTCTGCTTCCAATGAATAGAAATGTGACAATGTCAGAGAATCAGTGGTGCTGTAGTGACTACAGAAGATGACTCAGCTGACTAGAATTTGGCAATGAGTAATAAACTGAATATCAAATCTGCCACAGGACTAGAAATGCTGTAATGTGACTGGAGAAATATTGCAAAATTTTAAATATACAATACATTGACAATATGATATTTAAAGAGACCCAGAGACTATTGACTACTAGTGACTAGAGTTTCAAATGATATTGTGGCCACAAGACTAGAAATGCTGTAAAGTGAGAGATAGATATTTGATGGTTCATAATTATGATCATACCCTTAAACTGGTGTCATGTCGCAGTGGCGACATACTGTATACCCTCAACGATAGTCGAGTCCGACTTCCGTTTTTTAAGCCCAAAATGCCTCCACACGTCCGATTTCGCCTTTGCATTTTTTTTACAAAGTTTGATGATTTATAACGGTTAAGTTGTGACACTATTGTTAATCCCTGTCGTATAATTGCCCCCTGCGGTGCGTGTCGATAAGGTGTGAAAATATGGTCAAGTTATGTCTCTAATTTCCTTTTATTCCCCTATCATAAAATTTAATCCGCAATCAATGAGAAAATTATTTAATTGCTCTTAAGACGAGTAGCTACGACTATTCTACTATCTCGAGAATGGTTATGTTTTGGCGCAAAATAACAGACGCTTGGCGAGAAAAGTTGAACGCTTTAATTTGTGTTAACACATCAGTATGCTGTTGTTGGTTATTGACATGGAGCTTACGGAAAGAGCTGTTTTCCACAACCGTTTTGCTATCGAGAATCTTTTAACCGTTTCCAAACATTTTTTATGAAAGAGATACACCCCATTAGGATAAAACAATAGACACGTGTGGGGTTGCTGGGGTCCGATGACGTCATTTACCGATCCCGTGCAGAAAAAAAAAAACTGTAGCGGTGGTTTGTGGGCGGCGGTTTGGATGCCGGAAAACTTTGATGTTCGCATGGAACTTGCTTGTTTATTTCGTTTAAAATCAGAGTTTTAGGAATAAAACTCACAAAATCGGGCTTGCTAGTAATGGAGATTGTTATATTACTCAGGTGTAAGCTAATATGAGTGGACAATTAAACGTCATTTATGTCGGGAATCTGAAAAAAAACTGAAAATGAAAGTAGCCAAAAATCCCGGAAGAAGGTTCCGGAAAATACCGGACTTTACCGAGTGTACCGGTATGGTCAAATATGTATCGCGATACGTACCGCGGGAGTTTCGAACCGTGATTCACCGGTATACCGGTAATATCGCGCAACCCTACTGTTAACCCCCGTGTATGTGGACCCTAAAGTTTAAGTCAGTTTTGGCTCCTGCAGGCTTGCCATAGCCTTTGGTTGATGTCTTATTTTTCAAAGAGAAATTAGGTTTAACATTTCAAGGGAATTATCAAAGAATTGCCTGATTGCAGATGAAATGTGATGTCAAATTTTCTCTGAAAAATATTAATAAAGGAAAAACAAAGTGACTGCAGTCTGCTTTGCCCCGCGCATGGGGGCTTGGAGAAATGGATTTGGCTGCATGACACTTCAGGTCTAAGCCTGCGCAGGCAAAGTGGTGTGAGTCGGACTGAACCTGCATATAAACCCTATAGAGATGTCATTACATCTCATTTTCGGGTAAAAGTTCAACGGAATTGGAGGCAACATCACCAAATTGACCTAAATAGTGTTGACAGGGATGTAAAACCACTGCAGTCTGCTATGTGAATTTCCTTGGTGTTATAAGTTTTAAGCAGACTTGTAATTAAGTGCACTTTAACAGTCAGGGCCATAACCTATACAGATTAAAATCTTGTACAGATTTATAACTTAAATAAGTTATAATTCATATCAGAACTTACCTCTCTTTGATAGTGTTAGAGTTAACTTTCCTTTGCCACAATAATTTAACTCATTTAAGTTATTTCTTAAATCAGCATATAAAACAAAAGTAACTTCTTTGGGTTACAAAGTATTTTTTTCAGTGAACTTCAAAGGCCCTGCGTACACATTTCTAGACGATGCGTACAAAATTTTATTGCTTCATCAAAAAGTTATGTAACAGATCTTTCATATAAAATTGGCTACATGCCCATGAAATTTGTGATAAGGTGGCAATAGAAAGGTAAATATGAGGTCAAATTTCTGAAAATAACTGAAATAAGTTATAACAGCAAAAAGTGATCAAAAGTGGAAAAATTTAATAACCTGTTTGAGTTATCAATATTTTAACTTGTTAAAGTTATGCACTTGACTTTTAAGTTACGTTTTAATAACAGTATGTTTTGCAAACCAAAAAAAAAAAAAAAATCTGCAAACAAAAAAAAAATCTATTTTTAGACCAAGAAAAGTAATACTTGAAATCAGTAATTTACTAGGTATAAAACTTGGGACTCATTTTAATGAATAATGCTCTTCAGCAAATCCTTCTTCTGTGTGAGTTGGTTTTCCTTGCATGTTCCTGTTTCACTTTTCAGTTGGCTGAGTCTAAAGTATTCACAGCATCGACAGTACAAAGCCCGCCGGTGCCCGAACAGCCGACAGTACCGGTACAAATGCCAGATACCAATTCCTTATCCAGCACGTAAGTCACTCTGCTTTTACCATCAACAGCCTGTTCCATCAACAGCCTGTTCATTTAGCTTTTAACCGTTATCCTGCAGACACCGGTAATCCCTATCTTTGCAAACAGTGTAGATCCAGATTAGATGGCTTCTGAAGAAGCCATCTGATCTGGATCTACACTGTCATTCAGTTTGTAACCTTGAATAAATACATTATGTCAAGGGCCCCAGCCCATCGGGGCTTGAAGAAATGGATGGGCTGCAGGATGCTTCCACGCAGAGCTGAAATTGACCGCACACAAGTACTGGTAAACTGCTTAGAGGATCTAAGCCTGCCCAGGCAAAGCAGTTCCAGTCGGACCGTCCATGCTTATAAACCCTATTGGTTTCATTGGGCGATAGGACTTGAGACGTCATTTCAACTCAATGTCGGGTAAAAGTCCCATGAAATTGGAAGCAATGTCTCCAAAATGACCTATACAGTGTTGACAGGGATGTTAAACCTCAAAACAAACAAACAAAACATTATCATGTCAAGTACATTTGGGCCCCGTCAAGCGATTTTGGTACTTACCGCCTATGCGAGCAGCGAAGGTTCAGGCGAGCCTGCGCATCCGTGCAGTCTCGCCAGAACCTTCGCTGCTCGCTCATACAAGCAGTGAATCAAGAGGAACCTTCAGACAGAAAGCCATTTCCCTGGCCCCTCTGAATGGCTGGGCATGCGCAGTTAAAATTTGTCATGACGGAATGCTCGAAGACACAAATTCGCTTGGCGGGGCTCATTTAGTTTGATTGGTTGGTTCAACTTGGTTGTCAGAAATGGGTGTGGCAAATTAATATATTCAGCAGGACAAGGTTTAGAAAGTACAGTCAAACTTCAATGGCTCAAATACATTTGGGATGGTGAATATTAGGTAAAGATATGGATAGTTTGAGCCACTCTAGGTCAATCATAGCACCATGTTTGGTGTCATAATAGGGTTAAACCTTTATGGTTCTTTTTGAAATAAAAGGTATTCTGAGTGTGTATGTGTGTGCTCATTTATGATTAGAATTAACCCATTGTATACTAATGGACTCTTCCATTGCTATGTGTTGTACAAGTCCATTTGTTTCGGGCCTATTTTTTCTTTGTTATACTATTTTTGATGAAAAATTCTGTTGGCAAATAGTGCAGGCCCTGATCAGATGCCACAGAATGCGGTGTCTGATCTGGGCCTGCACTGTTTGTCAAGGTACCCCTTTATGGGTTTCCTGCATGCATCACATAGATGATGTTGATTCTTAAATTAAAGTACCCACAACATAACATTTCTAACAAGAAATAAATAAATCTTTCCTGTAGGCCATCCTTAAAAAATTCTTGGTTTGCTGTGCTCCTACCTACCCACACAGATTGCCCCTACCCAAAAAATTTTATTACGATTCTGAGGAAAAGATTTTTTTTTTTTTTTTGGAATTCTGATTAAACTCAAATTTAACACACAAAGCCGAATTTCAAGTAGATGACATTTTTTTTTTTTTTTTGCTGTTTTATTTTTTTTTTTCAGAGAAAATCAGGCTTGACATTTCATTTGAATGGTCTGCCTAGCAGACCATTCAAATGAAATTTCAAGCCTGATTTTCTCTGAAAAATTAGAAAATAAGTATTTGAAATGATGCTTCCAGTTGTTGTATGGTGCTTTAAGGGTCAAATATCTCTTCAGATCTGAAAAAAAAAAAGACCTACCTTCCTACCCACCTCACATATGATGGGTAGGAGCACAGCAAACAATTTTTTTTAAGGATGGCCTTATTGTCCTTGACCCTCATTAACTGGAGCAATGTTTTTACAGGTTTACCAGTAATTTGACTGCTCTACTTCATCCCTCAACTGATATGAGTAACGATGCCAACTATATCAACCAGTTTAACCAAAAGGCTACAGAATCTATCAAAAATTCCATTGGGGTAAGTCTATTTTAGCCAGAGTACAGCTTAGCAATTGTCAAAAAATCTATACCACTGCAATCCTTCCGCCTTCAGATTTGCGCTGCATATTCAAAAATGTTATTACCATTACGTCAGTTGTCTGAAAGTTTTGGTCAGTCAAATGAGGAGGACTAGCTATACAATCGTACTGCCCACATTGTCATACTGTTCAGAAGCACATGATAGAAAGTTCAACACAGTTTGACAAAGCATTTGGTACTTTGATTTTCATTGCAAATAGCACCATATGTGCGATGGGGAGAAGTCGTTTTGCGTAACTGCTGGTTGCATGATTGTAAGCCATAAAGGTTCTTTGGGCATGGTTACACATGGAAAACAAGTCATCTGATAAGGTGGGTATAGAAAAGAAAATAATTATTCACAAGATATTTCAAGAAGCATCTATAGATGCTCCTTAAAATATCTATGAATAATTGATTAGGTAAATCAGAACGAGGCTGAGTGAGTATAACTTGAAAGCGTCCATGGTGATAATTAGAGATTATCACATGGGATTTTGGTTATCGCCCGATGTATCAACCCGAGACCCCATTATCTGCCCGAAGGCTTTAGCCTGAGGGCAGATAATGGTCGAGGGTTGATACAGAAGGCGATAACCAAAACTCCATGTTATAATTTGTTTATCACATATTCAGATCCTATTCTTACTGTGTTTGACGTTCATAAATGGAAAAAAAAAAAATATGATAAAAAGCGTAATTCAAGCAAAAAAAAGCGCGTAACGTCACGCCTAACTATTCGCGTTACGTCATGTAATTGGCAACGTCACAATAACGTCATGAGTGGGCTGATAACCGCTGTCCGTTCAAAATACACTGTTTCCAGTTATCAGACCAGGCGGGCTGATAACCGGAAATGGAAACAAGCATTATCACACATGCAAAACATGGGTTATCATGTTAAATATAGTACTGAATATGTGATAACATGGCTTCTTACAGTGATAAGAGATCTCAGTATAGTTCCTTGTATTACATTTTCTTCTGTAGTATCAATTGTTAAAGCTAATAAATCCACTTTAGGAGTACTGTGATAGACAAATCAGCAGAGGGCTCATGCTTTCTACTTGATATTACTGTTAAGTTGTACTGCATTTATTAATTCAACTTACAAAATCTTATACATTCCTGTATTAAGCAGGCCTCATATTTTTCTGGCATTTGCAGGATTTCAGGCTTTTTGAGCTTTATTAGCTCGCCTGTACGAAGTACATGGAGAGCTATTGTTGTCACCTCATTTGTGCATGTGTGCGTGTGCGTTCCCGTCACACTGCGTTAAAGTTTTTCAAATGCTTATATCTCAACAGTCACTCATCACAGAGCACTCATATTTGGAACTTAAGTACCTGGGAGGGTCTTCTGATGTTCAAAGACAACAGACCCCTGGGTTCATGCCCCGGGGTGAGGCTAGGGCTCAAAATCTAGAACACCTCTGTAAAACTGTGTTAAACAAAGTTTTTGAATTGCTTATATCTCAACAGACACTCATGACAAGGGATTCATATTTTACAAGTTGGATACCCGGGCGTGTCTTCTGAGATTCCAAGTCAACACACCCCTGGGTTCATGCCTGGGAGGACGGATGGGGTGGGGCTAGGGGTCAAAATCTAGGACACCTTTGTAATTTGTTATATATGTTTCCAATATGCTAACGAGTTATAAACAAATTGGTTATATATCAGCGAACCATGTGACATTGGTTCAAGTGAAAAAGGGTGAAGGTCATGGTGACCTACATTTCACAGTCCAGTGATTTTGCCTTATATCTTGAAGACTATTTGTTGGAAAAGTGTCATACCTGGGATATTAGTACCAAGTGACACCATGATTGACAACAAAATATATGTAGGTCACTGTGACCTATATTTCATGGTTCAGTGATTTTGCCTTATATCTTGAAGACTATTTGTTGGAGAAATGACATACCTTGGATAATAGTGCCATGGGACCCCATGATTGACCTCAAAATATATCTAGGTCACTGTGACCTATATTTCATGGTTCAGTGACTTTGCCTATTATCTTGAATACTATTCGAAGGAGAAATGTCATACCTGGACTATTACATCCATGTGACCCGATAATTGACCAACAAATATATCCAAGTCACTATGACCTATAATTCATGGTTCAGTGATTTTGCCTATTATCTTGAATACTATTTGATGGAAAAATGTCATACCTGGATTATCAGTTCCATGTGACCCTATGATTAACCTCAAAATATATCTAGGTCAGTGTGACCTATATTTCATGGTTCACTGATTTTGCCTATTATCTTGACTACTTTTTGTTAAAGAAATGTCTTACCTTGATTATTAGTTCCATGTGACCTGCTGATTGACCTCAAAATATATCTAGGTCAGTGTTACCTATATTCCATGGCTCAGTGATTTTGCCTATTATCTTGATTAATATTTTGATAACAAAATGTTATACCTGGGATATTACTTCAATGCAACCAGATGATTGACCTCAAAATATATCTAGGTCAGTGTGACCTATATTACATGGTTCAATGACTTTTACTTATATCTTGAATACTATTGGATGGAGAAACTTCATATCTGAATATTCAATTCCATATGACCAGATGATTGACATAGAAATGTATCTAGGTCAGTGTGACTTATTTTCAAGGTTCAATGATTAGCCTTATAATTCAGACAGTTTGATTCTGAAATGTAATATCTGGAATATATGTTCCATGTGACCTGATGATTGACCTTAAACTATATGCAGGTGAGTGTTATCTATATTTCATGGTTCAATAATTTTACCTTAAATATCTTGAAGGCGTGAAACAGACCAGCTATACTGTCATGCGACAGCTCTTGTTTTTTTCTTGATTTCCTCCTGTATTCTGTTTAAAATGACCATTTAACCCTTAATTTTTTTAGCCACACCCCTTTCTGGCTGTCAGCCAATCAAGTTGGATGATATAATGTATTCATTCAATTCATGAACTACATTACAAACAGTGTAGATCCGAATCGGATGGCTTCTTCAGAAGCCATCTGATCTGGATCTACACTATTTGTAGGTAATGGTTGTCGTGGTCAGACAGCAGGATAAGGTTAAGGCTGTAAAATCAGGGCATTCAGGCATAGAAAAGCTTGGTCAGTATTTATAGGTTATTGACTTTATATTGTGAAATATTCGGCACGAGTTCATATGGCGAAGGACGCACGAGCTTGCGAGTATGTCTTCGCCATATGAACGAGTGCCGAATATTTCACAATATAAAGTCAATAACCTTTTTATTATACACCCAAAATAGAACTGTCTACTAGAATGCAGGATTGCCTGGTATAGAAATCTGAACGTAAAATGAGATTATACATCTTTAAACGGTTTGAAATGGAAAATAATGTAGTTCGTTGAGTGTCTTCCTACACAATGAAAAACCACGCCCAATGGCGCCAAAGTGAAGACGACGTTTAAGTTGATGGATGTGACGTCATCAAAAACATTGACGTTTCCAAACACAGGACGGCATTTCAGCCGAAGTTTTCGTTTTGTTTCTTTTGAAATACTCTTGATTTCCTGAAAGAAATTATTACATATCTAAACAGATTGCAGGTAGGTCATATTTGCTAGCATAAAATGCGCTTTATGCACCTTGTCACAGCCAAAATTCGATTTGTTTTAGGTTATTTCAGTCAAATGGCTGCCAATTTTTAGTATCGAAATGCACACACTTGAAAGTAGTTCTATTGTGAACGTGACTGCTTATCGACAGGCAATATGAACTTGACTACGGGCAATATGGAAAAATATTGATAGGTAACTTCTGCACAAAGTAAACAGGGCATTTCTGGGTATATAATAAGAGGCCTGATTAAGTAATAAGTATACAAATATTAATGAATGAAGAGTACTTTTCTCTTTCAAGAGATTTCTTTATCCTTGAATCATGAGGTTAAACGTAATAATGAGAATGCTAATACAAAAGCTTGTATTTAAGAGGAGAACCCACATTACTTAAGGATAGGGCTGGCTAATCGGAGCTGAAAATATAATCGATTATCAGTCAAGTCATTGCGATCGATAATCGATTAGTAATTGCTAAGGTTTTTGTTATAATTTTACCTGTCTGGCTTTCTATCTGAGCGTGACTCTTACCATATGTTGCACTTTACCATGTGTATATTTGAACAGACAGGCCTGAGCAAACAGTGTAGACCCAGATGAGACGCCGCAGAATGCGGCGTCTCATCAGGGTATGCACTGTTTGCCACTCATCCAACTATTTTAGGCATAACTTTGGGTAGTAAATTGTACCTATCAACTAATCGTTTAAAAGCAAATCAGAAATGATAATCATTTTTGTGGAATTTATCGATCGATTAATCGATTATACGATTAATTGTGTCGGCCTTACTTAAGGATTTTTATTATGCATTTGTCCTTGGATGTTACTCTCACAGGCCTGGATAATGACATGTTCAGTACATTGTTTGTTATTGTTCTTTCTGCAGATTGGTTCATCAAGCCTCGGCTCTGTGTCATCTCAGACTGCCTCAAATGTTAGTGCTCTTGTGTCGCTCACACAGAATGTGGCCTTGCAGCAGGATGGGCTTGGCTCAAGTTTACCAGGAACCGGACTGGATGGCTCCAGTTTGACAGTAACTGGTCTTGGGGGTACCAGTCTAACTGGGAATCCTTTAGTGGGAACAAGTTTAGGTGGCAGTCTAGGAGCTGGTTCTCTGCCTGTCAATAGTTTGACTGGGTCATTAAATGGAACAAGTTTAACTGTAAACAGTGGTTTATCGGGAACAAGTGGTTTGTCTGGTGGCAGTGTTTTAACAGGGAATTCCAGTCTAACTGGAAATAGTGCTTTGACAAACAGTGGCTTGACAAATGGTGGATTGGCAGGAAGTAGTTTAACGGGAAGTTCTGGCTTGTCGGGAACCAGTGGTTTATCAGGACCTGGTTTATCGGGTAGTAGTGGTTTGACTGGAAGCAGTGCTTTAACGGGAACCAGTACTTTGCCGGATACTAGTTCATTGACTGGGAATGCTTTATCGGAAAATAGCTTATCTGTGAATGCATTATCAGGCACTGGGTTATCTAGGGACGGTTTAACAGGAAGCTCATTGTCTGGTAGCAGTTTATCTTCAGTGACACAGTCAAATTTGCCGGCTTCTGTTATGTCTCAGACATCGTCTGTAACTCAGAATGCCATGTTGCAGCAGAGACCAAAAGCACAAAAAACGAAATTGCCACCACCGTCAAAGGTAAGTGCTTTCATTTTGCTTATTCTATACTCTATAACACAGCTGCTGGGGTTCAAAGCTGAAATCAAGTGACTGGTAGTTTAAACCCTTGTCCTGCTGAATATTTCAATCTGCCACACCCACTACCTACTATCAACCAATCAGATTACTTGATGCAAATTATTGCAACAAATTCACAATCGGAATGACAATCTAGATCCAGATCAGATGGCTTCTTCAGAAGCCAACTGATTTGGATCTACATTGTTTGATAGATAAAGCATATCCGGACTCAGCAGGACAAGGGTTAACATGTATTATAGCAAACAAAACTATAGATTACATAGAAAAGTTACACCTGTGGACACAAAACCGTTTAAACTCCTATGAAATAACTTTCAATGAATCTCTTTGCATCAAATTAGTTTGACAAGCAAATGTCATTAGCTCACCTGAGCCGAAGGCTCATTGGTGAGCTGATAGTATGGCCAGGCAAAAATTCTGTGTGTGTGTGTGTGTTCACATTTTCAAACGTCTTCTCCTCCGGAACTGCTGGGCCGATTGTAGTCAAATTTCATGTGGAGGCTCCATGGGGTGGGGGAACGAAAGTTTGCATTTTTGGTCTAGGTCACATGACCAAGATGGCCGCCATGCCCATATATGGAAAAAACCCTTCGAAAATCTTCTCCTCCGGAACCACTGGGCCGATTTGCATGAAACTTGGCATGTAGCACCTGGGACATTGGCCCATCATAAATTGCATAAATGGTGTCCCTGGGATGACCTTGACCTATTTTACGCCAAGGTTAAATTTGGTAACATGGGCATTTGTATGGGAAAAAGTAGAAATGTCTGATATCTTGCAAACTGTTACAAATAATGCCACTAAACCATATATATTCTTATTCCTTATGATGAGGCGCATTTAGTGACGTGGATTTTGGAACCCTGGGCCCCCCCAGGGGGGGCATGCCCCACCCCCTTTTTGGCACAAAATGCTTAATATCTCCAAAACAGCTAAGATCCCGACCCATAAACCATATATATTCTTGTTCCTTATGATAAGGCGCATTCAGTGACATGGACCTTTGGGTACCGGGGTTCCCCGGGGGGGGGGGGGGGGGGGGGGGGGGGGCATGCCCCACCCCTATTTTGCACAAAATGCTTAATATCTCGGAAACGGTTAAGATCCCGACCCATAAACCATATATACTCTTGTTCCTTATGATGAGGCCCATTCAGTGACATGGACTTTTGGACCATGGGGTACCAGGGGTCGGGGGGGGGGGGGGGGGGGGGCATGCCCCACCCCTTTTTTTTGCACAAAATGCTTAATATCTCGGAAACGGTTAAGATCTCTATCCATGAACCATATATATTCTTGTTCCTGATCATAAGGCGCATTAAGTGACATGAACCTTTGGACCCGGGGGTCCCAGGGGTCCCAGGGGGGCATGCCCCACCCCCTTTTTTGCATTAAATGCTTAATATCTCGGAAACGGTTAAGATCCCCACCCATAAACCATATATACTCTTGTTCTTTATGATGAGGCGCATTCAGTGACATGGACCTTTGGACCCTGGGGTACCGGGGGGGGGGGGGGGGGGGGCATGCCCCTCCCCCTTTTTTGCTCAAAATGCTTAATATCTCGGAAAAGGTTAAGATCCCCACCCACAAACCATATATATTCTTGTTCCTTATGATAAGGCGCATTCAGTGACATGGACCTTTGGACCCGGGGGGTCCCTGGGTGAGGGAGGGGGGCATGCCTAACCCCCTTTTTTCACAAAATGCTTAATATCTCGGAAACAGTTAAGATCCCCACCCATAAACCATATATATTCTTGTCGCATTCAGTGTAATGGACCGTTGGACCTACGGTTCCAGTGGGGGGGGGGGGGGGGGGCTGGGGGCCAACTCCCTTTATTGCATTGAATGCTTAATATCTCGGAAACAGTTGAGATCCCCACCCAGTTACACAGACCTTCGGTCCCTCTTGGCCAAAGATCACATATTAAAGTCTTTGAGGACTTCCTCAGAAAAGTCAGGTGAGCGATTCAGGACCAATGGTCCTCTTGTTCATCAAAGAATTCTTAAACTAGATCAAGCAATTGATTGGTCTCATTTTGGAAAACACTTTCTGATTGACATTTGAGATGTATTTTGATTGGACAGTGCAGGAGTCAGCAATGGAATGAGTACCACCTTGTGTTTTGAATTTATTTCTGTCTGGCAGTTGACTGACAGGATGTTAAGATATATTGAATGATGTTTCAGTCAGAATGAAATGAAGCTATCAAAGTTTGAAAGCTTTTGTGTCCACAGGTGTAGCACATATTTCTGATGCCATTTTGTTTCTGTCAATTAGCGTAAGAATCCAATAATTCAAACAGCTTAAGGACTTGCGCTGTAATTCTCCTAAAATTTTAACCTCAAATCAAACAAACAAACACATTCCAGCAAGGTTTCAAAAAGTGCACATGGAATTGCAAACATTGGGGACCTTGATCAGACTGCTCCTGATCTGGGTCTGCACTGTTTGCTTAGGCCTGACTCTCCCAATACTTATGATCATGACGATAATCATAATTTTGGTCTGTGTTGCTTGTGGGATGATATGACAAGATGGATAGCACAGTTCTTTAAATGGTAATTTTAATGTAAAATCATCGATACAGTCATAAACACTTTGTTTGCCCCCACCCATTGGGGCTTGAAGAAATAGATGGGCTGCATGATGCTTCCACGCAGAGCTGAAACCGACCCACTCACGAGTACTGGTAAACTGCTTAGAGGATCTAAGCCTATCCAGGCAAAGCGGTTTGAGTCGGACAGTCCATGTTTATAAACCCTATAATATTGGTTTCATTGAGTGGCAGGGATTGAGATGTCATTTTATCTCAGTGTCAGGTAAAAGTCCCACAAAATTGGAAGCAACGTCTCCAAAATGACTTTACAGTGTTGACGGGGACATTAAACCTCAAATCAAACAAACAAAACAACAGGCCTCCGTGGCCTAGTGGTTAAGAGCGCTGACTCTTGATCATTAGGTCTCTCACCGCTGTGGTTCGAGCCTCGCTCGGGTCACATGTGAGACGCCAAGTTCTGCAACGGAAGGTCAGGTGGTTTTTCTCCGGGTACTCCGGTTTTCGCCCACTTCTGATTAACGATCGGCTCGATATGAGTGAAATAATCTTGAAAGGGCCGTAAAACCAAAACCAAAAAAAAACCAAAAAAAACAAAAACAAACAAAACAGTCAAGCAGGCCTCTGTGGCCTAGTGGACAAGAGCGCTGATTCTTAAACATTAATTATCTTACCTTTGTGGGTTTGAGCCTCACCCAGTTGCATGTGAGGTGCCAGGTTCTGCAGCAGAATGTCAGATGGTTTTTCATTGGGTACTCTTGTTTTCCGCACTTCTGATTAACCCTTTTAGTACCAAACGGAATCTTCCGCCTTATATATAGCAGGAGTCCACTTCAAAGTCTAGGGGTGCCAGGTTGTGATTTCTTCAAAATTGATTTGGAAAATGGCTAAACATTATGCAAATAGTGGAGGCCCTGATCAGACGCCGCGTTCTGCGGCGTCTGATCTGGGCCTGCACTGTTTGCCTGGGTACCCGTTTTGGGTATTTCCGGTACAAAATGGGTTAAAGATGCAATACCTTTGAAAGAATCCTGAAAGGTCCATAAAACCAAAATCAAAAAAGAAAAAAAAACTCCATAATTATCCTAAGTCTTGGGACAGACATGCCCAAGCAAACAGTGTAGACCCAGCTCTGACTTCTTCTGAAGGAGCAGTCTGATCAGGGTCTACACTTTTTGCCATTATGTCTGCACATTTTGGAATCATTCGTGAATTGTGAAATAGATTTGTAAAACATTAAGGAGAATTAGGCAAGTTTTCAAAGTGTCCCAGTTTTTAGGATATTTACGGTACAGTTAGGCAGTTTAGGTATTAAACTAATTCCAGTGATATATTACCTTCTTGATGCTGAAACGGCCACAGTATGCTTCCCATTGCTCCAAAGAAGCAGTTGTAACGAGAATAATTCTGGGTAACCTTTTCTTATTGCTCCTTTCAACTGTACATTGCGATACTTTTTAGAATCACCTCGGCGAGGCGATTCTGACAAGTAGCCAACAAGTGTGTTTCTGACAAGAAATGAAATTCTTGCACACCAGATAAGGAAATTGATAGTTTTAGCTTGGGATAGAAGATAAGAATCTTATATTGGGGTGAGGGGTGGATGGGAAAATCTGTCCCGAGGGACACTGTCCGGCATCACGAGGCTTGCCGAGTGATGCCGGACAGTGATCCCGAGGGACGGATTTTTCTATCCACCCCTCACATCCATATTGGATTCTTTTTCTTGCATACCTGTCATTTCTTAGCGCGGAATTTCAATGCTGCAGTCACTTCGGTTAGCAACGTCCGCCATATTGTGTTGACACTGCAGGAATGTTAAGTGACGTCACGGATCGTGCATGACGTCAACCTTAACGACGGCGCACACAAGGTCGTAATCAACCAGTGCATTTATCAAACACGCGATTATATTTGATTTGGGGTCGGAACACGAGGGTCAGAACATAAATTTCTATCCCAGGGTTAAATCACGGATTGCCTTGTCTGGTGTGCAAGAAATACTGTTCTAATCCTGGTATTCTTACCCAAAATATTCTCGCATGTTTGATAAATGCGCTGGTTGACTACAACCTCATATGCACGGTCGTTAAGGTTGACGTCACAGCACGTTACATGATGTCCCCAAACATCACTACAGTGTCATCACAATATGGCGGACGTCGGCAACCGAAGGGACTTCAGTATCATGCTCCATGCTCAGAAATGGAAAGTATGCGATAAAAAGAATCATACATGGGTGTGAGGGGTGGATGTAAAAATCCATCCCGAGGGTCATTGTCTGGCATCACGAGGCTTGCCTCGTGATGCCAGACAGTGACCTTCGGGATGGATTTTTACATCCACCCCTCACACCCATGTAAGATTCTTATATTCTTGCACACCGGACAAGGAAATCCGTGATTTTACCCTGGGATAGAAATTTGTGTTCTGACCCTGGTGTTCCGACCCCAAATCCAATATAATCGCGTGTTTGATAAATGCACTGGTTGATTACAATCTCATGTGCGGCGTCGTCATGCGTGACGTCACTAAACATTCCTGTTGTGTCATCACAAAATGGCGGACGTCGGTAACCGAAGTGACAGCAGCATTAGAAATTCGCAATAGAAATGGAAGCTATGCAAGAAAAAGAATCCAATATGGGTGTGAGGGGGGATAGAAAAAACCGTCCCTCGGGATCACTGTCCGGCATCACTCGGCAAGCCTCGTGATGCCGGACAGTGTCCCTCGGGACCGATTTTTCAATCCACCCCTCACACCCATATAAGATTCTTATATTCTTCCTTTATTATCCTTCTGTAATACTTAAAATCTAAAGCTTGGGGTTCCAGGTGCTTCAGACCCAGAATTTATTATGCTTCCGACTTTGAGGAGTGGATAGGGCATTTTGTTGTGGGCCTATCCACATATCCTTGACAACAAAAAGCTCACTAGTACATAAGGAGAATCCGAGACATCTTGGCCCCAAACTACGTAAAAGAAACTGGCTAAGGACATATTTTTCAGTGAGAAGCTACTAGGTGTAGTGGTTAAACTACTTGCTTTATAAACCAGGGGTTGTCGGTTTGATTCCAGGCTTCTCCAGGCTTTTGGATGGGTCTTCAAACTCTGGTCCCATCTCTATTTGACCCTTAGTTGTTAATGGGACGTAAAATGTGCATGCATGCACACACACACATACATTACCTCTGGCCTATATTTTTGCTTGTCTGATTATAGATCCCTGCTTCAGCCGTAGAAATGCCAGGCAATATGATGACCACGTTAGATGTCCAGTTTGGTAACTTGGAGTTTGGTACGACGGAAAACTCAGCGTTCTCATTCGGAGGAAATGAATCTGTATCAAATGCTTATTCAAGCTCAGTGACCAGCAGGTAGGTAACAGCAATGTTCCTTTGTTTGATTTGAGGTTTAACGTCCCCATCAACACTGTAAAGGTCATTTTGGAGACGTTGCTTCCAATTTTGTGGGACTTTTACCCGACATTGAGATGAAATGACATATCAAGCCCTGTCGCCCAATGAAACCAATAGAGTTTATTAGCATGGACGGTCCGCCTCGCACTGCCGTTCCTTGACAGGCTTAGATCCGCTAAGCGGTTTACCAGTACTAGTGTAGGGGCCAAATTCAGCTCTGCGTGGAAGCATCATGTAGCCCATATATTTCTTCAAGCCCCTATGGGTGGGGGCCAAAGCAATGTTCCTAAGTACTGGGACAGATGTAAGGCTGACACGATTAATCGTATAATCGATTAATCAATCGATAAATTCCACAAAAATGATTATCATTTCTGATTTGCTTTTAATCGATTACTTCATAGGTACAATTTACTACCCAAAGTTGTGCCTAAAATAGAGGGATGAGTGGCAAACAGTGCAGACCCTGATGAGACGCTGCCTCTGCGGCATCTCATCTTGGTCTACACTGTTTGCTCAGGCCTGTCTGTTCAAATATACATATAGTAATGGGCAACATATGGTAAGAGTCATGCTCAATAAGAAAGCCAGACAGGTAAAATTATGACAAAAACCTTAGCGATTACTAATCGATTAGCGATCGCAATGGCATGACTGATAATCGATTATCTTCTCAGCTCCGATTAGTCAGCCCTACAGATAGGCCTAAGCAAACAGTGCAGGCCCAGATCAGACTGCTCCTTCAAGACTGCTCCTGAAGGAGCAGTCTGATCAGGGTCTACACTGTTTGTCCATTCATCTGCATCTTTTGGACTCATTGCTGGATATGTCATTTCATCTGCATCTTTTGGACTCATTGCTGGATATTGAAACAAATTTGTTAACCCTTATCTTGCTGAATATTCAGTTTAGCCACACCCATTTCTGACTTTGAACCAATCAGATTACTTGATGTACTTTATTCCTACAAATTCATAAACTGAATGTCAAACAGTGTAGATCCTGACTAGATGGCTTCTTCAGCCATCTCATCTGGATCTACACTGTTTCCAACGATAGGGGTTGTCGTGAACAGCAAGATAAGGGTTAAAATTTAAGGAGAATTACAGCAAGACCACAAGATGCCGACTTTTTAGGATTTACAGTATTTAGATTTAACTCTCATCTTGCTGTTCACGACAACCCCTATCTTTGGAAACAGTGTAAATCCAGATCAGATGGCTTCTGAAGAAGCCATCTGATCAGGATCTACACTGTTTGGCATTCAGTTTATGAATTTGTAGCAATAAATTACATCAAGTAATTTGATTGGTTGATAGACATTAATGGGTGTGGCTTAAATGAATATTCAGCAAGATAAGATTTAATGATTTCTCTATTTCAATTCTCCGTCATTGTAAACTTGAAAATGAGATATGACAATCAAAATATTCTTTCGACAAAATAACATGATGGGCAAAGCAAAGTCTGATCAGTTTTTATTGTACACTGTATCATGCAAAACAGCCCGCCTCGGTAGCTCAATCGGATGCATGTCTGACTGGTGCAATTCGATTCAATACCTGCCGGGGTCGGCAACAATCTTTCGTTGAGATTGATCTTGAAATCTTTTCTACTGTCTTTCTCTCCCTTCCGCTGTTTCAAGAAGAGCAATTGTCAGTTTCTGGCGAAAGAATGTGCATATTGGTTAACCACTTATGTATAAGCCTGCCAAGGAAAAGTGTGGATAGGTAAACTGACCGGCTCAAAAATGACCTTTAATATTGGTGACTGGGCCGTAAAACTCCAATTCAAACAAACAAAAACCATGAAAAACAACAGATAAGGTAGGTATTTGGTTATAAATGAAGGATAGTACATTGACTCAGGATGTTACATGATCATTTTAGTGTGAGACGCCAAGTTCTGCAACGGAAGGTCAGGTGGTTTTTCTCCGGGCACCCCGGTTTTCGCCCACCTCTGATTAACGATCGGCTCGATATGAGTGAAATAATCTTGAAAGGGCCGTAAAACCCAAACCAAAAAAAAAAAAAAAAAATGATCATTTTAGTGATGTCAAAATTAAACCATTGTTCTCTTCAGTACGATTGGATGATGGTGACTTTGTGACCTCAATGTTTACTAAATTCAATAATACATGAACACCCATGTAAGATCTTCTATGTAATGTGTCACGTATTTATTTGCAAAACCAGCAACATTTACATCTCTTTTTCTATCAGATCACACTGTTTGCTGTATTGTTTTCATATGGTTAAACTAATTCATAGTATGATATGCCGTATTTACCATGATTACAATACGATTCAGCGAATTGTTGCACCTCATCTGCTAGTCACAGATAACCTTAGCTCACTTAAGTTGTAGTTGTGTGGTTGTTTTTAGACAGTAATTGTGTAGTTCAAAGTTGTATCCTGTGTTACAAGAAGGTTGAAACAACAATGTATGTTTACATTCCAGCACATCATCGTCATTAACAAATCATGTGAGTGGTCAGATTGGTCAGTTAAGTCAAACTAGTGAATCCATCATACCCACATCTCGAATATCAGCATCTCCAATGTCGGCCCTGGAACAAACATCCCCCAGAAATAGTGCGCTATATCAGCCATCGCCATACACTACACCGGTAAAGAAAGAGCCTGTCGAAAACAAACAGGTGAGTGTTTTAAGTAAACAGACTTTCAAAGAAAGGTCAAAGTAAAACTTTTTATTTGGTTTACTTTACCCAACAGACCCTAAAAGTTGGCCCCTACCCAAATTTTTTTCACCTGATTTGCGTATTTCTTAAATAAAAATATTGTTTAGAATGGGTACATAAAAAAAAAGCATTTTTTGAAGGCTTAACACGCAATGTTCAGACATGACGTGTGGATTGAAAATTTACCCTTGTGAAAAAAAAAAAAAAATTTATATTCAAATACCGGTTCTATAGTTAACTATAAATAAATGACTTGCATTGATTTACCTGATTTTCTCACCCTGGCACATTGTTTGGCAGCTTAAGGATAACGCCTGAGGCCAGTGTTCACGGTTTAATAGTTCAATAATTTTGACACACAGGTCAAATTTTGCTGCCATAAGATCAAAGAACCCGACGTGGACTTATCTGATTTTCACCTAGTTAGATAATGAACCAGTCTAAAACCTTGTGCTCTAGGCGTTTTTGGTTGGATTATCAGTGGCAAAGTCAGCTTGTTTTTCGAACCAATTTTTTTAAAGTTACTGAATTATGGACCAATTTTTTAATGAACTTCTGAAGTCAAAATCGGTTCAGGTAATCCAAAAACGGTCCAGAACCTGCAAACCAACATTTTCTCGAGCCCAGGTCAGCACCATTGTGTTTGCTGCTTTAATAGAACAATGCTGCTAGTTTCTGTATAGATAAATTTAGCCTGGGCACATCATTTCCTACAATTTACTCATGCACCCAGGGAAGACTCAGATCAGCCAGGGCTTCAGCAAAGTCTGATCAGAGTCTTCGGTGTGCGCTCTAAGGCTAGCTTGGCCCAATGCTCCTTCATGCAGCAAGAGAGGTCTCTGGTCAGACTACATTGTATATGGATGTGTAGGCTGATCTGATTCTTTGCGGGGGGGAACATGCAAGTTGTAGGAAATGCAGTGCCCCGGCTCATTTATGAAGCAAGCCGTCAGCAAGTTTCCTGAAATTTGTATGAAATGACTCGCTTCCTCTCATCGGGGCTTGAGCAAATAGGTTGGGCTGCATGGTGCTTCTGTGCAGAGCTGAAACCGACCAACATGAGTACTGTTAAACTGCTTAGAAGGACTTAACCTGCCCAGGCAAAGTTGTGTGTATCCAGATGTTCCTGCATATAAACCCTTGTGGTTTGTTTGGGCTGTAGGGCTTGAGATGCCATTTCATCTCAGTGGTGGGTAAAAACCCAAAATTGACTTTAATAGTGTTAACAGGGATGTAAAACCTCAACACACACAACTTTTAATCATCATCTTTTCCTATAGTAGCGTTTTTCTATAGATTGTATATTTAATAGCTTCAGCGGAAGACTTTGTATTGACATGTTCACAATGATGCTGTGTGTTGTTGTATGTAGAAGAGATACAATGAGATTATGACACTTGTTCACTAGAGTTGGTAATAAGCATACTGTAAAGATCCGAAAAATTCAGACACCTTGAGCACTTGCTATTATTCTCTTAAAATTTTAACAAATTTGTTCCATGATCCAGCAAGGGGGCCAAAAAGTGTAGAAAGATAGCAAACAGTGTAGACTGTGATCAGACTGCTCCTTCAGGAGCAGTCTGATCTGGGTCTGCACTGTTGTCTTAGGCCTTTCTGTCCCGATACTTAGGATCATAACGGTAGCTTCAGATAAATAGAGGATCTTACAGGCGTGTTCATGTATTATTGAACTTATTAAACGCGTGGAGGAAAATGGATAAAATGCGAGGCTTTGCAGAGCATTTTATCCCTTTCCTCAACGAGTTTAATAAATTCAATAATACATGAGCACGAATGCAAGATTCTATTTATCATATGGAATTTAAAATGCATTTTATTCACGACTGTTTACAAAAATGTCAATATTCCGCCATTTGTAACCGTGACGACATTAAGGAGTCGTACATGTAAGGTTACGGGACGTATCTAGCTAATTTGCATATTTAATCCACTAGTGGATTATCGAAAATATTACATGGCGTTATTATTAGGGCCCCGCACTGAAAGTGTGGGTGCCCTATAGTAATCACTCTGTCAGTCCGTCTGTCTGTCTGTCCGTCCGTCTGTCTGTCCGTCCAGAAATTTTCCTACTCCGCTGATAGCACTGCCGGGGCCCTAGTCAGTTTCACTGACAGCTCTAGTTACACGCTCAGACACGACGTCATATGATAAGGTGGAGTTGAGTGATCCTTCTCCTTATTTCTGCTGTGGCTCCCTCAATATAAAGTACTTTGCGACTCCCGCTCATCGGAGCTGAAAGAAATAGATGGGCTGCATGATGCTTCCACACACAGTTGAAACCGACCGCACATAAGTACTGGTAAACTGCTTAGGGGTTCTAAGCCTGCCCATGAAAAGTTGTGTGAGTTGGACCATCCATGCACATGAACCCTATTGGTTTCATTGGGCAGCAGGGCTTGGGAAGTCATTTCAGCTTAATGTTGGGTAAAAGTCCCAATTTAGAGTTGGAAGCAACGTCTCCAAAATTACCTATACAGTGTTGACAGGGACATTATACATCAAATCAACAAACCAACAATGTACTTTGTTTCTGGGGGTATGGTTAAAGGTTTAACCATTTATGCTGCTGTGTTAGCTTTCAGATATTGCTTTTGTTTTCCAGATCTCACCACCAGACCCTATACCAATGCCAAATCAGCCAGATTTAAAAGCCAATCCACTCATAAACTCTCAGACAGCTAATGCCTTATCACAAGGTAAGTGATTTTTATGCCCCCGGATTCGGTGTTGGGGGATATAGTTTTTGGTCTGTCTGTCTGTCTGTCCGTCCGTTTCTCTTTCGTCTGTTTATCTGTCCGCAAAAACCTTAACATTTGGCATAACTTTTGAATGGTAACTGATAGGGCTTTTATATTACACATGTGCATTCCCTGTCACATGACCCTTCCAATGGTACCATAATTTTTGACCTTGTACCTTGAGCTTGACATTTGACCTTCTTTTTAAAAACTTTTAACATTGACCATAACGTTTGATTGGTAAGTGATTGGGCTTTCATATTTCACATGTGCATTCTTTGTCACAAGACCTTTCCAATGGTACCATAATTTTTTGACCTTGTGACCTTGTTTGTTTCTTTCTTTTCCTTTGGCTATTAAAATAAAACACTAAGCACCTAAGCAAACAGGCCTCCGTGGCCAAGTGGATAAAAGCGCTGAATCTAAATCATTAGGTCTCTCATCGCTGGGGGTTCGAGCCTGGCTCTGGTCACATGTGAGACACCAAGTTCTGCAATGGGTCAGTTGGTTTTTCTCCGGGTAGTCCGGCTTTTGCCAACCTCTGATAAACGATCAGCTTGAAAAAGTGCAATTATCTTGAAATTACTTGATTTTATGTATTTGTTCAATTTACAAACTACATGACAACAGTGTAGATCCTGATCAGATGACTTCTGAGGAAGCCATCTGATCTGGATCTACATTGTTCTGAGGTCTAGGGGCTGTCACATTCAGCAGGAAAACGGATAAGAAGTTTGTTACTTTGTCTTGAAACCTTGTTGTGTGTACTCATTAGAACGATCTGGGGCCAGTTGTTCAAAACTAACGATGTCGTTAGTTAACGTATCATTAAAACTTTGGTCATTAAATACGGCAAATATACTGAAACTTTTGCTGAAAAAATGTGAGCAGCAGCTTTTGCGAAAAGCTGCTCACATTTTTTCAGTAAAAATACCAAAATTTTTGATATTGTACTTGCTAGAAGAGTTAATATGACCACTAACGAGCTCGTTAAGCTAACAATGCTTTGAACAACTGGCCCCTGGTTGAGGCAGTTCTAATGAGCAGCACAACATAACTTTATTTCATAGATCAAGAAGATATGAGTGACCTTGAGCTGTGATTGAACCCTTATCCTGCTGAATAAATTAATTTGGCTATACACTGGCCTCTGTGGCCGAGTGGGTAAGAATGCTGACTCTTATCATTATGTCTTTCATAGCTCTGGTCTGCGCCTTGCTAGGGCCACATGTGAGACAAGCAAATTCTGCAATGGAAGGTCAGGTGGTTTTTCTCCTTTGTCCAGTGCTGATTAACGATAGGCTAAAAAAAAAAGTGAAATAACCTTGAAAGTGCCGTAAAACAAAAAAAAAAAAAAAAAAAAAAAAAGAAATTTGGCTGCACCCAATCAAATAGCTTGATATTATGTATAATTTGTTCAATTGATGGACCGTATGACCAACAATGTAGATCCAGATCAGTTGGCTTCTTCAGAAGTCATCTGATCTGGATCTACACTGTTTGCAAAGGTATGGGTTGTCTTGGTCAGCAGGATAAGGGTTAACACTCATTGAATTAAATTGCCCATGTTTAGAACTAACTGCCTTAACCCATTGAATATGGGTGGACTCTTCCATTGCTATATGTTGGACAAGTCCATTTGTTATATAAGGGGTCTCAGGCCTATTTTGTTGATTTTATTATTTTGTTTGTTTGTTTGATTCGAGGTTTAACATCCCCGTCAACACTGTAAAGGTCATTTTGGAGTCGTTGCTTCCAATTTTGTGGGACTTTTACCCGACCTTGAGATGAAATGACATCTCAAGCCCTGCCGCCCAATGAACCAATAGGGTTTATTAACAGGGACGGGCTGACTCGCACCGCTTTGCCTGGGCAGGCTTAGATCCTCTAAGCAGTTTACCAGTACTCGTGTGCAGGTCGGATTCAGCTCTGTGTGGAAGCATCATGCAGCCCACCTACATGCATTTCTTCAAGCCCCGATGGGTGGGGGCAGCTATTTGCAAAGGTAGGGGTTGTCTTGCTCAGCAGGATAAAGGTTTATACTCAGTGAATTAAATTGCCGCGGCTTATTTGCCCATATTTAGAACGAGCTGCATTAACCCGTTGTATACTGGTGGACTCTTCCATTGCTATATATTGGACAAGTCCATTTGTTATATAAGGGGTGTCAGGCCTATTTTGTCGATTTTATTCTATTTTTGATAGAAAATTCTGTTAGCAAATAGTGCAGGCCCTGATCAGACTCCGCGTTCTGCAGCGTCTGATCTGGGCCTGCACTGTTTGCCAAGGTACCCCTTTAGGGGTGTCCCACATACTATAGGTTAAACTCAGAAGCGTAAGAACCATTGAAGTTCAACTGTAATGTTTTGTATACAGCCATAACAACAGGTATGGTGGGTATTTGTTGATAAACAAAGGATAAGTTTCTGTAATTCTCCATATAAACCTTATGTTGTGGGTATTGTTTAGAAATGCCTCACCAAGGCTGTTCTGATGAATACCCATATCATAGGTTTGCAGAATTGGCAAAAATTTTCATTTTACCGTAAAAAATCATAAAAATTCGGACACCTTGGGGACTAGCTGTAATTGTACTAAAATTTAAACAGATTTGATTCATGATCCAGCAAGGAGTTCGAAAGGTGCAGACAGTATGCCAAACAGTGTAGACTCTGATCAGACTGCTCCTTTGGAAGCATGCAGTCTGATGTGGATCTGCACTGTTTAGGCTTAGGCTCATCTGTCCCAATACTTTGGATCTTTATGGTATTATCACCAAAAACTCACTTTATCTATTCCATAACAGTGCACTAGACCAAGCAGTTGTATTAATGCTTTGATGCCTATTTCGTTATTTCAGTATCTCTGGCGTCTAGCAGTATAGACTCTGGCAGTCTCAGCTCTTTCACAAACAGCACACCGACTTACCAAACCTCAGGTTTCCAATCTCACAAGCCAGCACCAGGTTACTCAACAAAGCCTGGTTCTTATCCTGCAAACCAGTACCAACTGGGCTCCAGCCAGGCGCAGACTGGTTCAAGTCAGTTTGGTTCCAGTCAGACTGGTGCTGCCAGCTCAAGTCAGTATCAATCTAGTCAATATAGACAAAATCAGGGGTACCAGTCAGGGCAGAGTCATTACGCAACTCAGCCAAGCCAGTTTCAGTCCTCTCAGCAACCCGGGTACCAGAGTGGCCAGACTGGTTATCAGTCAGGTCAGTCTAGTTATCAGACAAATCAGTCCCAATATCCTTCTAGCCATAATCAGTATCAATCATTTCAGACTGGTTCTACATTCCAAAATCAGACAAACTTGCCGTCAAATCAAACAAACCAGAATTCTTTGTATCAGAACTCTTCTGCTGCATCTTATTCCGCACAGCCATCCCAAAGTTCTTTATATTCTCAAAATTCTGGCTCCTATTCCAGTCAGACTGGCTCCTATTTAAATAGAGACCATTCATCGGGTGCATCTTATACAAGTGCAAATCAGACAGGCACGTCACATTTCAAGGACCAGTCTGGTGCAAGTTCCTATACTTCATCCAAAACAAGGGATGCTCAGTCTGATTCCTCTGTTTATAATAATAGAGACACCCAGTCTGGCTCCTCTTATAGTGATAACCAAACAGTGACATCATATAACAGAGACAGCCAGTCAGGTTCAACTTACAGTGATAGTAGTCAGTCATTGACTGGATATAATAGGGACAGTCAGTCAGCAAGTGTGTCTTATACGCGTGAAAGTCATTCAGCTGGATCGTATAAACGGGATACTCAGTCCGCTGGTGGATCTTACACTCAGTCAGGTGGTTCCTATCAGCGGGAATCTTCAAGTTCGTATCCACGTGATGCCTCTTCGAGTGGGTCATACCCACGTGAAAGTACAGCAAGTGGATCATACTCGCGGGATACTTCGGCCGGAACATATTCCAGGGACACTTCAACAACTGGATCATATCCTAGGGACTCTGCAACTAGCAGTTCATATCCACGTGATTCTTCGACAAGTGGTTCATATCCGCGGGATAATTCAGCTAGTGCAACATATTCACGTGACACTTCAACCACTGGATCATACCCAAGAGACACTTCAACTAGTGGATCTTATCCTAGAGAAACCTCTGCAACTGGCTCATATACACGGGAAAGTTCAACAAGTGCAACCTATCCACGGGACTCCTCAACAAGTGGGTCTTATCCACGGGATACATCCAGTGATAGTGCTTTCAGTCGTGACTCTCATTCTGGGAGTACTACTTACACAAGAGAATCACAGTCAACAACGCCATCATTTAAAGATGTTCAGTCTGTTCAGTCGAACTCTAGTTATAGAGACTCACAGACCAGCTCTGGAGCTTTCAGAGAGGGTCAATCTGGTTCCTCATACCAGAGAGAGACAAGTTTGGGAAGTGGTGCATCTCAGACTGGTTATAGTGCTAAGAGTTACAGTTCAGGGAGCACGCCAGTACTCCCTACTACCAGTATACAGACATCTCCATTACCAGGAAGTAAATTAGTGGACACATTCTCAAAAATGGGAGTGAAAGACAGTTCCCTTGACACAAGACAATCTACGACATCCCAGGTAAAGTATACTTTTGAGCCAAGACACAACAAAATATCATGGAAGACCTGTGTGATCAGGGAAATCTAAGATTAGCCTACACATATGCACAGTCGGCTCTGAATTTGCTGTACACACATGCCTCCTGTATTATCCCATTCTAGGCGGGAAACCCCAAAAAGGGTATCCTGGCAAACAATGCAGACACAGATCAGAGGCTGCAGAATGTGGCACCTGATCAGGGTCTGCACTGTTTGCTAACAAATTTTCTGTCAAAAAATGGAATAAAAATGAAAAATAGGCCTGCCACCCCTTAAATGACAAATAGACTTGTCATATATATAGTCCGACATTATACAATGGCTTATACTGTAAAACATAAAAATCCTAAAAAATCGGACACCATGAGGACTTGCAATAATTCTCCTAAAATTTAAACAAATTTGTTTAACAATCCAGAAAGGAGTCCAGATGGTGGAGACAGACTGACAAGCAGTGTAGACCCAGATCAGACTGCTCTTCTAGGAGCAGTCTGATCTGGGTCTGCACTGTTTGCTTTGGCCTACCTGTCCCAATACTTAGGATCATTACGGTATAACTGTGTCAAATGAAAATCTGGTTTTGCATTGGTAACCGTAAACAACTTGCACACAACAAAGGTGCAGACCTGCATGCGCCTATGTGCAGTCTGATCAATAGGGCTGGCTAATCGGCGCTGAAAAGATAATCGATTATGAGTCACGTCATTGCGATCTATAATTGATTAGTAATCGCTATGTTTTTTGTCAATATTTTACCTGTCTGGCTTTCTGTCTGAGCATGACTCTTACCATAAGTTGCACTTTACCATATGTATATTTGAACAGACAGGCCTTAGCAAACAGAGTAGACCCAGATGAGATGCCGCAGAATGCGTCTCATCAGGGTCTGCACTTTTTGCCACTCATCCAGCTAATTTAGATATAACTTTGGGTAGTAAATTGTACCTGTCAAGTTATCGATTGAAAGCAAATCAGAAATGATAATCATGTTTGAGGAGTTTATCGATCGAATAATCGATTATATGATTAATCGTGTCAGCCTTACTGATCAACACCATAGTTTTGCTGCTGGGATAGTACAGTGTCCAATTTAGGCTGCGCCCTGGGCCCACTTTTTACATGAAGGGCGCACTAGAGATCATTCAATGGGCCCATCGGGCGCAACTGTTGAATTTATTGACTGTTTCTTCTAGAATTCATTTTTGCGATCTTCTCTTGACAGTTCAGCTGTCTGGTGCATATTATTGAGTTAATCACAAACCGCATGGTGTGCAATCAAAGTAACTCAGAAAAACTTTTTGTTTTATCTGTTTAACCAGTAACAATTCTTATGTTTTAAACCCAAATCAATGTTTTGTTTACCGGGGATGCGGCCATGTGCAGTCTACTTGTGTGTGCCGGGCGGCTTACGCCATATACGTGTGCGCCGTGAGGCTTACGCTAAATAAAATACCGGACCGAAATACCGCAAAATACCAAGGAGGGCGCTATTTATTATAGTGTTCTCCTCTTCCAGAAATAAATTTAATGGCATTCATTCTAAATAGAACATGCATTTAGTCCTTGAGCAAGACACTTTATCCAAATTGCTTTGTACTGGTTAACTGAGGTAATAGGCAAAAATGACCAGCTCAGTATTAGAAGATGGATAGATAGACAAAATAGATTTTGTCTGTGATGTCTAACTTGTTTTGTGTCCATTTTTATCATGCAGCCAAAACCTTAAGATAAATCTGGCAACTTTATATAGTATAATTTAAGGGCCCCTAAATTTCCAAATGACCCTCTTTTCCAAGGCCTGTGGGCCCAGAGGGCCCCCACACCCCAAATCCTAGATTGAACACTGATAGTACAATACCTTTAAACTGTGCACTGTAGTTAACCACTTATAGCTTGCCTGAGAAAAGGGTTGTTAGATAACTAGACCTGCCTGACATAATTATACCCCCGGCATACAAAGTATGCTATGGGGGTATATAATTTTCGTCCTGCCGTTCGTCCGTCCGTGTTTCCGTCCTTCCATCTGTCCGTCCGTCCGTCCATCCTTCGGTCCATCCGTTAACATTTTGGTTTAAGTTTTGCGTTAAAGATTCTAAGAGATTGTATCTTCTGAATCCTTTGATAGATTTAGTAGATACTTACACTGAAGTTACATACTGTTCTAAAGATTTCATTGATGCATGTCCCACCCCCCACAGTGACTTGAAGTTTCTAAGAGGTTGTATCTTCTGAACCCTTTGATAGATTTAGCTGATACTTACACTGAAGTTACATACTGGTCTAAAGATTTCATTGATGCATGTCCCGGCACCCACAGTGACCTTGAGGTCAAGGTCACAGACTTATAAATTTTACATCTTGGTTAAAGTTTTGCGTTAAAAGTTTCTAAGATGTTGTATCTTCTGAACCCTGCGATAGATTTAGTTGATACTTACGTTACATAATGTTCTAAACTCTAATAAGACAAATTTAATTGATACTTGCATCAATGTTGCATTCCAGTTCAAAAATTTCCTTGATGCATACCCACCTTGCTGCTTCAGTAACATTGATGCCACCACCCCTTCAGTAACTTTGATGCTCTCACTCCCTTGGTCCATTTAGAAAGATTATGTTTGGTTTAGATTTTAAAAGCACATTATAGATTCTTATAGCTTCTTGACTTCTTCATTAATGTTACATACAAGCTCGAAAGATATATCAGAGGGTGGCACTGGCCGGGGGTATAAGTGACCCACTGGTCGCTTTCTCTAGTTTAAATAATGTGGACAGGTATGCTCAGGGTTTGACATTAACCCAGGACCTATGGACATTGTCTAGTGAAAAGCTGGTCAGGTCTAGTAAGATCAGTGGCTGGCTGGTCCAAATGGTCCAGTTGAAAATCTGCTGCCACATTTATTAAAACCCATATTTTTAACCCATTTACCATAAAATGTTTGTTTTCAGTTTGTTGCTCGAGTTTTACTATGTAAATAAATAATAATAGAAATAATCTGATGACTGTAAAACTAACATATCACTTTGGTATGATTATCGCGCCTGCTATTGGTATAGCGCGATATAGGCGACCGGTTTTCCATCCGTTCGTCAAGGCGTCAACATTTGCGACCACCCTAGCATTCACCCTAATGGTCAAGTTAATTTCCCAAGAACTATAAGAGCTTCATTAATGATACTTGGTACAAACTTGTATCTGAGGATGGCAACTTAAAAATGCAAGAATGCATATTTGACCTTGACCTATATTTCAGGGTTCACTGACTTTATAAAATATTGCGACCACCCTAAGGTCAAGTTAATTTCTCAAGAACTATAAGAGCTTCATTAATAATATTTGGCTGGGGGCAAGCATCCATATTTGACTTGACCTACATTTTTTGGTTCACTTGTAAAATATTGCGACCACACTAGACTTCACCCAAATGTTCAAGTTAATTTCTCAAGAACTATAAGATTTTCATTAATGATACTTGGTACAAACTTGTATCTGGAGATGGAAACTTAAATGCAAGCATCCATATTTGACCTTGACCTACATTTTATGGTTCACTGACTTTGTAAAATATTGCAACCACCCTAGCGTTCACCCTAATGGTTAAGTTCATTTCTCAAGAATTATTTGAGAAGCCTCTGTGGTGTAGTGGTTATGCTACTTGCCTTGTGAACCAGGGGTCCCAGGATCGATCCCAGGCTTCTCCAGACTTTCGGATGAGTCTTTAAACCGATGTCTCGTCTCCATATGACCTCAGCTGTTGGTGAGATGTAAAACTCAAACACTCACTCACTCCCTTAAGAATTATTTGAGCTTCATTAATGATACTTGGTACAAGTTTGCATTTATGAATGACAACTTTTATGCAAGCATCTATGTTTGACCTTGGCCTAGATGTCATGGTTCGGTGACTCTGCACCCCCACAGGTGAGACATAGCCTTTCGTGGAATTCTTATTTCCTCAGTCCAGTTGAACTTAGATCAGGTCCAGCGCATCCCAAGAGTTACAGAACCACCTTGTCTGGTTATTTAAAAGTTCAAGTTGAGCCCGGGTGCTGAACTCCAAAATAAACTTAAATTAAAGCACTGGGAGTATTGATGGTCGATTGTCTCCGTGTGTAGATTGGGAAAATGGGCCTGAATGGGGACTTAGACTGCTTTGTTTAACCCTTAAATAACTATACTGTAAGCAAAAATTGTAGACCCTGATCAGATGTCGTGTTCTGTGGCATCTAGTCTTAGTCTACACTGTTTGCCAAGCCCAACCCTTGAATCCACCCCAGATTCTACAGACAACCTTTTTACGCAACATGCTGATCTGACTGCAATAAAATTCCATAAAAAGTTACATGGGTTTCTCTACAAAGGGGGAGTTCCAAATCTGCCCACGCACAGATTGTCTTGAAACTTTAATTGTTGTTTACTTGAGGACTATCAACTATATATGCAACTTTGTTTCATTTGATAAATTACTATGGGTCTCAGGAGAGCTCTCTGGGGTAGTCCCTTGTAGAGGTCATACACACCTGTGAACTTTTCAGTCTAAAATCATTAGGTATGATTATTTTCAAATTTTGTTGCTTTGATTGGCAACAGAACTCTATAAGGATTAATCTAATATAAAAAATGTAAATGTGTCTATTTCTTTTAAATTTTCTGATAAATTTATTTACAAAATTTCTTCTACTTTTCATGAAAATGTATAAAAAATAAGATTTTCATCATAAGTATTAGATGTGTTACTGATCTTGTCACCCCAAGATATTGCATATAAAATAGGCCACATATATCCTCTATATAGCAAACAAATTTCAAAAAAGTCAGAAGCCGGTAACATTGTTTTTGATTGCAAGATATGGGTTCAGGTCTATTTTTGTACTAAAATAAGTTGCAATATAAGGGGACAATATTTCCTTAAAGTGTATTTTATTGTGTTTCTAATGACCCTTTTAGTTCCACCATATCATACAAAGCTTAGCATAGGCATTTATGTAATAATCCCCCCCCCCCCCCACACACCCCCCCCCCCCCCCCCCCCCCAAAAAAAAAAAAAAAAAAAGACACTGTTTACAGACAGGAGTTTTGGTTTGACTTTTAAAAAGTAAATGAGAACATACATTAGCAAAGTACACACATTCAATCCAAACATTTTAAAGAGAAAAAATAAAATTCATTCATGCACTGTTCATGATGAATGATAGTGTTGACAGTTTTGCAAAAATGATAATCCTCAAACAATTTTATTATTGAACAATAGGAATAAGACAAGGTGTTTTGTTTGGTCTTTCTGTATATTTTTAAACCCTGCAATACCAAGACACTTGATGTCAGTAATACGCAATGACATATTGAATCTGCTTAATAAATTACTTTCATATTCCTATTTTTTCATTAATTATTTTTGTTGTTGTCATTTTTACTTCTTTAAAATAAAACAGCAGCCAATAATTTGCAAACTGTGAAGGAACAGACTGATTTTTCGATTTGTTCTAATGATTGATTAGGTCCCCGTCTATTGGGGCTTGAAGAAATAGATGGGCTGCATGATGCTTTCATGCAGAGCTGAAACCGACTGCACACGAGCACTGGTAAACCGCTGAGAGGATCTAAGCCTGCCCAGGCGAAGCGGTGCAAGTCGGTCCGTCCATGCTTATAAACCCTATTGGTTTCATTGGGCGACAAGGCTCGAGATGTCATTTTATTTCAATGTCGGATAAAAGTCCCACAAAATTGGAAGCAACGTTTCCAAAATGACCCATACAGTGTTGACTGGCACGTTTAACCTAAAATCAACCAACCATCTAATGATTGATCGGTCCATGTGTTGGTAATTTTTTCTTACATCACTTGGCCCAAGAGACTCGCACTCGGCCCCCCCCCCCCCCCCCCCCACCAAAGGTTTAGTGAGATCGTGAAAACCATTTTCTGCTTTTTTTTCTAGGTTCATTATAACAGCTGCAAATGTGTAAGCAACAATGTCATAGTCTTCAAAATAAATGCAGAGCTAGTCTCACTGTAACTAGTTGTAAAATTGGCATTTGGTATACACTTCCCTAAATGAAATAGATGGAAGGCAAGTAGCTGTAACTAATGCATTTAATAGCTGATATTATATTTAGATGTTGAAATACCATTCGCATTTTAGTCATCTGTATGCAGTACTTGTCATCTATGTCTGTGTTATTATGACATATTTGGCTCAACCAAAATAAAACATCATTGATCTAGGCTATTCAAGCAAGCTGTGCCATTCATGTATGACAATCAGACTTTGCAAACTTTTTAAGTAGACTGCATCAGTTCAGAGAGTCAAGCGAAATTGTCTGGTTTACTGAACCATCCATTTTACTTGCCATTGCAACAATCTTTGTCATAATAAGCTTCAGCATGCTTTAGGATAACATTAAATGCAAAAACATCTGTTAAGAAATGAAATATTATTTTAATAAAATCCGATTGAAATGTTAATGAACACTCAAAATTAATTGTGTTTTTGGTGTTCACCAAGGTACCATAACTAATACAAATGCTGATTAAATGAGCTCATACCATACAATCAAGGTTTAAACATGTATTCATGTGTATATATATATATATTGGTGAGAAATTTCTCGATTGAAAATGTTATACCATATCTACAAATGGTTTGAAAAAAACTTAAAAATCTGACCAGTACTATTCAACGTTCTAATGCAGTATATTACCGGTCTCAGATTTTCAAGAAAGTTTGATAAAATGTTCTACACATATATTGGCAATTTTCATATTAAAATGATGGGGTGAAAAGAACTGCAGCAATGTAAAATTAAAAGTCAAACATACTCCAAAAGATTTTATGGTTGTGAAATCTGGGGTCTGTTCCATATGAAATTGATCATGGCCTATAGAACTTGAACTGAACAATAGCAAATGTGATACAAAAATAATCACAAATGACCACAGCTATGCCTGAGAACAAAATAACTCCAAATTTTAAGAAGCTGTTATGTATATATACACTTGTTTGAGGGTACCCCTATTTTCGGATGTGGAAATAAACAAAACAATGTAGATTTATAATGAAAACAGATATGAGAGTGAAATAGCTAAATAATGAACAATCATTTACCAGGCATTAAATATGCACAATATCATGGAGTGAGTGAGTGTTTCAGTTTTACGTCCCACCAACAGCTAAGGTCATACGGAGACGGGACCTCGGTTTAAAGACTCATCCGAAAGTCTGGAGAAGCCCGGGATCGAACCTGCGACCCCTGGTTTACAAGGCGAGTAGCGTAACCACTCGACCACGGAGGCTTCTCACAATATCATGGAAATCTGTGCGTGGGCAGAACCCTATGGAAATTTACTTTAGGCTGGAACTCCCCCTTTGTGTTTTTCATGTGGACTCCAACACTAATAGAGGTTTTGTCTCTATAACTTTGGGTTGATTGGTAAACAAACGACCCAAAAACTGTGCAGCTGCTGGCATTAGGTGGTTTAAGTATGGATAGAAGGTGTGTTAACCCTTGTCCTGCTGAGCCCGGATATGTCTATCTTTCAAACAATGTAGATCCAGATCAGATGGCTTCTGAAGAAGCCATCTGATCAGGATCTGCATTGTTTGCCATTCAGATTGTGAATTTGTCACAATCATTAGCATTAAGTAATCTGATTGGTTGAAAATCGGTAGTGGGTGTGGTAGATTTAAATATTCAGCAGGACAAAGTTAAGCTGTTATCATACATAATATGAGAAAAAGGTTGAATCTGAACACAGATCAGAATATTCAGTGTTTTTAATGCGATTTTCAGTTTGATGTTTCTACGACAAGTACCTCTTCAAAGAGCAGTACAAGTACGACGTCTCTCACCTCTATCACGACAACAGTGACAACATCCACTTCCGCTACTACTGTCGTCACAAGTAGCAGTACCACCAAAGTTTCTACGTTGCCAACTACATCCTCTGCATCTTCAGGTAATATGTGTAGTTCAATCAGTATATGGTAGTTGTGTCTATTTTTCCTAGAAGCCTCCGTGGTGTAGTGGTTACGCTACTCGCCTTGTAAACCAGTAAACCTTGTCGATCCGGGGCTTCTCCAGACTTTCGGATGAGTCTTTAAATCGAGGTCCTGTCTCCGTATGACCTTAGCTGTTGGTGGGACGTAAAACTCAAAACAATCACTCTTATTTTTCCAACAACAGTTAACCCTTTTTGTACCAAATGGAATCTTCCTCTTTATATATAGCAGGAGTCCATTTCCAAATTTAGGGGTGTCCGGTTGAGTTTTCTTCAAAATTTATTTGGAAATTGGCTGAACTTTTTGCAAACAGTGTAGGCCCTGATCAGACGCCGTGTTCTTCGCCGTCTGATCTGGGCCTGCACTGTTTGCCAACTACCCCTTTTGGGGTTTCCGGTACAAAATGGGTTAAACTTCTATGGCTAGGAGTCCTTTTGGATCATGAAAATCTGTTCGAGATAAGGTAGTTCAAGCCACTAAGGGTTAAAATATAGCACTGCAGATGTGGTAGGGATATATTTTTATCTTCTAAAGCATTAAGTTATGTTGTGTTTACTCATGAGAATAGCCTCCATGAGGCTATTCTAATGAATACACACAGCATACCTTTCTGGATAAAATAAAAAAAAATCCTATAAAAATATATGGAGCTATTTTACAAATTCTCTGGGGCTGCCGGCCTCGGTAGCTCAGTCGGATAGGCGTTTGACTTGTGACCAGGAGGACATGGGTTCGATACCTGCCAGGGTTGGCAACATTCTTTCGTGGAGATTGATCATGAAATGTTTTCTACGGTCATTCTCTCCCTTCTGATGATTCAAGAAGGGCAGTTGTCAGTTTCTGGCGAAAGAATGTGCACTTTACTGGTTAACCAATTACGCATCAGCCTGCCCAGGAAAAGTGAAGATAGGTAAACTGACTGGCTCAAAAATTACCTAAAATAGTGTTGACTGTGCTGTTGAACTCCAATGCAAACAAAACAAATTCTCTGGGGATTGGAAAACAGGTTTCATCTGCCTGTGCACCAGTTACACTTCTATTCAGCTAGTTAACTCAAAAACCACCAGAACTAGGCTTATGAAATTTAGGAGGCACAAGGGGACATCCATTGAGATGTGCTGAGTAACTTTCCATGAAATTCCGTAAACATTTGTACACAGTTTCATAGAATTAGGGGCCAACATGTGGTTGAGGGCATAATGAATTATTGAAGGCAAAAGACTCGTCTGTATTCGAGTTATTTAACTTCACTGTTATTTTTATTTTCAGTAACAAAAGCTCCTCCAAACCTCCCCCCGGGTGTGCCGTTGATGAGTCAACAGCAGTACATCATGGGAATGGGCCAAGCTGGAACTTTGCCTTATTTTGTAAGTATTGTGGTACTGGGGTTTGGGGAAAAAGAGTAAGAGTTTCATTAGTATGATATTGAACCTGCACATGCAGATGATGCCAAAACCAAGACAACTGTCCTGCATGACCAGTGAAAATTCCCGAGGCTATAAAACCTTTTTCATGCTCCCCACTTGAGCATGAAATTTGTTCTGCTTACAAATTTTACAATGCCAACAAAATAATATGTGGATACCCCTCTGTCATATCTGGTGTTTCGTGCAATAGTATTGTTGGCAATAGAAAAGTATCACAAAAGTCATTCTGGTCTGCAATATTCAACTCTATTTTTGTTGCGCCTGCTATTAGCATTTGCGACCACCCTAGCATTCACCCAAAGGTTCAAGTTTATTTCTCAAGAACTATAAGAGCTCATTAATGATACTTGGTACAAACTTGTATCTATGGATGGCAACTGAAGTGCAAGCATCCATATTTGACCTTGACCTACATTTCATGGTTCACTGACTTTGTAAAATATTGCGACCACCCTAGCGTTCACCCAAAAGGTTCAAGTTTAACCTTGCCCTAGATTTCATGGTTCGGTCACTTTGCACCCTTACAGGCGCGACATAGGCTTCGGCGGAATTCTTGTGCAAGTTATGCTAGCTATGATGATAGAATTTTTGTATGAATTCCACATGTAATTCCATTTTTACCGGATTCTGAGCTAGCTGTTGCACAGTTATGGTTTATTTTACCTCGGACTTTTTCTTTTGTACAGTAATTAATAGAATCAAATAGAAGGTGAAGGTTGCTGTGTTATGTGCGAGGGCCAGCGTCACACCCTATATGTCGGGCCACTTGTGGCTAGCTGCATATCAGTTAATATCTTGAAAGACCCAAAATGGAACAGGCAAACACTGGCCAGACTGCCTCGAGGTACAAGCTGTTCTGAGTTAGGAACCTGCAGTGGTAAACTAGTACAGTCCAACCTGTATTAAGCAAGCGCTCTGGAATATTCAAAAAGTGCTTGCTTAAGGCAGGTGCTTGCTTAACACAGGTGAATTTTAATAGATTTTCCTTTTTCGAGAACTGAATGCCTGCTTGCTTCAGACAGGTTGCTTGCTTAATAGAGGTGGCCACTAAGACAGGTTTGACTGTAGTAATGCAATAACATAGCTTCAGATAAGGTGCTTTATTTCATCCGAAAAGTGCTGATATTTTTCTTATTTTTGCATGAAAACATATGTTGTTGGTACTCATTAGAAGTGTCGCAGCGAGGCACTTCTAATGAGTACCCACAACATGTTTTCATGCGAAAGTTAGAAAAATCGAGGCACTTCTAATGAATACCGGTACCCACAACATTGTTTTGATGCAGAAATTAGAAAAATATGTGGATACACTCTTTTATCTGGTGTTACGTTCAATAGAATTGTTGGCAGTAGTAATAGTACCATAATAGTCATTCAGGCCTGCAGTAGTCCAACTCTATTATGTAAGATATGCTAGCTAAGATGATGATATTTTCATATGAATTTCACATGTAATTCCATTTTTACCGGATTCTGAGCTAGCTGTTGTATAGTTATGGGTTTTACTTACCTCAGATTTTTATACCCCCGGCATACGAAGTATGTCAGGGGGTATATAGTTTTCGTCTTTCCGTCCGTTCGTTGGTTCGTTCGTATGTTCGTTTGTTCGTTCGTTCGTTCGTATGTTCGTTTGTTCGTTCGTTCGTTCGTTAGTTCGTTCGTACGTTCGTTCGTCAACCTTTACGTCAAAGTTTTGCGTTAAACCTTTTTGATTGCTCATATCTCTGTAACCACAGGTTGGATTCTCTTCATATTTGGTACAGGATATCTCTATAGCATTACCTTTCATATGGAATATCTAAGCCCCTGGGTGGGTTGTCTGTCTGTCCGTCTGTCTGTTCATCTACTTTTACGTCAAAGTTTTGTGTTAAACCTTTTTCATTGCTGATATCTCTGTAACCACATGTTAGATTCTCTTCATATTTGGTATAGGATATCTCTATAGCATTACCTTTCATATGGAATATCTAAGCCCCTGGGTCAAGCCCCTTGGTGGGCTGTCTGTCTGTCTGTTCATCTAATTTTACGTCAAAGTTTTGTGTTAAACCTTTTTCATTGCTGATATCTCTGTAACCACATGTTAGATTCTCTTCATATTTGGTATAGGATATCTCTTTAGCATTACCTTTCATATGGAATATCTAAGCCCCTGGGTCAAGCCCCTGGGTGGGCTGTCTGTCTGTCTGTTCATCTAATTTTATGTCAAAGTTTTGTGTTAAACCTTTTTCATTGCTGATATCTCTGTAACCACATGTTAGATTCTCTTCATGTTTGGTAAAGGATATCTCTATAGCATTACCTTTCATATGGAATATCTAAGCCCCTGGGTCAAGCCCCTGGGTGGGCTGTCTGTCTGTCTGTTCATCTACTTTTACGTCAAAGTTTTGTGTTAAACCTTTTTCATGGCTGATATCTCTGTAACCACATCTTACATTCTCTTCATGTTTGATAAATGATTTCATAATGCATGTCCATTCCCCCACCCATGGTGACCTTGACCTCAAGGTCATGGTGACCTTGACCTCAAGGTCACGGACTTAGAAATTTTACATTTGGTTAAAGTTTTATGTCAAAATTTATAGATGCCTGTGTGTTCTATTTGATGCCCTCACTCCCTTGGTCCATTTAGAAATTTTATGTTTGGTTTAGCTTTTACAAGCACATTTATAGATTCTTATAGCTTCTTGACTTCATTCATATTACATACAAGCTCAAAAGATATATCAGAGGGTGATGCTGGCCGGGGGTATACGTGACCCACTGGTCACTTTCTCTAGTTTTATTTGGAACTATGATTGATAGAATCTAACACTAGATGAAGGTTGCTATGTTATGTGCTCGGTGAGGTGCTTCTAATGAGTACCCACAGCATATGTTTTTGTGCTGAAATAAGAAAAATAATGTGTATACCCCTCATACTCTTATCTGGTGCTATGTGCAATATTATTGTTGGCAATAGTAATAGTTTCACAATAGTCATTCTGGCCTGCAGTAGTCAACTCGATTTTGTAAGATATGCTAGCTATGATGATAGAAGTTTTGTATGAATTCCACCTGTAATTCCATTTTTACCGGATTCTGAGCTGGCTGTTGTACAGTTATGGGTTTTACTGAACTTCAGGTCTTTTTATTTGGCATTATGATTGAAAGAATCTAACACTAGATGAAGGTTGCTATGTTATATGCTAGGGCAAGCATTGTGCCCTTTATGTTTGGCCACTTTGCCATTAGTGGCTAGCTGCAAATCAGTTCATTTCTTGAAAGACCTGAAAACCCCCAGCAAAAAGAATAATTCGTATATGTATGGCTTTGAGCTTTGTTGTGACACATTTCAGTGAAGTATTCAAGAACAGTTTGATACAGGTTTGTGGGAGTCCTAAAGCCCAGGCTACATGTTAGTATAAGATGGAATACAACTTGATATAGACACCTTTTGTTTCATTAACCTCTCAGGCTTCATGGCACACTTGATAGATACAACATGAGTATCATTATCATAAATCCCACTTATTATCCAGCCAAAATGCAGACTCCTGATGCAGATGAAATAATTGTTAATTAACACTTGACCTGCTGAATAAATTAATATTGCCACAAACGATTCTGAATATCTATCAACCAAAGTATTTTATATAATGTATTCATTCAATTCACAAGCTAATTGGCAAACACTGTAGATCCTGATCAGATGCTGATCAGGATCTACATGGTTTGCAAAGGTATGCATAGTGGTGTTCAACAGGATAAAGGTTAACAAGCATCGGTGTATTGTTAACCCTTGACCTGCTGAATATTCATATATGCCCAACCCACTACTGATTATCAACCAATCAGATTACTTGATGCAAATTATTGCAACAAATTCACAATCTGAATGGTAAACAATGTAGATCCTGATCAGATGGCTTCGTCAGAAGCCATCTGATCTGGATCTTCATTGTTTGGAAAATAAGGCATATCCGGGCTCAGCAGGACAAGGGTTAAAATTTGTGCCCCACCTTTTTCTTTGAATAGCCAATAGCCACATTTTCAACCTGAGTGATGACCCTATGACCTGAATTTTCATTGGACAAGTTACATGCCTAGGAAAAGTTGTTCTATCAAGCTGTATGAAATAGAACATGTTGAATTGTTCTTTTCCAAAATGTGTTGTATCCATCTCCAAGAAGTTGTATGTATCAAAGTTTAAGTGCAGGCTACATGATCAGTCTTGATTCGTCTTTCAAGGTTTATATATCAAAGTTGTATTGTGCAGCCTGGGCTTAAGACCGTCACAACTTGCTAAGGCTGCCACGATTAATCGTATCATCGATTAATCGATCGATAAATTCCACAAAAATGATTATAATTTCTGATTTGCTTTTAATCGATTACTTGATAGGTACAATTTACTACCCAAAGTTATGCCTAAAATACCTGGATGAGTGGCGAACAGTGCAGACCCTGATGATACGCCGCATAATCTGGGTCTACACTGTTTGCTCAGGCCTGTCTGTTCAAATATACATATGGTAAAGTGCAACATATGGTAAGAGTCATGCTCAGACAGAAAGCCAGACAGGTAAAATAATGACAATAATCTTAGCGATTACTAATCGATTATCGATCGCAATGACATGACTGATAATCAATTTTCTTTTCAGCTCCAATTAGCCAGCCCTACAACTTGCAGAATCTGCTTTACACATATTTGCAGTTTTTTCAGTCTTCAGTGTTCCCATGTGTCTTCCATAGACTATCCAAACTGGTGTACGGCTCTGCAACATTCTTTCTTGGAGATTGTTATGAAATCTTTTCTATATAGAGTGGGTTTTCATGGACTTATTCAAGGGATGCATAATAAGAAAGCTGGCAGTGATGAAATACAATCACGAACCCTGATTTCTGAACACTTTTGATTGAATATTTTCCTGAGCTGGCATTCAAAGAGATTTAAAAAAAATGAATTACACATCATGTCCGTTTCCATCAAAATGGCTTGTTAATCCTTATCCTGCTGAATAGATTTATTTAGCCACATTCATTTCTGAGAAGCCTCTGTGGTATAGCGGTTAAGCTACAACCCAGAGGTCATGGGTTTGATTCCAGGCTTCTCCAGACTTTCAGATGGGTCTGTAAATTGAGGACTTAGAAACCTCTATCGTGTATTGGTTAAGCTGCTTCCCTTATAAACAAACAAGGGGTCGTAGGTTCGATTCTACGCTTCTCCAGACATTCGGAGGAGTCTTCAAATTAAGGTCCTGTCCCCAATGTCCATAGTTGTTGGTAGGATGTAAAACACATACAAAAAAAAAAAACAACAACAAAAAAAACAATAAAAAAGCTTCTCACAATTTTATCTCGGCAAAAATATTTGTGCATTCGGCATATCAAATGGTGAAAATTTTAACATTATCTAACCCATTGTATGGGGGAGAACTCCTAAAGGGGTACTTGGCAAACAGTGCATGCCCAGATCAGACGCCGCAGAACGCAGCGTCTGATCAGGGCCTGCACTATTTTGTTAACAGAATTTTCCGTCAAAAATAGAATAAAAACAAAAAAAATAGGCCTGACACCCCTTAAACGACAAATGGGCTTGTCCAACAACGATGGAAGAGTCCACTAGCATACAATGGGTTAATAAATGACTCTGAGCAGCTTGGCCCAGTTATTCAAAGCATTCTTATCTTAACCCTTTTAGTACTGAATGGAATTCGCCCCTGCCCATCGAGGCTTGAAGAAAAGATTGGGCTGCATGCAGAGCTAAAGCCGACCGCACTTAAGTACTGGTAAACTGCTCAGAGGTTTTAAGCCTGGAAAAGTGGTGCGAGTCGGACTGTCCATGCATATAAATGCTATTGGTTTCATTGGGCAGCAGGGCTTGAGATGTCATTTTATCTCAGTGTCGTGTAAAAGTCCCACAAAATTGGAAGCAGTGTCTCCAAAATGACCTTTACAGTATTGGCCGGGACGTTAAACCTCAAATCAAACAAACAAACAAACAAACAAAATTCAATAATACATGAACACTCGTGTAAGATCCTCTATGAATGACTCTCAGCTTTGAACAATTTGACCCAGTTGAGTTATTCAAAGCATCGTTAGCTTAACAAGCTCATTATTGGTCACGTTTGTTTACCCGATGAAATGACATCTCAAGCTTTGTTGCCCAATGAAACCAATAGGTTTTATAAGCCTGGACAGTCCGACTCGCACGGCTTTGCCTGGGCAGGCTTAGATCCTCTTAAGCGGTTTACCAGTACTCGTGTGTGGTCTGTTTCAGCTCTGCATGAAAGCATCATGCAGCCCATCTATTTCTTCAAGCCCCGATGGTCGAGGGCCGTATTGGTCAAATGTTAACTGTTCTGATATTAAAGTACAGTGCAGAGAACCCTCTTCATACCACAGTATTTATTCAATACATTGTAATGCAGGGATGTTTTTGGCCCAAAATAAGGGCCAAGGGCCCATCTTCCATTCATTTACATGTAAAAATCAAGATTTTGATGGGCCTTTTTGAATTTTCATGGACCTTTTGGAAAAATTGATGGACCCAAGAATCCTTTAAGCACACCTTACATCAAAATTAACATCAAATTTGAATATCTTATATTTGGGGCCCAAACAAAAATTTAATCCGCTTCAGTCTATAACTAATAGTTTTCTCATAAAATGGCGCGGGCCCTTCCCAGAAATATCCCTGGTACTGTTATAAAGAATTTGCCGCAATCTTAGTGAGGAGTAGTATATTAGGTATTTAAGGACTTTATTATCCCATAACCATTCTCTTGCTGAATATGCATTTAAGCCACACCCATTTCTGTCTATTAACCAATCAAATTACTTGATGCAATTTATTCCTTCAAATTCATAAACTGAATGTCAAACAGTATAGATCCTGATCAGATGGCTTCTTCAGAAGCCATCTGATCTGGATCTACACTGTATGCAAAGATAGGGGTTGTCGTGAACAGCAAGATAAGGGTTAAGTACTCCAAGAAACAAATGTCCATTGAAATAAAAAGGCTGGCAGTGATGAACTACCTTTAAAATTTTCTAAAAATTCGGACACCTTGAGGACTTGCTGTAATTCTTCTAAAGTTTTAACGATCTAGCAAGGTGTCCAAAATGTGGAATCAGAATAGTAAACATTGTAGACCCTGATCAGCCTAATCAGGATCTACACTGTTTGCTCCGGCATGTCTGTCCCAATACTAAGGATCATTACGGTAGCTGTACTTGCTTCCATTTAGATAATAAAAAGGCTGGCAGTGATGAAATACAATCACGAACCCTGATTTCTGAATACTTTTGATTGAACATTTTCCTGAGCTAGCTTTCATATACAGTCCAACCTGTATTAAGCAAGCACCTCTGGGATATTCAAAAAGTGCTTGCTTAAGGCAGGTGCTTGCTTAATTAATACAGGTAAATTTTAATGCATCTTCCTTTTTTGGGAACTGTATGCCTGCTTGCTTAAGACAGGTTGCTTGCTTAATAGAGGTGGCCACTAAGACAGGTTTGACTGTTTAAGGAGTTAAGGTTCCATTTGGTCAATTTGGTACATCAGACTTTTTTTTTTTTTTATCAGATGACGTCGCATCTGAGAGTGAAATAACGCCATGTTATATTTTTGATTATCCACTAGTGGATTAAATATGCTAATTAGCTGGATACGTCACGTAATGTTACATGTACGGCGTCCTTAATGACGTCGCGTTTACTACTAATGGCGGAAAATTGACATTTTTGTAAACATTCGTGAATAAAATGCGCTTTAAATGTCATATGATAAATAGAATTTTGCATTCATGCTCATGTATTATTGAATTTATTAAACTCGTTGAGAAAAAGGGATAAAATGCTCGGCAGAGCCTCGCATTTTATCCCTTTTCCTCAACTTTTTCAATAAATTCAATTGTATTATTGAATTTATTAAACTCGAGAAAAAGGCATAAAATGCTCGGCAGAGCCTCGCATTTTATCCCTTTTCCTCAACTCGTTTAATAAATTCAATAATACATGAACACTCATGTAAGATCCTCTATATAGACAACAACATTCACATTGAAATAATAAGAAGGCTGGCAGTGATGAAATACAATCACGAACCCTGATTTCTGAATACTTTTGATTGAACATTTTCCTGAGATGGCTTTCTAAGAGGTCATAAAAAAGAGCAACGTTTCTTTTGCTGAGATCAATCATGAAATCCTAAGGTCATTCTCTCCCTCTGCTGAATCAAGTTATGAATTTGTCAGGTTTCTGGAGGAAGAATGTGCACTGTACTAGTTTTGTATATGCCTACCTAAGAAAAAGTGTGGTTAGAAAAATTTACTCTCTCAGCTTGACATAAATAGTGTTGACTGGGCATTACTCTCCAAACCTGACAGACGCCTCTCAGTTTTCATAAGAAGGCTGGCAGTGATGAAATACAATCACGAACCCTGATTTCTGAATACTTTTGATTGAACATTTTTCTGAGCTGGCTTTCAAAGAGGTCATGAAAAAAGAGCAACATTTCTATTGTCGAGATTAATCATGAAATCTTAAGGTCATTCTCTCCCTCTGCTGAATCAAGTTATGAATTTGTCAGGTTTCTGGAGGAAGAATGTGCACTGTACTAGTTTTGTATATGCCTACCTAAGAAAAAGTGTGGTTAGAAAAATTTACTCTCTCAGCTTGACATAAATAGTGTTGACTGGGCATTACTCTCCAAACCTGACAGACGCCTCTCAGTTTTCATAAGAAGGCTGGCATTGATGAAATACAATCACGAACCCTGATTTCTGAATACTTTTGATTGAACATTTTTCTGAGCTGGCTTTCCAAGAGGTCATGAAAAAAGAGCAACATTTCTATTGTCGAGATTAATCATGAAATCCTAAGGTCATTCTGTCTCTTATTCAAGTTATGAATTTGTCAGGTTTCTGGAGGATGTGCACTGTACTTGTTATGTGTAAGCTTACCCGAGAAAAAGTGTTGATAGATAAACAGACTGTCTCAGCATGACGTAAATAGTGTTGACTGGGCCTGACCATCTCAACATGACCTAAATAGTATTGACTAGGCTTTAAATAGCCCCCGCCCATAGGGGCTTGAAGAAATATATGGGCTGCATGATGCTTCCACGCAGAGCTGAATCCGGCCCGCACACTAGGACTGGTAAACCGCTTAGGGGATCTGAGCCTGTCCAGGAATCGTGGTGTGAGGCGGACCGTCCATGCTAATAAACCCTATTGGTTTCATTGGGCGACAGGGCTTGAGATGTCATTTCATCTCAATGTCGGGTAAAAGTCCCACAAAATTGGAAGCAACGTCTCCAAAATGACCTTTACAGTGTTGACAGGGACGTTAAACCTCAAATCAAACAAACAAACAAGACTAGGCTTTAAACTCCAAACCTGACAGAGGCCTCTCAGACTCCACAAGAAGGCTGGCAGTGATGAAATACAATCACGAACCCTGATTTCTGAATACTTTTGATTGAACATTTTCCTGAGCTGGCTTTCAAAGAGGTTATAAAATGGAGCAATATTTCTTTTGTTGAGATTAATCATGAAATCCTATGGTCAGTCTCCACCTCTGCTAAATCAAGAGAAGAATCTGTCAGGTAACTGGAGGAAGAAAGTGCATTGCAATAGTATAAGCCTACCCAGGAAAAAGTGTGGTTAGAAAAACTGACTGTTTCAGCATGGCCTAACTTGTGTTGACTGGGCATTAAACTTCAAACCTGACAAGAGGCCTCTCAGACTCCACAAGAAAGCTGGCATTGATGAAATACAATCACGAACCCTGATTTCTGAATACTTTTGATTGAACATTTTTCTGAGCTGGCTTTCAAAGAGGTTATAAAATGGAGCAACATTTTTTTTGTCATTGTCTTCCTCTGCTGAATCAAGTGATGAATTTGTCAGGTATTTGGAGAAAGAAGGTGCACTGTTCTAGTTACTAGTTATATATATAAGCCTACCCAGGAAAAAGTGTGAGTAGAAAAATGTGACATGTTACGAACAGCAAAGGCTCTAGTGAAATAGCACTCTTATATTTTTGTGTTTTCAGGGTTTACAAAGCTTGCAGGGGCTTCAGCAGCCATTGTATGCTCCAACAAACTTTGAAGAACTGCAGGCCAATTTACAGCCTTTCCTTCAGAGATTTCCATTGGTAAGATTGTATTATTGTTTCATTTTTCTGACCAAACTTAACCCTTGTTCTGTTGAACATGATAATCCCTATGCAGACAGTGTAGATCCAGATCAGATGGCTTCTGAAGAAGCCATCTGATCAGGATCTACACTGTTTGTTGTTTAGTCTGCGAACTTGAATGGATAATTGTATGAAGTGATTTGATTGGTTGATAGGCAGAAATGGGTGTGGCAGAATTCGTTTAGCAGGAAAACAGTTAATATAACAGGTTTTATTGATGAATGTAGCATATGAGGGCCATCATAAGAAAAGCTGTTTTTGGCATTTGAGCCAGGGCACAGCATTTCTTACAATTTACATGTGCCCAGCTCAGACTCAGAACAGCCTGTGTATCTGCACAGTCTGATCAGAGTCATCGTTGCACCTTCTAAGGATAGCTAAGGGCCCAATGCTCCTTCATGCAGCAAGAGAAGTCTCTGATCGGACTATATGGGTGCGCAGGCTGATCTGATACTTCGCTGGGCACTAATGTAAGTTGTAAGAAATGCTGTGCGCAGCTCATTTATAAACAGCAATTTCGCATCCACACAGACTGCTCAGCACTCTAGTTTTCACTGCTTGGATAGTACAATACCTCTATTTCCTGTATTTTAACACTTTGCATGCTGGGTATTTTTTTTTCCGCAGCAGACGACATTTTGAAATATTATTCTAATTTTCCCAGGAAACAGGATTTGAGATCTCATGCAAATTGTCTCCTATGGAGACAATTTGCATGAGATTTCAAGTCCTGTTTTCAGGGGAAAATGAGAAAATATCAACAATTTGTCATCTTCTGAATTAGCCTAGAGAGTGATAAAGGTTGAATTTCAAGAGTGGTGTAGTCAGTGTAGCTGAGCAGTCTGGTATGTGTGCTACATGGTCATCACTTCTGCAGACAGGTTGTCTTTTGACAGGGCACTATAGTCTTCAGTAGTTGGTAAGAATCTAGTGTCTTTTTACAGGAGATAGTGGTAGAGCCTTAAGAGGACTGGCTTTCAACATTTGGCCAAAATCTAGCGTTTTTACAGGAGATAGCGATAGAGCCTTTAGAGGACTGGCCTTCAACATTTGGCCAAAACTAGCGTTTTTACAAGAGATATCGGTAGAGCCTTTAGAGAACTGGCCTTCAACATTTGGCCAAAATCTAGTGTTTTTACAAGAGATAGCGGTAGAGCCTATAGAGAACTGGCCTTCAACATTTGGCCAAAATCTAGCGTTTTTACAGGAGATAGCGGTAGAGCCTTTAGAGAACTGGCCTTCAACATTTGGCCAAAATCTAGCGTTTTTACAGGAGATAGCGGTAGAGCCTTTAGAGGACCGGCCTTCAACATTTAGCCAAAATCTAGCATTTTTACAGGAGATAGAGGTAGAGCCTTTTGAGGACAGGCCTTCAACATTTGGCCAAAATCTAGCGTTTTTACAGGAGATAGCAGTAGAGCCTTTAGAGGACAGGCCTTCAACATTTGTCCAAAATCTAGCTTTTTACAAGAGATAGCGGTAGAGCTTTTTGAGGACCGGCCTTCAACATTTGGCCAAAATCTAGCGTTTTTACATGAGATAGCGGTAGAGCCTTTACAGGACTGGCCTTCAGCATTTGGCCAAAATCTAGCGTTTTTACAGGAGATAGCGGTAGAGCGATTAGAGGACCGGCCTTCAACATTTGGCCAAAATCTTGCGTTTTTACAGGAGATAGCGGTAGAGCCGTTACAGGACTGGCCTTCAACATTTGACCAAAATCTAGCATTTTTATACCCCCACAAATGAAATTTGGGGGGGGGGGTGGGTATATAGGAGTGAGCTTGTCGGTTGGTCTGTTGACTTGGTTTCCGGACGATAACTCAAAAAGCGCTTCACCGATTTTTATAATTTTTGGTACACTGATGTAACATCATAAAATACAGGTCAAGTTCGATTTCCACTACAATTCGTCAATTTTCGACATAGTTATGGCCCCTTTCAAGTGAAAAAATTGCAAAATGCCGCTGTTGTACTATCAAGGCAGTTTTTGTGGGGGTATTCATCACGTTTAGTGATAGCTCTAGTTACAGAAGATAGTGATAGAGCCTTTTGAGGACTGGCCTTCAACATTTGGCCAAAATCTAGCATCTTTACAGGAGATAGCGGTTGGGCCTTCAAAAGTTGGCCAAAATCTAGTGTCTTGACAGGAGACCGTGGCAAATCTAACATGTTTACAACAGATAGAAGTAGAGCCTTTAGAGGGCTGGCCTTCAACAGTTGGCCAAAGTCTATCTCCTTTACAGCAGATAGCAGTAGATCATTAAGAGGGCTGGCCTTCAGCAGTTGGCCAAAATCTAGCGCATTTACAGAGAAAGCATTCGAGCCTTTAGAGGGCTGGCCTTCAGCATTTTGCCAAAATTTAGCAGCAAATAGAAGTAGAGCCTTTAGAGGGCTGGCCTTCAAAGTTTAGGGTTTTTACAGCAGACAGCAGTAGAACATTTAGAGGGTGGCCTTCAACATTTGGCAAAAATCTTGCATCTTTTCAACAGATATCAGTAGAGCCTCAAGCCAATTAGATTACTGGCCTTCAACAGTTGGCCAAAATCTAGCTTCTTTACAGCAGATAGCAGTAGAGCCTTTAGAGGGCTGGCCTAAGGAAATCAAATTTTACGCTGGTCCAAGGACAAGGGCTTAATAAAAAAACCACTTGTGCAAATGACATTTGAGTTGTTCAAAAGGGGCGACAATACAGACCCAGATCAAAGAGCCGTCTGATACTACCACCTCCAATGATGCTTATCTGTCAGGAAATCCCAAGTTAAAAAAGTACATGTATCAGTGATTGGACTTCTTGGTTGGGAGTGAGCACTGTCTCTTAAGTATAAGGTCTCTCCCGTATTGGGTTTGGGCATTTCTTATATTGTATGTAAGATGCAATGCTCTGTTGGTTTATTCTTACCCAGTATTTGTGATATAACAGTGAAACGATCTCAAAACCCAAATTAAAAAATTCAAAATGGTATCGATATATGCTAGTAATGATGAATACATTTAAGAACCCTGATTTCTGAGAGATCAGTGATTTTAAACTAGTTTCTGAGCTAGCTTGCAATGTCCAGGAACCGCGGTGCGAGGCGGACCGTCCATGCTAATAAACCCTTTTGGTTTCATTGGGCAACAGGGCTCGAGATATCATTTCATCTCAATGTCGGGTAAAAGTCCCACAAAATTGGCAGCAACGTCTCCAAAATGACCTTTACAGTGTTGACGGGAACGTTAAACCTCAAATCAAACAAACAAACACTACCACTGGGTTCAAATCAGAAAGTTATCATTACAGTCAAGCAACCATGATACACCACACAACCTCATTATAACTGTTTGTTATGACACGGTTTTTGATGTACAGTCCAATCTGTTTAATCTAAGGGATAATAAAAAAATGCTTGCTTAAGACGGGCGCTTGCTTAATACAAGTGGATTTTAATGCATTTTCATTTTTTGGGAACCAAACACATGCTTGCTTAAGGCAGGTTGTTTGCTTCTTACAGGTGGCCACTAAGACAGGTTTAACTGTAACAGGGTTTCAAGATGGATATATTAAATAGAAAAATGACCATAATGGTCATTATGGTCATTTTTCTATATAATCTATACAATTTTGTTTGGATAATACATGTTTGTTTAACAAACTCAGTTTCAGCCTTAATAGTGTTTTAATGTGGTTGTGTTGTATATCCAAACAAAAACGTTAATTTATGTCCTTATGGTAAAAAAAAAAAAAAAAATATTGTTTAGTGGTCATTTTGCAGGAAAAAAGGAATCGTTTTTTCATCCTTTTGTCATTCCATCCATTTGTCAGTCTTTCAACATTGGGTCAACCCTAGTGCAAACCCAAATATTCAGTTCAAGCCCATTTCTCAACAACTACCATCAAACCTTAGGTCCAATTCTGTGGCATCTTATCAGGGTCTACACTACAAATCATCCATCTATTTTTGGACGTAACATTGGGTTGTAAATTTTACTCATTCAAATTTTAGAACAAGTAGTTGCAGTGTCCGACGACTTTTTGTAGATATGGTATACATTTTTGGTTGGATATAGCACAGAGTGTAACTAAAATAGTTTCTGTAATGAACCGCAAAAAAAATAGTATTAGAAAGAGGTTTGGGAGTATGTGTCGGTATTAACCCTTATCCTGCTGAACATAACAACCCCTACCTTTGCAAACAGTGAAGATCCAGATCAGATGACCATCTGATCAGGATCTACACTGTCATGCAGTTTGTGAATTTAAATGAATAGAATATATTAAGTAATTTGATTGGTTGATAGTAAGAAATGGGTGTGGCAATATTAATTATTCAGCAGAAATTAGGTTAATATGTATGCTACTTTATTTCAGTCTGCCAGTAGTTTATATGATATGACAGCTGCTGCAGCGGGCTTGCCTATTCCTACAACGCTGACGACAGCAACACGAGACCAACAACAGACAGTGCCGTCGGTACCGTACTCTGGAGGTTTGTATGACTGCCCTGAAATTCTGAAAACTCATTTGATCAAAGCTGCATTATCTTAGCAATCTTGAGAGTGATCAAAACGTTGACTGTTCTAGCAAATTTGTGCAATACAGTGACACTTTATTAACCTTTAACCTGCTGAATATTCAATTAAGCCACACCCATTTCTGACTTTGAACCAATCAGATTACTTCATACAATTTATTTATACATATTCATAAACTGAATGTCAAACAGAGTAGATCCTGATCAGATGGCTTCTTCAGAAGCCATCTGATCTGGATCTACACTGTTTGCAAAGATAGGGCTTGTCGCCTACAGCAGGATAAAGGTTAAAGCCAATACCAATGGCTCTTTAACCACGGCTGTTTCGAACTTATTCTTGCCGCCTCATCCTTCGGGGTTTGAAGAAATAGACTGGGCTGCATGATGCTTCCACGCAGAGCTGAAACCGACCTCACAAGTACTGGTTAACTGCTTAGAGGGGCTAAGCCTGCCCAGGCAAAGTGGTGCGAGTCGGACCGTCCATGCCTATAAACCCTGTTGGTTTCATTGGGCGGCAGGGCTTGAGATGTCATTTCATCTCGGTCTCGGATAAAAGTCCCATTAAATTGGAAGCAACGTCTTCAAATGATCTATTTAGTGTTGACAGGGACATTAAACCTCAAATCAGACAAACTCATTCTTGATTTCCTAGGAAAATGTTTTGCATAACTGCAGATATTGGTATACACCTGAATAGGGCTGGCTAATCAGAGCTGAAATGATATTGATTATCAGTCCTGTCATTGTGATTGATAATATGATAGTATTAACTGAAGATTTGGTCACAAGTTTACCTTTCTGGCTTTGACTCTTACCTTACGTTATACATCACTGAATGTATTACGACAGACAGGTCTAGGCAAACAGTGAAGACCCTGATGAGACGACGCCGCAGAACATGGCGTCCCATCAGGTTCTGCACTGATTGCCACTCATCCAGCTATTTAAGACACAATTTTGGGTAGTAAATAATATCATTTATCATATGACGTCGCGTCTGAGAGTGTAATAACGCCATGTAATATTTTCGATAATCCACTAGTGGATTAAATATGCAAATTAGCTAGATACGTCCCGTAACGTTACATGTATGACATCCTTAGCCGCATCACGTTTTCGAATGGCGGACCGGCCCCAATAGCTCAGTTGGTAGAGTGTCTGCTCCGGGGAACCGAAGGTCATGGGTTCGATGCCGGGCCGCGACATACCAAAGTCGTTAACAGTGGTACTAGCTGCTCCTCGCTTGGCACTCAGATTTACGGGGTAGAGCTAGGACTGGTCGACCCAGTGTCAGGATAATGTGACTGGGTGTGGTATCATGTAATGTGTGTGGGACATAATACTTCAGTGAGGCAGCACTATAAAAGTGAGCATTGAGCTCCCTGTTGCAACCAGACACCCTTGTGATATGACTGAAAAATTGTTAAATGCAACATTAAACCCGAATTCACACACACACACTAATGGCGGAATATTGATATTTTTGTAAACAATCGTGAATAAAATGCGTTTTAAATAAAATGTCATATGATAAATAGATGATGATGATGATGATTTCATGTTTAACGACGCGTCAACCCTCTTTGTGGGTCATAAGCGTCAAATGGTTAATGGTTAAATATAATAAATTGAATCTTGCATTTGTGCTCATGTATTATTGAATTTATTGAACTCGTTGAGGAAAAGAGATAAAATGCTCTGCACAGCCTCGCATTTTATCCCTTTTCCTCAACTTGTTTAATAAATTCAATAATACATGAACACTCATGTAAGGTCCTCTAATTATCGATTACTACCAAATCAATTATGATAATCATCCTAGTGGAATTTATCGATCGATTAATCAATTAACCAATTAATTGTCAGTCTTACCCCACCTACTCCATCATAAAATGGTTTGGGATATAACTTAATTAGATGGATTTTAAAACATAGATTATACAAAAAATGACCAATCCATAGTCAAATAAATTAAAGTAGAAAAGTTGTCTTTTTATGCGAGTGATACAGGTTTGAAATGCATTATTTTATGACACTGGTGTAAGAATAGAAGCCTATTTTTAGATCCAGCTATGAGGAAATAAACATCTTATCTGAATTCATGGTGTATGTTTTACCGGATTCTGAGCTGGACTAGATTTTAAGGCTATTAATTTGATGAGGCCTTGAAAAAAATTTTGTGGTTCCAATTGCGATTTTTGGCAAAAATCGTGATCAACATTTCTTGATTGATGCAAATATGTTTTTTGTAATGTTGAATTTTAGTGATGCGAGCAAGTTAAACTGCCCAAATTCTGAATTTTTAAATGGCAACAATCACGGTCGGCATTTCTTATTAACCCATTCCCACATTGGGACTTTGTGAATTTTGCTGATTTTCATTGTTGCCAAGGACAGCAACTCTTATCGCCATTATTTCATAATGAATGACCCGTTTTACATCAAACTTGACATGAATGTTCACTGGGCCAGTAGCCTTTCAAATGGAACCGTTTTAGGCTAAATCATTGTTTCCATGGTAATGAGGGGGCATTTCAAAGTTGTCAAAAAGTGTGATTTCACATGTATTCTTGACCGAATCTTAATCTGCACACTGCTGTCAAGGCAGCAATTAAGGGGTTTGGCACTGGCGAATTTGACTGTCTGCAGCATGTTCAGCCAGCGTTGATTTCGCGGCATTATTGACCCAGACACCCTCCGATTTCATTTCACCGGCCGGCTGAGCCATATCCCCCAATTCTTTTCAGCCATGAGGGTGGCTGCCGCCCACCTTCAAACCTCCCATAGGTATAGTTTCAGTGGGGAGTCACGCAAAAAAAGACAGGTAATTTTTAGGACAACTTATCTTATCCCAAATATAGCTATAGCTATGGGTAGGGAATGCAGATTTTCGGTGGTTCTGGGGCTCAAAAAAGGGTGGCGAGGTTCAGACACGTAAAAAGGCGTATCTGAGCGGAAAATGATTAAAGCGATACTGATGTCTTTTGTAATGCTAAACAATGGATGCGAGCAAGTTGAACCAAGTGAATGTCTAGACTCTGAAATTTTTAAAGGCAAAGTCGCAGTCTGCATTTCTTAAGTGATACTTATATTTTTTGTAATGTTAAATTTTAGTGACAACAGATGCGAGCAAGTTGAACCGAGTGGACGCCCAGTCTCCAGTGCCAACATCTCAACAGAACGCCACCCAGTCACATCAGCAGCCGTACATTCTGCAGCCCTACAACTACTACTATCCTTCAGTGATACCTGGAAATTTCCCGTACAGTGTGATACCAGTAAGTGCCGAGTTATTTCAAGATGGTGTAACACTTCAGTAATGATCCCAAGTAGTGGTACAGGTAGGCCTAAGCAAACAGAGCAGACCCAGATCAGGCTGAAGGAGCAGTCTGATCTGGGTCTACACGTTTGTCATTCCGCCTGCACCTTTTGGACTTCTTGATGTATCTTGAAACAAATTTGTTAAATTTTTTTTAGGGTTACAGTCAGTCCTCAAGGTGTACAAATTTTTATTACTTTTACGTTATTAACCCATTTTGTACTGAATGGAATCTTCCCCTCATATATACAGCAGGAGTCCATTTTGCAACTTAGGGGTATTAGGTTCAGGAATAATATGAAATTAAAGAGAAAATGGTTGACCTTTCTGCAAACTTAAAAGGCATTTATTCTGTAACAGTAGAACACACCGTGTGTCCATAATTGTTTTATTGCCCCCTGTGATATACTGACTATAGCAGATCAAAGGCGGCTCCTAATACGGTGATTAGTAGCTCTTGTTGAATCCCCTGACAGATACTTAAGGGGAAAATCAATAATGTACACCAGTCAACAGTAAGTAATTTATTGATTTTCCCCAATGCATAAGTATTAGAATGAAAAGTTGAGTGCATGGGAGAAAATATTTTAATGTACACAAGACGTGTAAGTTCCTCAAAAGGGAAAGGTGCGCAGGTTTGGGAGAAAGAACAGTCGAACTTCAATGGCTCAAACACCTTTGGGACCTCGAAAATCTGTTCGAGACAGGGGTAGTTCGAGCCACTGAGGTTACTGTCAGGAGGCATAACAAGATACTTTTAGACATCTTTTTGGTGTTCTATAATGAAAATGTATGCTGTGCGTACTCATTAGAATCGCCTCATCGAGGCGATTCTAATGAGTACACACAGCATACATTTGCAAGATATAGGACTAAATTCTCCTTAATTATCCCCACTATTTCTTATGTAGAGGATTTCCCTAAGGGCTCAAGAATGGGTTCGACACATCCATGGTAAACAAGCCATTGGTGTTCGAGCCATCGAAGTTCTGCTGTAGATCAAAGAGTGGCAGTGTGCAATCAGAACTTCGGGAATGGATAAAATAAAATTGTACCAGGAAGACAGTGAATCTTCTTCCTGACAGAAACTCGGAAAGAATGTCACCTAGTTATTTTTGGTGAATTGTTATATTCCTGAAGAAGGCCATGGGCCGAAAATTTGAAAATAGGGGTGTTTTGATTAATTAGAAAAGTGTGGTTGTTTTCCCCCTGGAAACATAAGTAACCCATTGCATGTGGGAAATCCCTAAAGGGGTACCTTGGCAAACAGTGCAGGCCTGCACTGTTTGCTAACAGAATTTTTCCGCCAAAAATAGAATAAAAACGAAAAAAATAGGCCTGACCCCAATTATATGACAAATGGACTTGCCCAACAAATAGCAACGGAAGAGTCCAGTAGTGTACAATGGGTTTAATTTAGAAGGATAAGAAAAATTTTCCCAAAACTATCCTCATCGTAACCTTATCTGTGTGCCAACATCTCAACAGAACGCCACCCAGTCACATCAGCAGCCGTACATTCTGCAGCCCTACAACTACTACTATCCTTCAGTGATACCAGGAAATTTCCCGTACAGTGTGATACCAGTAAGTGCCGAGTTATTTCAAGATGGTGTAACACTTCAGTAATGATCCCAAGTAGTGGTACAGGTAGGCCTAAGCAAACAGAGCAGACCCAGATCAGGCTGAAGGAGCAGTCTGATCTGGGTCTACACGTTTGTCATTCCGCCTGCACCTTTTGGACTTCTTGATGTATCTTGAAACAAATTTGTTAAATTTTTTTTAGGGTTACAGTCAGTCCTCAAGGTGTACAAATTTTTATTACTTTTACGTTATTAACCCATTTTGTACTGAATGGAATCTTCCCCTCATATATACAGCAGGAGTCCATTTTGCAACTTAGGGGTATTAGGTTCAGGAATAATATGAAATTAAAGAGAAAATGGTTGACCTTTCTGCAAACTTAAAAGGCATTTATTCTGTAACAGTAGAACACACCGTGTGTCCATAATTGTTTTATTGCCCCCTGTGATATACTGACTATAGCAGATCAAAGGCGGCTCCTAATACTCCTGATTAGTAGCTCTTGTTGAATCCCCTGACAGATACTTAAGGGGAAAATCAATAATGTACACCAGTCAACAGTAAGTAATTTATTGATTTTCCCCAAGGCAGCCCCTTACCAGTTGAAGACAGAGGACTTCTCTTCAGTGAGCACTGAGGGCTACATAATATTATGTAATGAAATGATAGTCCTCAATAATCAAGAATAAATGCCTTTAAGGCCCTGATCTGATGCGCCCTGCCGGGGTTGGCAACATTGGAAATTGATCATGAACTGTTTCTAGGGTCAGTCTCTCCTTTCTGCTGATTCAAGAAGGGCAGTTGTCAGTTTCTGGCAAAAGATCCCAGGAAATCTGTGGATAGATAAACTGAGCATCTCAAAAATGACTTAAATAGTGTTAACTGGACTGTTAAACTCCAATACAAACAATACAAATAAGGCCCCCACCTGTCAAGGCTTGGAGAAATAGATTGGGCTAATGCTTCCACACAGAGCTCTAACCGACCATTGGTTAACTGCTTAGAAGGAGTAAGTCTGCTTAGGCAAAGTGGAGCTAGTCAGACCGTCCATTGCATATAAGACCTTTTGGTTTCATTAGGCATCAGGGGCTAGATGTCATTTCAGCTGAATTTTGGGTAGAAGTCCCACAAAATTGGAAGCAACATCTCCAAAATGACCTAAATAGTGTTAAACCTCAATTCAAACAAACAAAAAAAGATGCCGCACAGGCCGTGTGTGAGTTCTAATACAATGCATAAGTATTAGAATGAAAAGTTGAGTGCATGGGAGAAAATATTTTAATGTACACAAGACGTGTAAGTTCCTCAAAAGGGAAAGGTGCGCAGGTTTGGGAGAAAGTACCTTGGCAAACAGTGCAGGCCTGCACTGTTTGCTAACAGAATTTTTCCGCCAAAAATAGAATAAAAACGAAAAAAATAGGCCTGACCCCAATTATATGACAAATGGACTTGCCCAACAAATAGCAACGGAAGAGTCCAGTAGTGTACAATGGGTTTAATTTAGAAGGATAAGAAAAATTTTCCCAAAACTATCCTCATCGTAACCTTATCTGTGTAGCCCCGCCCATCGGGGCTTGAAGAAAAAGATGGGCTGCATGATGCTTCCACGCAGAGCTGAAAACGACTGTACATGTGTACTGGTAAACCGTTTAGAGGATCTAAGCCTGCCCAGGTAATGCAGTGCAAGTCGGACGGTCCATGCTTATAAACCCTATTGGTTTCATTGGGCAGCAGGGCTTGAGAGCAGGGCTCATTTCATCTCAGTGATAGGTAAAAGTCCCACAAAATTGGAAGCAACATCTCCAAAATGACCTTTACAGTGTTGATTGGGACGTTAAACCTCAAATCAAACAAACAAAACCTCCTTATCTGCAGGCCTCATATTTTTCAGGCAAATGCCGGATTTCAGGCTTTTAGAGCTTCTATTGATTTTTTCTTGATTTTTCTTGATTTCAGGCTTTTTGACTTCCACTTGTTTTATTTTTCCTCCTATATTCTGTATAAAATTACTTCTTAACGTTTATCCTGCTAAATAAAATTATTTAGCTACACACATTTCTGACTATTCACCAATCAAATTACTTGATATAAAGTATTTGTTCAGTTCACAAACTGCATTACAAACAGTGTAGATCCTGATCAGATGGCTTCTGAAGAAGCCATCTGATCTGGATCTTCACTGTTTGCAAAGGTAATGTTTGACATGTTCAGCATGATGAGGGTTAAGGATGTAAAATCAGTCCTTTCAGGCACGGAAAAGCTTGGTCAGTATGAGGCCTGTATCTGTCACTATACAAAGAATTGTCGTACATTTCAGATGCCTCAAGTAACTAATGCTGCCCATGGCGGTACTCCAGCCAACACCCAGTACCAACAGAAGTATTCCTCTCATCATGTTCCATATGGAACAACAACTAAAGGTAGGTAGGGGTTACCTGTCAGGAAATCTGGATTGTCAAATATTTTCGATACCTTTTGCTCTTTACCCTTATGAAGCCTCCTTGTGTAGTGGTTATGCTACTGGCTTGGTAAACCAGGGGTCACAAGATTGATCCCGGGCTTTTCCAGACTTTCGGATGAGTCTTTAAACCGAGGTCCCGTCTCCATATGACCTTAGCTGTTGGTGGGACGTAAAACTCAAACACTCACTCTTTAACCCTTAAGACACCGAGAAAATCTACATCTGAAAATGTTGTCGGCTTATGTCTACTGCTGAATTTTTTTGGCAAACTTTTTAAAAATATTTTTGCATATAGGCAAACAGTGTGGGCCCAGATCAGACTGCTCCTATAGGAGCAGTCTGATCTGGGTCTACCCTGTTTTCAAAAAAAAAAAAAAAAAAAACTTTTAAGGTAACCGACAGACGGCAAAGCAGACGACAATTGTTGTGATTGGCATTTTATGGGTTAACCTCTGAAAGTTGTATGCATTACTTCACTATGCAACGTTTTTCTGAAAATGAACTTTTGTTGCTTCATTTAGCACTTGTCCTGCTGAATAAATTAATTTAGCCGCATCTGTTTCTCTAGGAGCCTCCGTGGTGTAGTGGTTATGCTACTCGCCTTGTAAACCAGGGATCGCAGGATTGATCCCGGGCTTCTCCAGGCTTGCAGATGAGTCTTTAAACCGAGGCCCCGTCTACGTATGACCTTAGCTGTTGGTGGGACGTAAAACTCAAACACTCACTCTTTAACCCTTAAGACGCCGAGAAAATCTACATCTAAAAATGTTGTTGGCTTATGTCTACTGAATTGTTTTGCAAACTTTTTAAAAATATTTTTGCATACAGGCAAACAGTGTGGGCACAGATCAGACTGCTCCTATAGGAGCAGTCTGATCTGGGTCCACCCTGTTTGCAAAAAAAAAATATATATATATATTTAAGGTAACAGGCAGTCGGCAAAGCAGACGACAATTGTTGTGATTGGCATTTTATGGGTTAACCTCTGAAAGTGGTATGCAAAACTTTACTATGCGGCGTTTTTCTGAAAATGAACTTTTGTTGCTTCATTTAGCACTTGTCCTGCTGAATAAATCAATTTAGCCACATCCATTTCTGACAGTCAGCCAAATTACTTGATAATTCCTAAATTAAGACCACCTTTCGGACTGTTCGAAAGGTGGTCCCTGACCAGAAGACATTCTTTTCAGACAACACAAATAAAGAATAACTGCACACTTCTAAGTAAGCTTTTAAAACCAGAATTTGTCTTAATTTTAGGTGGTCTTAAGAGCGGAATATCGCTGTATTTGAACAATTTTAGGTGGCCTTAATAGCGGAATATCGCTGTATTTGTTCAAATTCACAATCTGAATGACATAGTAAATTCTCATTAGATTGCCATCCGATTTGGGTCTAGAGATAGGGGGTTGTCATGCTCAACAGGATAATGGTTGAAACATACCGCTACTTGGTGATCACAAATCCAGATATTTACATTCCCATTCATTCATGTTGTTCCTGCTTTAAGCTTGGCGCTGTATAGGATTTCATTTTTCTGTCATTTCATTTGTTCTTCCACCTGTCAGCATTTATATCGACCCTGGCTTTGACACACATGTTCGTCAAATTTGGCCCCCCCATGAGTTCCGTATTTACCCTAAATATTCGGACACCTCAACGCCTTACTATACTTGTTTTAGACTTTAGGTTGAGTAAGTTCAATTTTACTACCAGATGTTGTGCCTGAAAATAGTTGGATGAGTGGCAAACCGTGTAGACCCTGATCAGGGTTTGCACTGTTTTGTTGAGGTGTGGCTATCTGAATGCATATGATAAATACCGTCATACAGTTATTTCTTGCACACCAGATAAGGAAATCCATAGTTTTAGCTTGGGATAGAAATTCTGTTCTAACCCTGGTGTTCTTACCCCAAATAGAATATTCTCGCGTGTTTGATAAATGCACTGGTTGAATACTACAACATATGCATCGTCGTTATGGTTGACATCACAGCATGTTACAGGACGTCACTAAACAGCACTGTAGTGTCATCACAATATTGCGGACGCCGGCAACCGAAGCGACTGTAATATTTAAAATTGGCGTAAAGAAATGGAAGGTATGCAAGAAAAAGAATCCTACATGGGTGTGAGGGGTGGATAGAAAAATCTGACCCTCGGGATCACTGTCCAGCTTATGGCGAACAGTGACCCTGAGGATGGATTTTTCCATCCACCCCTCACACCCATATAAGATTCTTGTATTCCATTCTAGTACAGATTGTCATTGTTTTATCTAATACTGCATGTATTTGCACAAACAAAGTAAGAAATGAGCTCTCAGATGTGCAAAATCAAATATGCACCATTTAAACTTTGACATTGAGTTTCTGACTGTACATCAGCAAATGGTTTTCATTTGGAATTGTTGGTGACCAGCAAAGGCTTGGGCCCCAATTATAGCCGCTGCTTCACCAAAGCCTTTGCCGCTTGCAGCCCCTGGGCATCTTGAAAATGGCTTGAAATAACAATATTCCCTTTATATTCTATACATTTGTCTGTGCAAGTGAAATAAAAAAATCACTTGGATTTGTGAGGCCCTGCAGACCTGTAATGGAGACCTTTGCTATGGCTTCAAGCAAAAAAGTCATGTTTCTAGCCCATTTAGTTGGCTGTGCAAACACATTTGCAGAATGTAAATTGGAAAGGCCAAAGAGCCCTTTTCTAATGTGTTAGCTTACTTTGTTGTTTTTGCATTCTCCCATTGTATGCCGGAAAGCCCTAAATGGGTACCTTGGCAAACAGTGCAGGCCCAGATCAGATGCTGCAGAACGTGGAGTCTGATCAGGGCCTACACAATTTGCTAACAAAAATAGAATAAAAAACAAAAAAATTGTCTGACACCCCTTATATGACAAATTGACTTGTCCAACATATAGCAATGGAAGAGTCCACTAGTTTACAATGGGTTATATCTAACATAGCACACCAATGGAAACTAATTTATTCTGCAACAAATCACCGGACAGAAGAGTGTCATGCAAAAAAAAACACTTATGTGGCATCACTCATAGATACTTTTGACGTCAAACGGTGTAACATCATTTTCTCGCATAAAAAAAACAATGTACTGCTGGAGGTGATCTATTTCTTAAATTGAACATCGGCATTATTTCAGTATATGATGACCTGAGCGGGCAGACACATGACTTTACCAAGTCCCCCTATGGTACCACCCAGACTCAACAGAAGGGAACTGCTAATAGTATGTAGAGCTCATTTTTCTGCCGATGCAATCCTGTCTTCACATAATCGATTTTGTTAAAGTTGACATTTTCCTATATTAACCCTTGTCCTGCTGAGCCACCATAGCCAGTACCTTTGCAAACAGTGTAGATCGAGATCAGATGGCTTCTGAAGAAGCCTCTGATCAGTTTCTACACTGTCATTTAGTTTGCAATTCTAACACTGGTCGCCTTGGTCGCCAATATAGCCAATAGCAAAAATCTTGTGATATCGAGTGATAAATCACTGGGCATAAGAGCGCGACGTAAAGAGCGGCCTTTTTATCCAGTTCATGACATTAATTGTTACCTTGATGTTAGATGGTGTTATGTCGTTTTCTTGTATCAGATACGTCATGAAAACAGGTAAAACATGCGATACAGTCAGTGAGAATCTGAAGAAAGCAACAGCATTTTTGTCGACATCATTGTGTTAGAATCGAAATAGATCAGCTCTAATGCCGTGATTTATTGATACATGTATATCACTGTTTGTCGGTCAGTTGTAGGTAGACAAATCACTCATGCTACATGCTCGTGATTTGATCTACTTTACAACTGACCTCCAAACAATAATACATCACTCAATAAATCACTGCTAGCGGTGGCCTATTTCTTAAATCTAAACAAATACATTATACAGTAAAATTCCTATAATAAGACCACCTTTTGAACTGTTCAAAAGTGGTCTTTAAGACCAATTTTGAACAGTCGCAAAGATTGTCTCTAACTAGAGGACACTGGGCATAGAAAACACAAAGAATAACTAAAACCTCATCAGTATTCTTTTAAAGGCCGATTCAGTCTTAATTGTACTGGCCCCCGCCATAGGTCTTGAAGAAATATATGGGCTGCATGATGCTTCCACGCAGAGCTGAAACTGACCGCACACGAGTACTGGTAAACCACTTAGAGGAGCTAAGCATGCCCAGGCAAAGCGGTGCGAGTCGGCCCGTCCATGCTTTTAAGCCCTATGGTTTCATTGGGCGACAGGGTTTGAGATGTCATTTCATCTCAATGTCAGGTAAAAGTCCCACAAAATTGGAAGCAATGTCTCCAAAATGACCTTTACAGTGTTTACTGGGATGTTAAACCTCAAATCAAACAAACAAGTCTTTAGGTGGTCGTAATCGTGGAACTTTACTGTCTATCAAGTAATTTGATTGGTTGCTTGTCAGAAATGGCTGTGGCAAAATCAATCTATTCAGCAGGAAAAGGGTAAAATTTGACGTTTTGTGTGCAGTATATCTCATGAATTACTGGGTGGATTTTTTTAATCAAATGCATGGATATAACATTTGGTCAGGATGAAAAACTGATTAGGTTTGGTGACTTTGACCTTATTTTCAAGGTCACAGCTGTGCTGTTAAATTAAACTTGTTTTGAAAGTTGGGGGTTGGAGGGGGGGGGGATTGGCATTTTTTTCTCAGAAAACAAATCTAGTTCCATTTAAGCCCAAGCCCAGTGCATGAGCCCTGTCCAGGTTTTACAGATAACCCTCTTTGTACAGCACAACTCTAATCAACCCTTATTATTGATTTCATTTTCCAGCGACAGTGACAGGAGCAGGAAGTGCTGGGTCTGATCTACAAGTACCAACTTACGGAAAAACGCCAGTCCAGGTGAGGAAGTCTTGCACATGAAAATGTTGACAAGGAATGGATACACCCGGCTTGTTTTTGATGTGCGAAACAACTTTCATAACTTCATGTTTCCTCCCATATAAACTCAGTCCCTCGGAAAAGTGGTTCTACTCTTCACGGAAAGGATTTGCTCCTGAGGAGGAAATTCTTCCTATTAAGGGGAATGGGAACACCTGGCTGATTTTTCTGCCATTTTTAGCTCACCTGTCACGTAGTGACAAGGTGAGCTTTTGGGATCACTTTTCGTCCGTCGTCAGTGCGTGCGTGTGTGTGTGTGTGCGTAAACTTTTTCTTCAAATGACATCTCCTCCTAAACCGCTGATCGGATTTTGACCAAACTTCACAGCAATGATCCTTAGGTGGTCCCCTTTCAAAATTGTTCAAATGGTTCCGGTCCATTGCACATCTGGGTCACAGGAGCTAAAAATAGATTTTTTAAAACAAAATTTTAAAAATCTTCTTCTCTGAAACCGCAAGGCCCAGGTCATCGATATTTGGTATGAAGCTTCATCTAGTGGACCTCTACCAAGATTGTTCAAATTATAGCCCTGGGGGCCAAAATGCCTCCGCCCCGGGGGCCTTTGGTTTTACATAGGCTTATATAGGGAAAATCATTAAAAAATCTTCTTCTCTGAAACCACAAGGTCCAGGTCTTTAATATTTGGTGTGAAGCTTTACCTGGTGGACCTCTACTAAGATTGTTCAAATTATAGCCTTGGGGCCAAAAATGCCCCCGCCCCGGGGGCCTTTGGTTTTACATAGACTTATACAGGGAAAATCTTTAAAAATCTTCTTCTCTGAAACCGCAAGGCCCAGGTCTTCAATATTTGGTATGAGGCTTCATCTAGTGGACCTCTACCAAGATTGTTCAAATTATAGCCCTGGGGGCCAAAATGCCCCCGCCGTGGGGGCCTTTGGTTTTACATGGGCTTATACAGGGAAAATCATTAAAAAATCTTCTTCTCTGAAACCACAAGGCCCAGGTCTTTAATATTTGGTGTGAAGCTTTACCTGGTGGACCTCTACTAAGATTGTTCAAATTATAGCCTTGGGGCCAAAAATGCCCCCGCCCCGAGGGCCTTTGGTTTTACATAGGCTTATACAGGGAAAATCTTTAAAAATCTTCTTCTCTCAAACCGCAAGGCCCAGATCTTTGATATTTGGTATGAAGCTTCATCTAGTGGACCTCTTTCAAGATTGTTCAAATTATAGCCTATGGGCCAAAAATGTCCCCGCCCCGGGGGCCTTTGGTTTTACATAGGCTTATATAGGGAAAATCTTTAAAAATCTTCTTCTCTCAAACGGCAAGGCCCAGTTCTTTGATATTTGGTATGAAGCTTTATCTATTGGACCTCTTTCAAAATTGTTCAAATTAAAGCCCTGGGGGCCAAAATGCCCCCGGGGCGGGGGCCTATGGTTTTACATAGGCTTATATAGGGAAAGTCATTAAAAAAACTTCTTCTCTGAAAACACAAGGCCCAGGTCTTTAATATTTGGTGTGAAGCTTTACCTGGTGGACCTCTACTAAGATTGTTCAAATTATAGCCTTTGGGCCAAAAATGTCCCCGCCCTGGGGGCCTTTGGTTTTACATAGGTTTATACAGGGAAAATCTTTAAAAATCTTCTTCTCTGAAACAGCAAGGCCCAGATCTTTGATATTTGGCGTGAAGCTTCATCTAATGGACCTCTTTCAAGATTGTTCAAATTATAGCCCTGGGGGCCAAAATGCCCCCGCCGTGGGGGCCTATGGTTTTACATAGGCTTATATAGGGAAAATCATTAAAAAATCTTCTTCTCTGAAATCACAAGGCCCAGGTCTTTAATATTTGGTGTGAAGCTTTACCTGGTGGACCTTTACTAAGATTGTTCAAATTATAGCCTTGGGGCCAAAAATGCCCCCGCCCTGCGGGCCTTTGGTTTTACATAGGTTTGTACAGGGAAAATCTTTGAAGATCTTCATGTCTGAAACCAGAAGGCCCAGGTCTTTGATATTTGGTATGAAGCTTCATCCAGTGGACCTCTTTCAAGATTGTTCAAATTATAGCCCTTGGGCCAAAAATGCCCCCACCCCGGGACCCTTTGGTTTTTCATAGGCTTATATAGGGAAAACCTTTAAAAATCTTCTTCTCTGAAACAGCAAGGCCCAGATCTTTGATATTTGGCGTGAAGCTTCATCTAATGGACCTCTTTCAAGATTGTTCAAATTATAGCCCTGGGGGCCAAAATGCCCCCGCCGTGGGGGCCTATGGTTTTACATAGGCTTATATAGGGAAAATCATTAAAAAATCTTCTTCTCTGAAATCACAAGGCCCAGGTCTTTAATATTTGGTGTGAAGCTTCATCTAGTGGACCTCTTTCAAGATTGTTCAAATTATAGCCCTTGGGCCAAAAATGCCCCCACCCCGGGACCCTTTGGTTTTTCATAGGCTTAAATAGGGAAAACCTTTGAAGATCTTCATGTCTGAAACCAGAAGGCCCAGGTCTTTGATATTTGGTATGAAGCTTCATCCAGTGGACCTCTTTCAAGATTGTTCAAATTATAGCCCTTGGGCCAAAAATGCCCCCACCCCGGGACCCTTTGGTTTTTCATAGGCTTATATAGGGAAAACCTTTAAAAATCTTCTTGTCTGAAACCAGAAGGCCCATGTCTTTGATATTTGGTATGAAGCTTCATCTAGTGGACCATTACATAGTTTGTTCAAATTATAGCCCTTGGGCCTAGAATGTACTGGAGACACTAATTTTCAGGTGAGCGATTCAGGGCCCTCTGGGCCCTCTTGTTCAAAGGGAGACAACTTTTAGGAATTCCTGTTTGATTTTCTATAAGCCTTGTCCCGCTTCAATAGGGGTCTACTCTTAAAGGAAAGAATTTGCTCCTGAGGAGCTAATTCTTTCCTTTAACCCTTATCTTGCTGAATATTCATTTAAGCCACACCCATTTCTGTCTATCAACCAATCAAATAACTTGATGTAATTTATTGCTACAAATTCATAAACTGAATGCCAAACAGTGTAGATCCTGATCAGGTGGCTTCTTCAGAAGCCACCTGATCTGGATCTACGCTGTTTGCAAATATAGGGGTTGTCGTGGACAGCAAGATAAGGGTTAAGAGTTGACCCCTATTGACATGGGAGACAAAAATACTTCTGCAGAAGTAGTCTCCCCTGAAGGTGTACCCATTCCTGTTAAGAGTAGAACCCTTTTGAAAAAAAAAAAATAAGATGACAAAAATGATTTTGGAAATAATGGTCTCCCCTAATGGTGCATCCATTTCCCTTTAAATGCTTACACCGCTTGAATCATTTCATGAAAGGAAAAATATGGATTTTTCGGACATATTTTAATTTTTTTCCCCGATAATGTCAAACAGTTTCTCGAAACTTCTCGTGGAGACTACAAACAAGTGTTAACAGCCTCTTCAAGACATGGTTTTGGATATAACTATTTTGGAAAGATTTAAAATGCTTTACTGTTGTATCCAAAATAAAAAAAAAATAAAAACTAACAAAAAAACTAATAAAAGAAAAGAATAATAATAAAAAGTAAGAAAAATGTTAAGAGCTGTTTAAAAAAGGACACTTTCTAGTCTATTCTTTTCTGTGTTGTCATACTTGTAAAGCTTACAAATGGGGATATTGCTTTGAATTACAGCAGTAGTGCCATAACGCGGTTATGCTAACTTATTGAATTAAATATTTCTTGTTTAGCCAGCTGTGTTAAATTAGTTTATCATATGACGTCGTGTATGAGAATGTGATAATGCCATGTAATATCATCTTGGCATCTTAAGGACTAATTGGAATAAATGCCCCTGCCATTAAAAGAATGATAGAAAGGGCATAAAGTGTTACCCATGTCTGTCGGTATCAACCCACGTCCATGTCCAAAATTGTGTTAGCAATATGTGTTTTCTTAATTTCTCCACCAGGCAGGGGCATCCATGTCCTTTGGACGCATTTTTAGTTATTCAGTAAATGCATCTTTTAACTTATTGTGCCAATCACAACTAACAGGCAGTGGATTCGGACTCGTAAGTTTTGTTGTTGTTTTTTTTTTTTTCAGAGAAAATAAAGTCTTGAAATTACATGTGACTTGTCTACTTGGCACATTTTGTTTGATTTGATGTTTAACGTCCACGTCAACACTGTAAAGGTAATTTTGGAGATGTTGCTTCCAATTTTGTGGGACTTTTACCCGACAATGAGATGAAATGACATCTCAAGCCCTGTCGCCCAATGAAACCAATAGGGTTTATTAGCATGGACGGTCTGCCTCGCACTGTGGTTCCTGGACAGGCTTAGATCCTCTAAGCGGTTTACCAGTACTAGTGTGTGGGCCGGATTCAGCTCTGCGTGGAAGCATCATGCAGGCCATATATTTCTTCAAGCCCCTATGGGCGGGGGCCAATACTTGGCATATGAAATGTCAAACCTTATTTTCTCAGAAATATAATTAAAAAAAAAAATGATTGTCCTTTGCTCTGGAATTTCCTTTGTGTGTTAACAAACCACAAAATGGGTAATTGCCAAACAGTGCAGGCCCAGATCAGATGCTGCAGAATGCGGCATCTGATCAGGGCCTACACTATTTGCCAAAAAGTTTAGCCATTTTCCAAATAGATTTTGAATTAAAAGTTTACTTTATTTTAACAGCAGGCCTTTGACAAGCAGGGATTCCATACTGGCACCCCACCACCCTTCAACCTACAGTTGGCAGCTGCCACGCAGCAGCTAGCAGCCGGGAGTACGGCTGGACCTCTGGGAGGCCCAACAACCCCGTACGGAGCCCCGTTTGTCCCTATGATGACACACCAGCCTCACTCTCAGATGATGCACCATCCGCAACTGGTAAGTTGAAATAATCCTCCTGTACATATAGAGGATCTTACATGAGTGTTCATGTATTATTGAATTTATTAAACAAGTTCAGGAAAAGGGATAAAATGTGAGGCTTTGCCGAGCATTTTATCCCTTTTCCTGGACAAGTTTAATAAATTCAATATTACATGAGCACAAATGCAAGATTCTATTTATCATATGACATTTAAAACGCATTTTATTCACGATTGTTTACAAAAATGTCAATTTTCCGCCGTTAGTAAACGCGGCATCGTTAATGATGTCGTACATGTAACATTACGGGACGTATCTAGCTAATTATCCCCCGCCGAAGGCGGAGGGATATAGTTTTGGCGTTGTCCGTCCGTCCGTCCGTCCTTCCATCCTTCCGTCCCTCCGTCCGTCCGTCCTTCCGTCCGTCCGTCACACTTTTTTGTCCGGAACCGTTTCTCAGCAACTATTGCATGGAATTAAATGAAACTTGAAATAAATATGTATTATTATGCTGTGGTGATGCACGCGCAATTTTTTTTCGGATTGACTTTTTACATCCAGAGTTATGGCCCCTTGAATGATTGAAATTCTGGATTTTTCGTCGTCTCACTTTGTCCGGAACCGTTTCTCAGCAACTATTGCATGGAATTAAATGAAATTTGAAATAAATATGTATTATTATGCTGCAGTGATGCACGCGCAATTTTTTTTCGGATTGACTTTTTACATCCAGAGTTATGGCCCCTTAAATGATTGAAATTCTGGATTTTTTCGTCATCTCACTTTGTCCGGAACTGTTTCTCAGCAACTATTGCATGGAATTAAGTGAAACGTGAAATAAATATGTATTATTATGCTGCGGTGATGCACGCGCAATTTTTTTCTGGATTGACTTTTTACATCCAGAGTTATGGCCCCTTAAATGATCGAAACTCTGGATTTTTCGTAGTCTCACTTTGTCCGGAACCGTTTCTCAGCAACTATTGCATGGAATTAAATGAAACTTGAAATAAATATGTATTATTATGCTGTGGTGATGCACGCGCATTTTTTTTTCCGGATTTACTTTTTACATCCAGAGTTATGGCCCCTTAAATGATTGAAATTCTGGATTTTTCGCCGTCTCACTTTTTTGTCGGGAACTGTTTCTCAGTAACTATTGCA